>JBAKGM010000001.1:39508057-39550795 GCA_037177215.1 Asparagus racemosus
ATATAGTCATACAAATAGGGGTATGGATAACGGGTCACAGCCCATTTACCCAATACCCACTAGACTTAATCTAACAGGCTAGATGAATCGCTTTTCTCCTTGTAGCACCGTTAAGGGTTGTCACCAATGTTACTTAAAAAGATGTTATGTCCTTTTGCCTGTCACATCCCATGTTTTCCTTGGTCTACCTATAGTCTAATTGCTCTATAAACTATCCCTTCACACATAAGGGACTCCTAGTACATTCTGATGGTGTTTAAAACTACCTTTAACTGCACTATTCATTCAACAACACTCATTTTTGGCCATGTTTCATTGACTCCTCATTATGTTGCTCCAGGTCTATACTTTTAGTTCTCCTTGCTCCATCGACTGTGATCTCAGATAGCCCTCTTAATGACACCCATAGAGGTCTTGTGATTCATCATGACCTACAAATGTACTCATTTTGTTCTAGCTTTTAGTGTCTGCTTTTCATCCATTGTAATGTTCCTATTTCAACAATGCTCACTTTTGAACATGCTTCTTGCCTCACATTATGACCATAATGTGCTACTATCTTTTACCCATAATATCATGGATATTCTACAATTATGTATCCTCCGCTTTCTTCTACGAACATCATCTTTGGTTGCACCACCATGATTAATAATTAGTCATAAATTCGAAATAGCAAAAATTGTTACTCTGTCTTTCTCAGTCATCAATATGACCTTCTCATTGTGTCTACTCGCAGAATTGCAAAATTTTAATTTCAGTAACTTTTATCTTCTAATTATATACACTGTATATTTAGTGCTTCTCTCTATCTTTATTATCCACTCGTCTCATCAGCAATACATTATTGTTATGACAAACCTGATGTCATTGGACTTACTTGATCAAAATTCAGACCTGGTCTATAAGTTTACGTTAGTCTACTTAACCCTCCTCAGAGAAGACTTTGGAGAGGCACTAAACGTATAACATCAACCTGAGCACTGACACAAATTTCCTCTTAAGATGCACCTTTCATATTGGTTTTCCATATGTTATGTTTTGCAGGCAATTAGTTATGCAATATGCAAGGTATCGTGTAATTATGGGGGAAAGGTTTAGTCGTGTTATATGGTCCTCCGTACCTAATCTTCCGACAGATCCATTGGCATGTGGTAGAAGAATGAACAAACTAAATAGTGATATGAATACTAGGAGGGCTGTGATGAGGCTATGTAATCTTCTTGGTGAACGATATGGCTGTCATCTTAACAACGGGAGAACAGCGAGGAAGAATATTTTGAATCTTGGTGATTCTGCAAAGAGCATCCAACGGGCTGGAGCGGATGAACCTGTTGATCACCATCTAGTTGTTCCTGAGGACGCTGAGACTAGCTTTCGGCAAAGTTCTTGGGATGATTTTGATCAACCAGACATCAAGATGGCTGTTGATGAAGTTCTTAGATGCAAGAAGATGACAAAGGCTGAACACACCAAAAAAAGTGGGGCACGACATGGACAAGGATGCCTGGATACTCCAACTGAAGGAACAAACTTGGATTTCCAGGAACATGTAAGTGCCCATTTAACTTCTTAATTTCTCTACTATGAAAATGCCAAAGTCCAAGTGTGTATGTGTCACATCATCATGTAAATATTAGAAAAGAAAATTATAGGCACATTGTTTAAAAAATATGAGACCACCATCTTAAATTCCTCATGGAGGCATTTCAATTAAAAAAAACTATGAGACTCACTATATTCAAATTTCTTCATGGAACCTTCTGATTTCAAGTTGTACTCATTTTCATATAAATATAAAAAAGGGCAGCCCGGTGCACGAAGCTCCCACCATGCACGGTGTCTGCAGAGGGGTTGGACCATTTTCATAGATATTCAAAGTCAAAATTTTAATGAAGAATTAAATTACTTATCTTTACTTCTTGATTATATCAGTATTTGCATGTGCCAAAATTCTAGATTTTTTCTTATATGAACTAAAATTATTTTGGTTTCAGGTTACCCCAACAGAACATATTTCAGCAAGCCATGCAGAGAGAAATGCGAGCCATTGTGAAACAGGGACCAAGAATAGCAACATTCTTCAAATCAGTGATCAAAGTAGGTCAATTTCTCACCATTCTCGTAGGAAGTTTCTGAAACTTTCAAATAGCAGAAGGATCGAGGTTGAAAGGAAAGTATGTGAATCAACGACGGTTGCCAATGCAGTGGAGCTTCTCAAGCTGGTTTTTCTAAGTAACTCAGCTGTTCCTGAAGGACAGACATCCTTAGCTGAAACATTGCAACTGTATCCTAAATCTGACCTTATTGCTGCCTTTAATTATCTGAGGGAGAAAGAATTTGTGGTATGCATTAGCATCTGTAGTTTACACATGGACTAATAGTATCTTTTTTACATCTGTCAGAAATTATTTTCTTTTCATTCCAAATTTTTAACTTGGTTGTTGGATAAGTTCTCTTAATGATTTTATTATTAAGTTATTAGTGACTCAGTTTTTCTGCTGTTGTTTATTTGGCAGGTCATTAGGAATGGAAATCGACCACTACTTTCCCAGAAATTTTGGCATAATGCATCTTCGTCTCCGTTTCCAGTTGACTCAGGCAAAAGATCTGCTTCGTTTTCATCTTGGCTCCACGAGAAAGACAAATATCTGAAAGATGGGATAGATCTCTGCAAAGATATACAATGTGGTGAAATTTTTCACCTTTTTGCATTTATTGCATCCGGAGAAGTTCTTATTTCACCTACCTTACCTGAGGAAGGAATTGGCGAGGCAGATGAATCCAAAAGTTCACAATGTCTGTTGACGACAGATGATGAGCTAAACTACTTAAACGCTAGTTGTAATGAAGCAGAAATACCATGCGATGGGGAGAAGGATAAAAAACAAAAATCTCTATGGAAGGTGGATAGTGATTTTTGCTCCCGCCGTGAAAAAGGGTTTCCCGGTATCAAGGTATTTATAAATCGTGCTACAATTCCGAGAGTTGATGCTCTCCAGTGCGCAGAAGCTAACGAGAATAGGATGTGCACCTCGATTTATAGTGAGATGAAGAGGCCCAATTATTCAGATATAAAGAGCATGACTTTTGAATCTTTATTAAGCAGGTCGAGTTTGCCAGATAACTTTGGCTGTGAAATTCAGTTGGAAGGGGACCCTGCTAGATCACCATGCTATGAGATGAGCAGATATGCTGAGCGTCTAGCAGCAGTAATGGTCGGCAGTTGTGGAGTTTTTAATTTTTGTCCAGAACTATTTATATCTGTTTGTTCTGTCATTGATAAGGCCGGTGAACAAGGGTTGAGTATTGAAGAAATTTCTAGAGCGACGGGCATACTAGGTACAATTTTCTCTTTCATCCAGTAAGCGTCTTAAAATATTATTGGGGATCAAGAATGGCTTCTAATAATGTTCACTTCATTGTTTACACAGAAGTGCAAGTGACAGAAGTAGTGGTTGAGACGCTTGAAATTTTCCAACAAGCTTTCAAGGTATGAGTAACTGATGCGACAAGCATGTTGATCTGTTCTCACGAGTCATGTTAATGAAAACCTGTTCGTCCTTTGTCAAATATTCACGAATATTTTATCGAATAATAAAATATAACTATTTGGCTACTAGTTATTACTTTTTTATGATTGAATCTTTAACTAAGAACATACTTTTGTTTGGTTAAAGAAATATTTTTTCCCGAAATAATTCGATTTTAAATAGTATTTAAATTCATAATAAAAAAATCATTCCTTTGTAATTATGATGTAAGAACCTTAATTTGAATATTTGGTTAAAAACTGATTTAAGATTCTTCATGTCTCTCAAGATGTAAGTGGGTTAAAAACATAAAATTATTTGTGTAATGGTATGAATTATAAGCGAAGAATTTAAACGAATATTTGATGAGAAAACGAATCGAATATACATTTCTTTAAATTCTAATCTTTTATGAATCTGAATATTAAAAGCTATTTTGTTAGTGTTAAATGAACTACTGAATTGAATGTAACCATACAGTAACTCGAACAATTAATGAATTATTTGTTAATTATTTGGTTTGTTTCCATCCCTAGTTTTATCCAAGATTACTATTATTAATCTTGTGCTATTGGTATTTTTGCTGCATCTATATCGAACTTATCTCAGACAAATTCAATTCAATTTTTTTAGTAGAGGACAATGAATGCGTTGTGTTTTGCTAGCTTGAGGCTAGGGACATGGGCTATATTTGTGAAAATTCTTAAAGGTGCTTGCAAGTAGTATTCACGTTTCGCATGAGTGATTTCGCTACCTTAATTTGTAATGATGTACTCTGAATTAAACATCAGGAACTAATCCCTAGCATTCTTGCTGCCTTAACTGATAGAAAGCTAAAAATTTCAATGGTTTATAGATCATTCCTAGTCAGCCCTATGACCGAGTTTCTCAGGGGATCGATGCTTTGGATGACAAAGAGATATTTTTTGTTTCTTTTTCCTATGTTTCTTCCAGAAAATTTAACTGCAGTTACCAATATACATCTTGGGTTAATGTTTTTTGTAACTGACAACAATACTCCATTTCAGGTTAATGCATACAATTGTGTCCGAGTAGTTGCTTCTTTGCACAGATCGAAATACTTCATTGGCCTTCATGCAGATCAGGCTAGTTATGAGAATGATAAAGGCAGGCTCTCTGATGGGCATAAACTGACTCACCTTGATAAGCCGCCAAAGCCTGGCATACCTCAAGTCCAAACCCAACTGAGTGGACAAAGTCTCACATCTGATGAATGCAATCAGACCAATGCATTGAGGAATGAGTCTGGAAACAGATTGTCCTCTGTTGCAGGTGTCTCAAATGTCCACCAGTCTATACTGCCCTGGATTAATGGTGATGGAAGCACCAACAGCATTGTATACAAAGGTCTTACCCGTCGAGCTCTGGGGACAGTCATGCAGAACCCTGGTATATTGGAGGTATGGGTTTCCTCGTTTACATTCAAATGTGAACTTAAGGAATGAATGGACTGCTTAGTTGTAGAATTATTTAAAATATTTTTGGATCATACATCATGAACAACCATCACTGCGTTGCATTGTATGAGGACTGTGATGTATAGTTCTGGTAAATTTGACCTATGTGTTACATCATTTACTGTCTAATTTAACCTCACTAATTAAGTAAACTAAATAGGTTTTAGAAATATCAAATGTTTGTACATCATATACTAGCTTGGAATAAGATGATCAAGCGTTCCATTATATCATGCTATCAGATGACATAATGCATAGTCACCCTTGAGTATGTGCATATATATGCAATTCATGTGCATGGTGAAAATATCTCTGATAGATAGACTTGAATGCATGTGCACAACCGCATTACTTTTAAAACCTTTCTACCACTAATTTCTCTTGAGAAAATGCATCCAACAAATGTTTGATTTTCAAACACTCAACTCAAATTAGAGAATTTGAAAAGACCGCAAGCTGCGGTTAAAGTTTTAAATCCTATTTTTGGATAATAGAATATATTCTAAATACCCTAATCGAACTTATATCAAGGAACAATATACTCATAAATGTAAACTTTCTGTGAGAACCGATTCAGAGCATGATGCACTAAGTTGCATGGGTATGGGTACGCGACGCGGCAAATTTGTAAAAGGTATGGTACGGGGACATGACTATAAATATGTAATTTATGTATATTTATATGTATTCAAATTAATAATTTACATAAGATCAATATTGTTTTTTCATTTACATGAGATCAATATATTAGGGATAGATGTCAAGAGTAGAATATACATCCAAGCAGTGTATGAGGAGTGTTTTAAGTTAGAAAATGTAGTATATAATTGAATATACGCTTGAGCAAACGTATGCTTATACTCACGAGGTGTCCAAGAAGTTTGGGTATGGGTTCGGGTACTTGTCGGCTACGGGTACGGCTTCTAAATAGAAGTACTCATGTAACATAATTGATACAGAAACTTTTATTTGGCTGAGTTTAGTTTGTATCCGTCGCAAATTTCGAGCCATGTAGGACTAAGGGCCACTTTGGTATTGCTGAAGCTTATAATAAGGTATTTATAAAAGCAGCTTATAGAAGCAACTTATATAAGCTGCTGAAAATAGCAGTTTGGTAATCAAATATCAAAAACTAATTAAAAATAGTTAAGGTGTTTGGTAGAACTGAGCTTAAGGATCATTATTAAAAGATGAAAGATATATATGGTATATAAACTAAAAAAAGGTAGAAGTTGCTTTTAAAACTATCCTCAGATTGCTTCTAAGGCACCCCCTTAAAAGCAGAAGCAATTTTAATAAGCATGCCAGAACAGACTTGACCAAACCCACTTTTGGCTGCTTCAATGGGTTGAATGAGGATGTACAATGTTGTAGAATGTCCCGACATTTGATTTGCAGTGAGATTATGCATGGAATTTTGCATGTAACTTTATACACACGCATGCACTCAAGCGTATCTTTTTTATGCATGATTCTGCTTGAGTGAGTGAGTGAGTTCGTGTGGAAGGTCTCTCTCCCTTTTATAAATTCACTTGGTTGAGATTGAGGCTCATGATATGACCCTGATATGATAAGGATATACATTTTACCTTTGATATTGCCCACAAGTTTGACTGACCAGATATGTGGTTGATTCTCTAAATTCTTCGAGTTTGTAAATTTCTACTCGAGTCCATGTGTGATCAGAGTAGGTTCTCACTACAATTATCAACTTTTTCATGATTGCAGGAAGATATCATTCATCAAATGGATGTTTTAAATCCTCAGGTGTGTTGTTCAATAGATAACTAAATAAATAAATAATGAAGTGTATTTCTTGTGTTTCTGCTGTTCTCATAATTTCTTCTTGTATGATTTGTTTATGTGCAGAGCTGTCGGCGGCTGCTAGAGAGAATGGTTCTTGATAACCACTTGATTACAAGGATGATGGTGCATCAAACTGCTTCAATTTCACCTCCATCAATACTCCATTCCCTTTTCCAGTCTGATTTTACCAAACAAAGACAAGAGTTTCGGAAACATTACTTTGCTAATCCCATGAGCACTTCCTTACTTTAGTGTATGCTGACAGTTTGGCATAGTCAAAATGAGCTAGTATAGTCTTTTAATAAGCTTATATTTGTACAGTGTATGTTGATATTTTTTGGGAAAAGTTCTCTGTAAAGTTAAATGTAACATTTCTCTCCTAAATCTTTCTTAATTAAAGTGAGCTCAAATGCGCGCATTAATCGAAATATGTACGTTGTTTCCAATCTGGACGATGTTTTATGAGTTTTACAGTCTTATACATCCCTTCGTTTTCTCGATCTCTTAATAGCATTATTCTTCTTTTTCTCTGAAAAGAGAGGTGTTATATAGCTCATTATTAACAAGGCAAATCGTAGGAAAGACTGTATCAATCCAGCTCCTTAACAGCGTCAGAAAAGCATCAAGTATCATTTTAAAGTAACAATTTTGCATCGCATGTTGTGGTGACATTAGCAATTTTGACGCTTTTTTTACTCAAAAATGTTGTTTTCTTCTAGGGTTTTTGCACCTCCCAATTATCTCACATTGAATTTTTCTACCCCTCCCACTTGACAATTGACAATGTTGGGTTTTAAGCAATACAATATTAACAATTGTCAATAATTTCCAATAAGGTTCCAGCATTTTCTAGTTTGAAAACTAAAAATATTAAGCGGGAGGGGAAGAAAAGCTCAATGAGAGAGAATCAAGGGGTAATTTTGTAAATATCAAGATTAAGAGGTAAATTTGAAAAATGTAAAATATGTGAAGGGTATATATGCAAATAAAACCTTTTCTTCTTTATGCTTTTAATACAAAAAGAAAATAAATCACTGTTAGTAAGTTAAATTGTGATATGGCTTGAATTTGTGATATCTTCTACATCTATGGCACATATAATTTATAGCACTTGCATATTGCTAGCAGAGGACCAAGCTGGCTCTCTCATTTATGTGTGGTTACGTACGGAGACCAAACTCAATTTTAAGAAAGTAGCTGATTCACAATCATTGATGTATTTTTTTGGGGGAAATCATGGATATCTGTATTGAAGTGCACTCTTTTATAGTCAATGCAACTAATGTTTGAATTCACGTGGAGAAAATAGCAAGGAAAAAAACATTTCTATTTACTTTTAAGAATACAATTATAGATAGATAAATCAAACGATTGCAACTGAAATCGCATGCAAGAAGAGTTGCGGTATCTCAGTTGCATGTAAGTAATATCTGCATTGCAACCGTAGTTGCAAACTACCAAATGCTCCGCAAGAGGAACTAAAGTTTGGAATTAATGATGAGTCTTAATTTTGATAGCATTTCACATGGAAGGGCCCTATGTTTTTGTTTTGAGTTAACTGTGGACAGGCCTCCTCCACGTTTTTGTTTTGAAGTTACTGTATTTTAGAGATAGACATCTTGACTGAATCTCTCGACCTTTTTTTCAGCCTCAGATAAAGAGGAAATTATTTTCTGACAAATAGACCTTCCTAAGGTGAAAGAGTCAATAAATTTCACTCAGGGGTCTATCTACAAAAAGATAAAACCAAACGCGTAGGAAGTTCAAACCTCCAATATTGTGAACCTTTTTCTTTCTTATTTTACAATTTATAATATAGTTAGCGTTATCCATAGATCACAGAGTATGATGGATCAGTTCAAGTCCCAATCGTACCCGAATAACTATCGGGTTCGGGTTCTTAAGTGGTGACACCGACACGACGTCACAGATGCCAAAACCAAGCGGATGCCGTTTTCGGACCCGTTACTAGAACAAGCGGCATTTAGCTCAAGTGTGATGACACTTGGCCTTGTATTTTGTATAAAGTTGCTTCTGAGAACAAAAGATATGCATAGATTTGCTCATTTAGCTCACCACCTCTTACTGCATTTGAACAAAGATTTTTAGTGGAAAGATTGTGTCTGCATTCAAGCTAAGCTCTGTGATTCTCCCTTTTTCCTTGTGGCGTAGGCCTCAATCTCATCAAATCTATTAAGGTGATTGTTAATTAGATTTTAATTTTTACGTATAAATTTGTAACACATTTGATCTTGTGGCGACTTGGTGATTAAGTGAATTTTTGCAGAAAAATGTCAATGGCGATAGGAGCAAATGGGACTCCTTGCACCATATGTTTGGAAAATGTGGAGGTCAATGGGAGTAGATCAATTGCTAGATTGAAATGCAATCATCTCTTCCACCTTGGTAACTAAAATAAAGCAACTTTTTAAGTTGTCTTGTCTAGATTGTTGTCATGTTTGGTGCGTGATTGTATTCTGATAGTAGATTCTTGAAATTGTTCACTTCATATTGTGCATTAGAATTTCTTGACTGAAATGTTGTCTAATGTATAGTTGAAAGCTAACATTGCGTACTAAAAGGATCATATATAAACACTGGATGAGTTATCAGCTCATTTAGCAAAATGAGCAAATTGTCAGTTAATTTGGTAGAATAAGCAAATTGAGCAGATGTCTGATGCCTAATTTGTTTGGGTAGTTTCGGATGTTTGAGTGGCTTACAGTTTGTCAACTCATTTAGCCATTTTCGTCTATCAAGATTCATCACCTTAGGACATAGGTCGCATAGGTTCCGTGTGTTTAGGTACTCACCATCACTATTGTCTAGCATGGATTCAAAAAATCCCCTCAGAATTTCCCGCATGCAAGCTAGATGTTCTAATCCCTTCATCTGGGGATGATTGAATCTTAGTCATCCATCAATAATTTAATCAATGATTTGAGATTCAACCAACCCAAAGGCAAGTGATCAGAACATCCCGCTTATATGTTGATGTTGCCTCGGTCTTTTTATTAATTTCTTTTTCGTGTTTCATCCTAAGATCCTCTCGTATCAACTCAACTTTTCATTCAGATCACATCTACTAGTATTTGATTTTTATTTTATTTTTACCTTTCTCAAACAAATTTTTTTTTCCCCTTTTTTGAAGTGGAATTTAAATAAACTTTAATAAATAAATAAATAAATACCAAAGTGTTTTGAAGTGGGCTTACGTTTTGGGCTTAGTTAATAATATTGTAGAAGTCCAGTAGGGGCTTTGAGGAGTTATTGGACTAGAAATGACCGTTCTTATCCCACTTCAACCAACACGCTCATTGTGAGGATTTCATATTTCTATCTCTTTCAAGCATTTGATCAAACACCTCATGGGCGCTGTCATCTTGTGCTCGAGTGGCACTCTGGTAAGCGTATTCTCCTTATGATCTTGATCAATGCTCACTTACTTCCAATTGTTTTCTCTCTTTTGTATGGTAACTCTTGCAGTAGTGAATGCTCTCTCCTTAATTTTGCAAAGTATGGAGAGTCTCTTGTTTGCCACAAGTTGATAACTTGGGTGGAAAACTATTTATGGCAATCTAGACTTACTAGACATGAGTGATGCTACATGTACTATAAATATCATACCACTTTAGTGCTACATGAGCAAGACCCATGTGCTCTATTTTTGGAATAAGATTTTAAGTCTTGTAGTATCAAAATAGTATGATTCATAGTTCAATTGGCGTCGCTTTTTTTGCACCTTGCCAAGGCGTCGAACAATATTAGCAAATTACAACTGGAAGCTAGATGCGCATATGATCCACGTAGAGTGCTGGATTAAAAGAACTTTCTATTATTGGATTGAAATAGATATTGGTAGTGGTGTATCAACCAGGTTTTGGATTGATCATTTGGCGAAACAAATTCTCTTGCTACAATTTTTCCAGACTAGTTTCACTTTTCTATGCAGTAAGGATCACACAACTAAAGTTTTCCTCTCAAAGTTTGCGGATGATAGATAATTAGTTTTGGACTCCTTTATTTTCGGAGGTGGATTCCCCCTATCTTTTTTCAAGGCCTTCAGGAACTTTTGAATATTCTCCAACCACAACGGCTAGATAATAATGAAGACAAAACAAGTTGTAAGCTCTCTAATAACGACGGTTTTTTGGTTCGCTCTCTCTATCATGCCCTGAGCAATCACCTACCTTGGTCTATCCATTTTTGCTACCTATGGTCTGCGGGCTTATTCATGATTTGTTATCATAACCTATGTGTAATATTTTGGAAGATACTTAGGGCTTGTAGTACGAAAATAGTAAGATATTTACAGTATATTTAGTATAGCATTTTTGCACCTTGACGAGGTGCGAACAATATTAGCAACTATAGCTCAAAGAGAGGCACGCATATGATAGAAGGAGACCTGTATGATCTATCCTTCTCTCATGACCACCTCTCTCCTTTTTGGCTCAGAACTCTAAAGTTGGTCACAATTTTCTCTGGAAGGATTAACATAGATATTGGTAATGGTGGATCGACAAGGATTTTGCCCAAACATTGGGTGGAAACCAGTTCTCTTGCTACAATCTTTTCATACTTGTTTGACTTCGCTATAGATTGTACAACTATAATATCTGGATGATGAATAATTGATTTTGGACTCCTTCGTTTTCAAAGATGGATTCCCCTATTTTCTTCAACGTTCTCATGAACTTTTGAATCTTCTTCAACCATAAGTCTTCTTGAACCACAAATCTTCTTCAATCACACGTCTAGATAATCATGAAGACAAGTATTTGGAAGCTCACTAATGTTTTTAGTTTTTAGCTTTCTTTCTCTATCATGTCCTAAGCAATCACCCACCTCAATCTATCCATTTTTGTCTCCGGTGGTCCTTAGTCTCTCTCAGTCATGATTTGCAATCAAGATGTATATGTGTCCTATTTTTCAAAGAGGTGTGTAAGTCTTGTAATACCAAAATAGCAAGAGATTTGTAATAAATTTAGCTCTTTTTTTAGTGCCGAACAATATTAGCAACTACATGCAAGACGAGCATATGATGGAGGACACATATGTCATTTATCTGGCGCAAACTTCTGGAGATAACTTTCTCTTCTATATTAAAATATATACTGGTAGTGGTAAATTAACAAGTTTTTGTCATATCATTTGGCCGGAACAAATTATCTTGCTGTGATTTTTGCCGACTTACTTAACTTTCCTAGGGATCACACAACTATATTTCTCTCTCAAAGTTCGTGGATCATGGATAAATTGGTTTTTGACTCCATTTCAAAGAGAGATTTCCTTATCTTCTCTAACGTCTTCAGGAACTTTGAACCTTCTTCAACAACAACGACTTGAAAATCATGAAGCAAAAAGAATTCGGAAGCTCTTTAATGAACTTTTTGGTTTGCTCTCTCTATCACGCACTACGCAATCACTCACCTTGGTCTATCCATTTTCGGCACCTATGGTCACGGTCTCACTTGTTTGCGATCAAGACCTATGTGTTCTATTTTTTTTGATTTTTGGAAGATGTTTAACACTACCTAAATAGTAAGTAATATATTGTATAGTTACCATTGCCTTTGCACCTTGCTATAGTGTTGAAAAATATTAGCAACTACTTGAAACGAGACACACATACAATAGGAGGCATACATATGATCCATTTGATCCTCTTGTATTAATGACCATATCTTTTCTTTTGGGCGCAGAGTTCTAATGTCGGCCTCAACTTTTTTCTCTTGGATTAAAAGAGATATTAGTAATGATGCATCGATAAGGTTTTGGCTTGATCATTAGCTGTCAAAATTTGCAGATGATGGATAATTGGTTGTGGACTCCTTCATTTTCGAAGATGAAGTCACCTCATTATCTCTAGTAGTCATGAACTCTTGAATCTTCTTCAACCACGATGGCTAGCTAATCATGAAGCTAGGAATTTGGAAGCTTTCAAGTAGTGGAAATTTTGCGGTTCACTCTTTCTACAACACGCTAAGCAATCACCAACCGCTTTACACTCATCGCCTATGGTCTCCGGTCTCACTCATATTTGTCATCAAGTCCTATATGTTGTTTTTGGAAGATATTTAGTATCTTGTACTAGTAAAATAGTAAGAAATTTAGAATATAGTTAGCATTGCTTTTTGCACCTTATCATGGTGTCGAACAATATGTGCAACTACTCAGAGTGAGACACACATATGATAGAAGGAGACGGACATATGATCTATCCTCTTATATTAATGACCATATCTCTTCTTTTGGGCGCAAAGTTCTAAGTCAACATTAACTTTCTTCTTTGGAATTAAAAGAGATGTCGGTAATAGTGTACCAACAAATTTTTGTCTTGATCATTGGGTGGAAACCAATTCTCTTGCTAAGATTTTTCCATATTAATTTCACTTTGCTATGGATCGTACAACTACAATTATCACTCAAACTTTGCGGATGATGGATATTGGTTTTCGACTCCTTCATTTTCAAAGATGGATTCCCTTTGTGTCTCCAATGACCTTATAAACTCCTGAATCTTCTTCTACCATGACGATTAACTAACCATGAAGACATGAATTTGGGAGTTTTCTAATAATGGAAACTTTTTTGGTTCACTCTCTCTACCATGCACTTAGCAATCACCCACCTTGGTCCAATGTCTTAAAAGTGAAAGGTGATGTCAAGGCGATGAATTTTCATATTGTCTGAGGCAAAAGATGCCACAAACGATATTTGCCTAAGTGAATCAAGGTGATAAATATTCAAATTTTCTTAAACATTACAAATGACATGCAATGAAATACAATATCAATAAATCACAGCAAGACAAAATAATCATAGTCGAATTTTTTATGTCACAAATTGTGATACCTAACAAGACATAAAACATCTAAATAAAGTTGTAAGTAATAAATATTAAATAAATAGTTACTAATAATATAGGTAATGAAGCAAGAAAGTTTGAATTTTTAGGTTCAAATTTTGGCACATTCTCAAAATGATACAGTTAATTAGGTGCACTACACTTTCGCACCCTCAGAAATTCACAACATAGATGAATACCTACTGCACCTTGCCACACATGCCCTAGGCGAGCTCTTTAGGCACCAAAAGACTCTCCCCCTATGTTACCCGGGTACTTCTATCATGAAGCCACCGTACCCCACACCAGATGCGTACTCGACACGTATCCATACCCAAGCTTCATGGATACTCCTTGAGTATATGCATACATTTATTGAGACATGTACTCAATTATATGATATATGTTTTAATTTAAAACACTTATCATACACTTCTTGTACGCATATCTTACATTTCACATCCATTTCTTGAAACTCGTTAGACACAGGTCGGGGTTTTTTAGCTTATACGCAAGTTTAAAACTATGACTTTGGGGGTCGTTTGGGTGTCTAGTTCAAAAACGAGCAGCTTCCAACTTATTATAATCAGCTTGAATAAAAGAACTTCAGATTGTGATAGGAATTTTAATTCTGATAACACATGAATTGGAAAACAAGAATGATCTCATGTAAATTATTAATTTCAATAATATATGTGGCCGTGTCCCCATACCTTACATTTTACAAATTTTCAGTGTCCCATAGCCCCACCCTGTATAGGTACCCGTATCCGTTTCTATGCAACTTAGCGTTCGCCTCGGTAACCTTCATCACCTTAGGATGTGCAAGGCAATAAGGTACAAAATCACATCGGCTGAGCGACTGAAGCGCTAAAGTGTGACACTTTTAAAACATTGCCTCTTATACTCATTTTCGCCGCCTATGATTGCAGTCAGTACCTATACATTCTATTTTTGTAAGATGTTTTAAGCCAGTAACGCCTCGTTCGGTACACTGGAATTAGATTAAGTGAGAATGGAATGGAGAAGAGAATGAATGGAATTAATATAGGAACGGAATGCTCATTTCCATTCTCATGTTTGGTTGCAATTTAGAGAATGAAGTGGGAATGGACATATTTGGAAGTTTTGTATTTTTCCCACTTTACATGGGAATGTTGGCCTATCTCTGCCATCTCATTGGGAATGCTCATTCCCGAATGAAGTGGGAATGGACATATTTGGAAGTTTTGTGTTTTTCCCACTTGACATGGGAATGTTGGCCTATCCCTTCCATCTCATTGGGAATGCTCATTCCCACATAAAGTGGGAATGAGAGGGGAAGTGGGAATGAGCATTCTAGCTCTCAAAATAAGGTTGTGTTTGGTACGAAGGAATGAGAATTGGAAATTGACATTCCATTCCCATTCATTCCCATGTTCCAACGAGGCGTAAGAGATTTGTCGTACAATTAGCATTGCTTTTTTGCACCTTGCCATGTTGTTGAACAATATTAGCAACAAGTTGAAGCGAGACACACATATGATAGGAGACACAAATATGAACTAGACTCCTATATCAATGATATTGTCTCTTCTATTTGGCGCAAAGTTCTAAAACCAATATCAACTTTCTCTTTCGGATCAAAATAGATATTGGTAATGGTGCATCAACAAGATTTTGGCTTGATCATCGGGTGAGAATAAATTGTCTTGCAGCAATCTTTCCGGACTTATTTCACTTGCTATTGCACTTATCTCTTGAAGTTTGTGGATGATGGATAATTAGTTTTGAACTCCTTCATTCTAACAATGGAGTCCTCTTATCTTCTCTAATGCCTTCAGGAACTTTTGAATCTTCTCCAGCCACAACGACAAGGTAATTATTGAGACAAAAAAGAATTTGGAACCTTCAGTAATGGCAACATTTTGGTTCACTCTCTCTATCAAGCCCTAAGTGGTTACGAACCTCGGTCTATCCATTTTTTCCGCTTATGGTGATCCCCGATCTCACTCAAACTTCGCATTCATGTTTGCTTGGTTTTCTTTGATCTGTCTGTCCGCTAAGAAAAATCTGATAAAACGTGGAATGAGTGTTCCCTTAATATGTGCTTTTTGTGATAATGCAATTGAATCTATCCTACACCTTTATCAGAATGTTGTTTCTCAAGAGAAGTGTGGCGTTTATACAAAGATTCGACATCCTTTGTGGTCCTTCTCTATTATGGAGTTCTAGCATGTTTGGAGGATGTCCAACATCCCCCACAATCTTCAAAGTGAATATAATTGTTCTATACTAGCGTTGTTATGGTTGATTTGGGAAGAGAGGAGTTAGAGGGTTTTTAATGGAAAGTGGTGCTCAGTGGCATATACATCGTACCGACATTAACAAGACTTTTGATTTCTGGCGGTCTCATAACATGGTACCAATGCCTTCATCAGTTTTATTTTCTTAAAGGAGCTGTGAGGAAGTGCAGCTCATTATCAGTCTCTCGTTGTCAGCCACTAGTGTATATTATGTATAGGCAAGGCATACTAATTCCTACATACTTATCTGATTTGATGTCGGCTTGAAAATATAGTAACTTTTACAGCTAACAAGTATATAGTAGTAGTAAAATCAAACCCTGTAATTAGATTTGCATCATGAATAGTCTTTCATCCTTGCCTTGTTTAGCCCTTCTATTTTTGTCATTAAAACATGCAACTTGTGACCCATATATCTATCTTTATGTTTACCAGGTTATCTTTATGCATACATGCTTCTTACAATTTCATTTTTTGCAGATTGTATTGGTTCAGCGTTTAATGAAAAAGGTCGCATGCAGTGTCCTAATTGTCGAGGACTAGAGGATGGACATTGGAGATTTCGGGATGTCCATATTTCATTTGGAGATGCAGTTCTACGGATAATACGGGGACTCAACGATGAATTCAACTCTGACATGGTAATTGCATCTTTATGGCCTGATGAGGTTTGATATTGCTTAATGCCATCAAATTTTATTGTCAAATTAACTAATTGGTTAGTCAGAATTTCGTGTTTATTTCTGCCAGTTTTATATTCTTTTCGTTTAGATGTTGATCGTTATCTTATTATACTACTGCAGCAATCTCATTTTTACTGTTTTGCCTAATTAGTTTGATAGTATAGTTAGTATTATAGATTTCTGCGATAAAAGGAGGAAAGATGATTTAGAATTCCTAGTTGCTCACCACGCTTGTTATCTTTCTGTATATTTCCTTGATGAAGTAAACATGTACCTGTTCCATATGTACATGAGAGGTTGAATTATATAAAGGGCATTGTCATATTTTAAAAGGGTACGCAAAATAAAACTGAAATATTTTTTTTATCTATGAAGTACTTTATGCATTGCAGCAGTTGGAGTAAGCGTATGCACAAATATGGTCTAACATTGAGGATTTATTTTTCTCGCTTCAATTTCAGTCGGCTGGAACAGTTTCCCTCAATGCATCTGCAACAGTTCAGTCGCTGTCACTTGAGTAAGTTTATTCTCTTATATGTACTGTTTTAAGTTATTCTGTTTGGTGATTGGTTTATCAAATAAAACTTCATCTGTCACATTTCTGATTCCAAGTAAATTGATGCCATTAACTGTCTTTTAGAACTTTGGAAAAAACTTGATTTGGAACTTATGATTGTTCCCTAAGCTCTTTCTTTACCACTACACCAAATTCATGTCGGTTGATAGTGTAGATCGTATTTTAAGAGAATATATCATTGATTAGATCATTTCAGTTTCTTCAATGTTACATTTCCTCACTATAGTCAAAGGAAACAAATTCTAAACTTCTGGTATAATCAATGACAACTTTCGTTAGTTGCATCTGTTTACTCTCAAATCATTAAATGAGTATTTGCTAGTGTATTGTTATTGCTATTACTAATACGGGGCATAATTTGTTGTTATAGCTTTAATAGGCATATTTTTTATGTGAACTCATTTATATTGGATTTTTTCATCACTTATTGTTGAGGTCATTGCTTAGAAAAAAGACTCCTCATGCTCAGATTTGAGTTCATTTATGTAATCAATTTTGTTGGGGTCATAGTTTTATTTTAGTTTCAAGAAGAAGAAGGCTTAAAGACGGATGCCCTGATGCAAATTCAAAATACAGAAATTTGATAAGAGTAGATTTTTGAAGTGTCATCTTCTTCAATAATTGAAGGGCTCAGAGATTTTACACGACCCCAAAGGCTGTGTTCTTGTTGTTATTGTTGTTGTTTTAAGTGTTGAGGAGATTTGTTGACTCTTGATTTTTGGAAAGATACCAATAATATGAAGGTTACTCTCTCGGGTGCGATGAAACCTGAGCTTTTCTTTAGAATCTACCAATTATGTTAATTGAGCAACAAAATTTGAGTTAATTCTTGAAACTACATCTAAGAACTTCAAACGACTGAATTTTTCTAAACTTACACAAACAATTATTCATTGTCCATGCATGGAACTTTCTGACCCCATGAAACCGGAAAACCTGCAGGCCAGAAGAATCCTCGAGAACAGCTGAAAGTGAGTTTATATCCTACATAGTATTATACATTAACTTTTCATATTAGTTATACTATTACTAAATCATACAAGACTTGCTTTCATTTTGCAGATCGTGGTCTCCAACTTGAACCGATGTCACCAGATCTTCCACATCATCAGCCCTCGGAATACTTTGCACGTCTTTTGCAGGCTCCTTCGCCTATTCCTGACTTGAATGATCCCCCCGGACCATCTGTTACCGAGAATGTGGGGACTTCACCTGCTGCTGGTGTCCGTCTTCCTTATCTGCGGAGGAACATGGCACGCGTGGTTGATCGTGGTTTCGGATCAGATGGTTTGCTTGGGGCCTTTCCGCCTAATCACCAGATTCTCGATCGTGAGCGGGTGATGCAGTAAGTAACCAGTGTGAATATTTTCTTTTACTTTTTCATGCAGTCTTCATTGTCATTCTTTGGCATAATAGATAAACGGCGGTCTCTGATGCCATGTATCCGACCACTAATTCCTTCATTACTTGTTCGGGGAGGAAACTCTTTTTATTTATTTTATTTTATTTTTACTTTCTGGGGATGAATATACGTGCTCCTAACTGATTCAAGATACTTGCATTCATTCCTCTAGATTCCCCTCCAACTCTTCATCAGTGAGCACTCCATACGCAACGGCGGCTCGATCAACGACTGGCGTTAGATCAGCAGACCCTGGCTCCCAGATGTTCTTTCGGCACAACGAACGTCGAGCGTATGCCGATGCAATGGGTCATCAGAGGCATCAGCATGTGTTTGGCACGCATTCAGCCTGTACGAGACAATTACCACCAATGCCACCCTCTTCTTGCAATTAACCTGGGTAAATTGCACATTGACCCCCTGTAGTACCCCATGTTTTGCGCTTACCACCCTGTACTTTCATTGTGTATTAAATTCCTTTGACCCTTTTACCCTTGGGTGAAATTTAGTGCGTTTATCTGAGGGTAAAAGTGTAAAGAAGAATTGACTCGCTGCAGCGACGAAGCCTTAAGGGTAGTAAATGCAGAACAGGGGTGCTGTCGGGGGTCTATGCGCAATTAACCTTAATAACTACTACTGGCTAACATTGGCTCTTTTTTTTTCTCTTTTTGTTGGTTATTATTCACTCTCATAGCTTCAAACGGGGGGAGGTATAACTGGTATCTGAATGTTCGGAGGAACCGATTTCGTCGAGGAAACGGTGCAGAGAGGCGAGGTCCGCAAAGCCAACCAGGGAGACCCAGTTCATCGTATCAACAGGATGGTTCCCCCAGAATGAGAAGATTTTTTTGAGTGAAACTCGGGGCATGAGTAGGGGCTAACGCTGTTTTTATGGTGTTCATATGTAGCAGTCTTCTTAAGATCTTATATATGTTAGAAAAAGGAGGATTTCATATCGTGGCGGCGACGTGACTGCTATCTCCTAGTTGATAGTAGAAATAAGGGTTTTTACGTGAAAACCGTCTTAAATTTTGTCCAAATTGATGCTTGCCATCTTTTCTTTTCTTTTCTTTTCTTTTGTTTTAATTAAAACCATCTTTACTTGCTATTATATTTGCAATGTCACATCCAACCGATTTTTTAGCCAAAAAAAGGTGTGAGTTTTCCATTTTACCCCCAACCTAAAGCACGTGCAAAGCACATGCATCCTAAATAATTATAAACTTTAGTGTTTTTCAGATATTAGTCCTCCACATCTTTGACATTTTGAAATTAGACCCTCCCACAAGTAGTCATGGATTTCTAAACCCAGATCTCCAAACACTAGCCTCTCTCTCTCTCATAGTCATGAATTTCTAAGCCCAATCTCCAAACCCTAGCCTAATCCCCAAATCCTAATTCCCAATCCTCAAACCCTAATTTTCCTCCCCTCAATCCTCCCCCAAATCCTAACCTCACCTCCCCTTAATTTTCCCTCCCTCTCGCACTGCAACCCAAGGAAAAAAATCGCTAAATCCTAACTGAGGAGCAAAAGATCAACGATCACAACCTCCCCATAACGCTCTCCGGCAAGAACATCTTTTTGGGGGACTAATTTCAAAATATGATAGATTTGAGGGTATAATATAATAATATGAAAGATTTGGATAGTTAATATTGAGAAAAACAAATTACTTTTTATAACTAACTGGGACAAACGTTTTGCGTATGCCGGGTAAAGGTATTTTCAAGAATTCGCGTCTTTTTTTTAGGAGAAAATTTAATTTGGTGTGACACAGTCACACAGCTAACATAACACAAGTAAAGATGATTTTGATAAAAATATAAGGAAATGTGATAAGTATTAATTTGGACAAATTTTTTCATGTAGAAATCATAAAAACAAAGCAAAAGTGTTAGGGAGGCGCTTTTTTTTTTTTTTTTGGGTCTCCCCCTCCTCTGACTTGACATAGAAAACCTTGTGTAGACTGTATTATGAGTACAACAATCTTAATACTTCAATCTTAAAAGACAACATGAAGCATCCTGCAGATAATTGGACGAGTTCTATCTTCTTCTATTATCTCGATAAGGTCCCTCACTCTCTTGATCCTTCAGTAATCCCAAGAAAGCAAGAAAACCAAAGAAAAAGAAACCCCCAGACCAGTTAGGCCCGCCTCCTCCTCCGCCTCCACCACCACCACCATCATCATCCCTCGGAGGTAACCCTGTCCCTCCATCGTCAAGCTCCGGTGACTTCTCCTTACCTGAAACCCCAAGCAATTTTCCCAAATTCTCATTAATTAAATACAAAATATATTATTCCACAAGACAAAGGCTTATTTTGAATTTACCTTGAGTTGGGGCAATAGTGATTGTTGACGATTCGCGTGTCACCGTTTGGGTCTGCCCTTCTGCACATCTTGCATTCTGCAGCAGGGAAAGTAAATATTCAGAAAAAAGAAAAAGAAAAAGAAAGGAAGCAAGGAATACCAAGAAGAAGAAGAAAAATGAAGTCTCACAGTAAAAAATCATTAATAAGATGACTCTAAATGTATAGGAACAGAATAGATAGGTCATATCCTATTTTGGTAAGGTATCCAGGATTTAAAAAGGGTAACGAATGCAATAAGGAGACAATAATAGTACATAGATACACAGGGCGAGCCGCAAACAGCTATATTGGTTTCCATCTTACCCTAAAGTGTCATTCGTAATTCTAGGATAACTTGAACAGTAAAAGCAATATCACAATTATTCATTACTTGCAATCTACTAGCGTATCCTCCAACTCACCACGAACTGGAAATACCCGCAAACAAGTGCTTGAGATACTAGCTATCAAATACCGCTATTACTGAATTTGAGGGTCAACCAGCTGCATACCAGCGTATATATAATTTAACAAGTGCCATAAACAACCCAAACAGTGCATCCAAGCGCGCAATTTAAACCATATCAGAGAAGAAAAAAGTGATTCATAATAATCTGTAGGTACTAAATAAGAGGGTATATGACCACCTACCTAGCCCATATGTATAATGATACAAGTGAGAACAACACCTGTAGGAGGTGATAAAACAAGTGAACACCTCCCTCCCAACATCGCATCAAGGTTCTTAAAACACTTACAGGACGAAACCATCAAGTTAACAACCAATATATCACATAACCTTTTTCCAGTTCTTTCATGGATGTGACTTCTTCTGAAAGCATAGCTAAACTTGACAAGAAAACTAACAACAAAATTAAGCCTCTACAACTCCGTCAATGGATAGTCATTATGCAGAAGCTAGTGAGATGCTTACCTAAGTATAAATAACAAACAGTTGACATAAACAAACCTGTGAATTAGATGGTTACTGTATGTATGATACCACAGGAATCATGGAGACCATGAATAGAAAATAAGTTTTGCAATACGTATTTTGAGTGGAAAACAATTAGAAAGGAGGTGCTTTGCATCTTTAATTCTTTATCTTCAACCAAACTGACAGAACCCTCACTGTCTATTGCAGTGTTCCAAAGGGAGTGTGGGAAGAGCCGCTTAGCCGAACATTACACATCCACTATCCAAAATAGTCAAGTAATTTAGTGAGGTGAAGAAAGGGGTTACAAGATGGCAGATCCTACTTTTGACCTGAGCTCAAAGAACACTTTTGTGGCAACGTGGACAAACTACGGTTACTAATAGCTCCTCATTCTAATAATGGATGGCCCAAAAAGCTGTTTCTAGAGAAATGTTGACATAAACCACCACAATGACCAAGGAAGCTAGTCGTTGGCAAGTAATTGTCTAAATCTCAACAATGTTCCCTCAAATACTTAGGACAGTATTATTCACATAAAAGGATGCTTTGTGTTTAGAAGGATATGCTACCTAGACCAATTTTTTCCTACTGGCCCTTTTAATCCGATAGATCTTTTCATGCATCAATTCAATTCGATTGTGTCATTCACATCATCATCACACTAAGTGCTGGTTTTGTCATTGAAGCTAATAAATAATGCATTAAAAGATCGGAAATACCAGACATAGGGCTATCTGTATAAGTCCATCTTCGACAAAGAGTGAATACTCATTACTAGGTCTTTTGCTGACACCACAATTAAAGCATTTTTTGAACGGATGTGGTCAAACTGGAGGTATAAATGGTTTTTAATATAAGGAAAGCTTTTGTTCAAAATGCATAAGAAGAAATGTATTTATTCTTCAACTTGAGCAGTAAAGATTTACAATTACAAGACATGCATATATCTACTACCTATATTATAAAGCAAAGCTTGATCTGCCTAAAATGTTTTGACTTGACATTCTTCTGTTCCCTGTTACACCATTTGCAATATCTACAAACGAAAAATGAATCAATAAAATGAAAGTCCTAAATCTGTTTGCTACATGCTATACTGAACCACACCCCCCCCCAAAACAAGGGGTTAGTTCCATACACCCCACAAACCTAAACCAACACTAATGACCCCCTTGCAGACGTGACTTCTTTGTTCGATTCTTCTAATATTTCCCAAGAAAAAATGTAAATGGAAGGCAATGTTTGAAATGTTTGTAATACGAACAAATATTAACTTTGAGTCACAAGTGGAAGGCAATCATGTCATAATGGAGGAAATTCCCTCCTATTGTAGTCTCTCCCCATTCTGGAATGGGTTAACAAACACCAATACCAGCTGCTATATTGGCCGTACACCAGATTTACAGGTTTAAAGCCAAGGTTTAAGATCTTAGTATCGGTATCTGCATTAACTCTTCTTTTTTATATCACTATCAAGAGTTTCAACGGTTATGAATTGGAAGAAAGGCTAGTACCTATTACTTAAAAAATTAAAGAAGTATTGAATAGAAAATTATATTTAGCAACACTTTGGCATGTTATTTTACAAAATTGATAAACTTTAAATTAAGTTTGATAAGACATTGTTACGGTATTCTATTCAGAAAGATAGTGCAGTATCAGCTGTAAAAGTTTCATCCCAGTACCTGCAAGAAAGAAAAAGTCTATTCAAACTACATGGCCTGCTAAAAGATGTCAAGCAATTCCACTAAAATTCTGGCATCTCAACCCTCTCATGTATAATGAATCAATGATGTTTATGAATTGCGGAATTTCACAGATTTAAATCATGGAGTCTTTCATGTTACTTGTAAAATATATACAAAAGATACTTACGAGTGCAGCAGCACATATCAAACTTCTCGATGGTGATCGTGATGCATAAGAAATAGTATGTGCGACTTTAGGCTGGCTGTACGGCACCGCCAGACCATGCCTAGTCAGTCGGATGCTTCTACCTTGAATCTTTGTATTCCCTGAATCAAAGAATCAGGTAGTTAGAAGAATTTGCTTGTAGAAAAACTAGATGAAAATTGTGAACCTAAAAATATAACAGGTATTCAAGATAAATGCAACACATGATCTTGAAACTATAAAATTACCATAGTCAGGGAAGAACCAGGTTTTTTGCACTGGAGGGTAAATGTGAAGATATACTTAAGTTTGTAAAATAAAACTATCAACATTTCACAGAGATCAATTTGCAAAACTACAGCTATTAGACTTTTTGCATATCATTCATTTGTAGAATTGAACTTATAAAATAATCACCTCCATGATCGTTAATATTTAAATCAAAAATTTATCTTTATAGTCATGGATGCTCAGGATTTAATCTGATTATGACCCAAAACAAAGTTTTTTTTTTAACATAAAGTATCAATATTTGAAGATATTAAATGTAACAAAATCAGGACTATAAGCAGAATTAATTATGGAAGTAGATAAATGAAACAACCTCAACTCCTACATAAAACTATACCTATAGATTATATTACGTAATGTACATTTATAGTCAGTGAACCTAGCGTTTGTCACTCTCCATCACTCGCACAGTCCACAGGTCTCCAAAACATAAACAAGAAGTCAGTCAAATGCAAAAGTATTTTCTGTCATGTGAGGGATAGAGAAAGGGAGAAAGATATCATACATTTACTATAAGAAATCACAGGCAAATCACATTGGATTTGGATAGGCATACAAGGAAGACCAAAACCATATCTGTTAGGTGTGTTCCCTTAATACAGGATAGAATCCCCTCCCACTTGACTCAAAAATATATGCATAAACAGGATGTAACTACAGGTATTAGGCTTTTTAATCATTTGAACTAAACAGCGATACAAGTTCCATTCTTCCTTTGCTATAGTTGGACTGTGTATACCCAGTTTAAGCGAGCAGAGGAGAAGGACTACTACTTAATTAAAAGCCATGACAATTTCCGGCAATTGGCTAATGTCCTCATAGGTTCCCAAGAATAAAATGAATGTTTTTAAATTTTAAAAGTGTTTATTACGAAGACTAGGCTTAAATCCTAACAGAAACTTGCAGTTTAAATAATTATACTACACTTTATTAAGAATGTGAACCGAAGGTATTCAGTAGCGTCATTGCATGGATGTAGAAATGCAAAAATGATTGCACAATTTTTGGTTTCAATCAATATATCATTAATGTTGAAGCCTATTTGTCAAGAAAAAATGCACTTTGGTACACTAGCATCAATAGATAATGAATAAGTTTAAAGAACATAACTACTCTTGGATGGATAAGCTAAGGGTACTTCATGATACACCAAGGAATATCTATTACAACAATTCTTTGGATCCATAACTATAAAAATATAATCCAATCTTTCCCATGTCTTTTATCAATACGCAGGCGTGGACAGACACAACTCTGCATTCATTTATTGTTGGCTTCCTACCCCTCATCCGATTAGATGTAATTGGGTGGCCCAATAAGAAGCATGTAAATCATCAAACAATTGCCAAAATAAGTGGCAACCATCCTAAAGAACCTTCTTAGATTTATTACAACATCGAATGAATATTTCACACGTGAGAATCTCATCGGACCCATGCAATTTTATCTCACTGTACATCAAGTGAAAAACTAGATCATGAACCATTCCTATGCAATTCAAGGTTTTGCTCATAAAAGTGACAGTTTCAATAGATTCTTAGTGTTGATGCATCAAACGTCGTATTACTGAAATATGTAGAATGAACTCGAACAAATAGCATTTAGTAATAAAAGTTGTAACATTAAAGATGACATACCAAGAGGGCACATAGAAGGTGTCACCATAGAAGCATTTGTGCTCAGCGAAGGGATCATGTTTTAGTAAAAAATGGAGAAACTGCATAATGTACAACTATATTATGTTAAAAACTGTATACTATAATAATAAATGATTGCCTATTTAAAAGAAGAAATCGATATGCATGAAACAGTTTTATTATTCTATGAAATACCATCTAAACCTCATAGGCTCTTCCATTTACTGAAATATCACAAATAATATTTTCTGAGATTTTAGGCAAGATTTATTTTTATATTTATTTTTAACTATTTTTTTTTTAATCTTTCTTGCGCCGAAATCATTATTTTAAAAACTATAAAAATGCCACTTTTATATGGTCATATGATACAGAAATCATGGGTAAATGACAGAATATCCCTCTGGGGTTTACTTTACCCCCATCTTCTTTTAATTTCTACAAAATTAACTGGGATGTAAAGACAAATATCATATAATTTGACAATCATATGTCACTTTTTAAAACCTAAGGGAGATTTCGACTTTCTGTGATTTACCCATAAATCGATGAAGTTTCATTTCTTCGATTGTTTGGAAAACCTAACGATTTTAGGGCAAAAAGAAAACAAAAGAACCAAACTTAGGGTTTTAGAGAGAGAGAGACTCGCCTGTTGAAGACGATCGATTGAGCTTCGCCGGAGACGCAGAAAGGAGGCAGCTCTCTGTCTCCGGAGGAGGATGTAAAGATAAAATTTTGGGGACGCCGCCTTATTGGAACAAAAAATAACACCGGAGGGAGAAATGTTTTGGGTAAATTTCAGAAAAACCCCCAAATTTTTGCAATGTGTACCAGACACCCCCAGACTTTGTTTTTCCCTTTACCACAAAACCCCAAATTTTAACGCTGTTGGTCTTGAAACGTAATATCTGTCCAGGGTTATTTGCGACTGCAGAAATCTTTGTAATGACTCATGATTGAATCACAAAAAGAAATATATATATCTTTAATTGAATGAGTTTACATGAGGAAATCATTTTGGAAAATTAGTCAAATATTTCATAGTTCCCTAATATTAGAAGCAAGATTTAGTAGACAAAATCAGAATACATGACATTTGAAATTTTATATAAGAGAAGAAAACGAGGTCTGGTGAGAAGAAGAAAGTTCATGGGGTTTTCGTGGGAAAAAAAGACCAAATGTTAGGGGCTTGTTTTGACTTAGCCCATTCTAGTTGTTAAAATTTGGAAGCCTCCCACTTGAGCTGATTTACTTATATTTTTCTAATTGAACTCGAATTTTACCTTGCTGCCCCATCTTGAGCTGATTTTACTTTTTTCCCCCTAACATATTGTTTGAAATATTGCAGTACTAGTTTATGTATTCGTGAATTTATATATGTTCTCCATGTGTAGGTTGATTAAGAAAGGTGCTAGGACTCTTATCTGTCTCAAAATTGCTGAAAATTAAACTGAAAAGCTTTTATCGGATACCCATTACGAAGCCAAACTTATACACAAAAGTTAAGAGTTACAATAAATATGGAAGTTATCATAGTTTGGTTGAGCATGTGTGGACGGTTGGAATTTTAACATGCACAGCTAACAATATTAAAGGTTTTTTTTTTCTAGAAACCACCTACAACATAGTGTCATTCTACAGAAATTATCTTTATTATCAAATTACCCATGACTATGGATCTTATCAGAACCTAAGCGCCACAAAGAGAGGCAGTGAAAGGAATATTGAACTGCCCCGCTATTTGTCACAAGGCATGGCTCAGAACCTCTTGTACTGTGCGGAAGGTTCTGATAGGTTCTTTACTCATAAACCATCATTAAACGATTTTCTGACTTTGTTGTAGTCAACCACCTGGGCTCACTTTTAAGTCGCTTTTCCTGGTTTTGATGTAATGATAATTATCAAATATCAAGTATATTAGAGATATGATTGTTAATGGATGTTAGGTGGTATCAATTTCTCCAAAAAATTAGCTGAAAAATGGGGCCGGATGATTGATTGCAACAAAAAACTCCGTCAATGCTGTTTATGTAGATAAATTAACAATTAAACGTGGTTTTTATAGAATAATTTCATTTTAAAGATGGTTTATAGGGGGAAAACCCAAATACTAAGAGGGGCGGACCCAAATGGGGGCCAAGGGGGCCTTGACCCCACCTTGGCCAATCAAAAATAAGAGGGGTATAGTAAAAGCCTTTGCATGAAGTGGGGGGATTAACCAATTATCTAAACCATAGTTTAGACGATGGGGGCTAAAGTATAAAAGTCTTTGCACTAAAAGTGAAACTCTCCTAAGTTTTTTTTTCTTACGATCAACTTGATAACTACATCTCTTATGTAACTACTCATCATGATGTTGGAATTCAAGGGATCAATAAACTTGATAAGAAATTTGTTGAATGGATTTTATATCCTTAGGTGTTCAAATTCGTGAAGTTGACACAAATCTTGCCGGATACGATGGCAAATGTTGAAAGAGCATTTTTCACAATGAAAATTATTTAAAATGACCTTTGAAATAGAATGGTAAATAAGTATATGAATGATTGGTGGCTTATATTAAAAAGATATATTTTGTGTTGTTGATGAGCAAGAATAATATTGTTGTAAACACTATATTCTAATTTGAAATTTCATGTCGAAAGTCTTGTTATGCGATGTTTAGATAGCAATGAATCACGAAAAAAGTTTTACAAGTTATCATGTTTAACTATTAAATTTTTTGGCCCCCTTTTCCAGAATTCCTGCATCCGCCACTGAATACTAATGTTGGAGAGGGTAATTAAAATGATCCTCCTATTACATCAAAACTCTGTGTACTGAGGACAGAACTCTGTGAGTAGTTTTGATCTGGCTTTATCAATCTTCTGCAGAGTAGATAGCCAGCATTCTATGTTTTGTCAATATTTCTTTTGAAACCAACTTTCTTCTCAAACTAAAAGCATCCACCGGCAAAGGAAGAACTCTACTATTTTCATGCATATGCACCCACGATAGCTCCTACCCTCTACACATGGCCTCTACCCACCCTGCGATATATTAAATTAAAAATTAAATTATAACTTCTAAAAAAAATTTTACTAGTGTCCATAATCAACTATATAAACCCCGAGCGCTCCTTGTTCTTCCTCAACCCCTTAATTCAAAGAAGAAGGAAGAAGCAAAAGACATGGAGATGAGAAAGATTGTTGCCTCTGTTCTTGCCGCCGCGTTCTCAGCAACTGCTGCAATGGCTGCTGAGGCTCCTGCACCTTCACCCACAAGTGCCTCTTTTGCGGTGACCCCGGCCATTGGAGCTTTGGTTGGAGCCTCTGCTCTCTCCTTCGCCTTCCACTGGCAGTAACTTTGAGGTCGGAGAAGGGAAATCGAGAAGAAGACGATGGATTTATTTCAATATTGTTTAAGTTGTTTGAGGTCTTTATTTTGTTATTTCAGTGTTTAGTTTCTTTCTTTCTTTCTTTATTTTTTCCTTGCATTTGATTGTATCTCTTTGTTGTTCCCATCTACATGGGTTTGTTTTGTAAAATTGTATTTGATTTTTTTATGAGTATATATGTGTGTGTGTGTGTGTGTGTGTGTGTGTGTGTGTGTGTGTATGCATGCATGAATGAAGGGTTACTTCGACAATTAAAGTTTTTATTCCTGAAAAAACTCTACAATTGAGTTTTGTTAAATAAGCCAGTTGCGTTTTGGGTAAAGGGAAGCGGTTCGAATTCTTCTTCTATTGGGGACACACGCTTTTGCTTCTTCCAAATTTAGCATCAAAAAATGAAGGTTTTCCTACTTAGATATTGTTAAGAGTATAAAATTGTTCTTTCAACCCTCATCATGATTTCAGAGTTTTGGTGCAGTGGTAGAGTCATTTAACATGGTGTCAAAGCAGACCCAAGTTCAATCCCATTGGCCATGAATTTAAAGCAGATCTTAAGAAAACTGCTACCACTTTGTGTGTTCAGATTTCGGTCAATAAAAAGGGCATTCAACCTGAGGCATAATAGAGTATAAAATTATAACCCACGACCCTCGCCACATCTTCAGAGTTTTGTTGCAATGGTAGCAGATATAACCTTTTGTAGTGAATGACATTGAATTCATTTTTCCAAGTAGACATTTCCAAGAAACAGTTAAACATGAGAAAAATGGTGTCTTGAAATTGTCATGTTGGTTGAAAAGCAAGCATTTCATCGATTGATTGTAGCGTAATTTTGTGCTCGTTTTTCATCTTGAAAGTAATATATCTACAGTCATGCCCCTTTTTATGCTTGTAATATGGCTGCCAATTCAAATAGTTACAGTTTTAAGCTTTATGTATATTAACTTTTTTTTCCTTTTTTGGTAAGTAAGTTCATATTTCTTATTTACCAAAGTTGCATGAAGTGCAAAAGCAGAGTCTATGTACAATATATGTATATTAACTTTTAGTAATGTCAGCCAATTTATCTCTCATACTGCCATATTCTGATGCATAACTGGACATTTCATTGTAGCAAGAGCAATCATAAAGATAAAACTAATAACGACAACCGAGTATTGACATTCTCTCGGAATTATTCAGTTTTAACTGTCGTCTTCTTTTACAATCTTAGGTTGTGTTACAAGACTCTTTGTCAGCCAAATCGCCGTTTCCCTCGACGATACTGCTTCTTCTCCGAATGGCTTTAACACACCCGCAAGCTCCTCAAGCCTCTCCTGCTGCAAGAGCTTTGCGCACAGCTCAAGAAGGGACTCTAATGCATCAGCTCGTTGCTGGATAACGTTCAATCCGTCCCACTCAGTAGAGTGTTCTCCTTGAAGAACGGTCAGCGTGCTCACTGTCGAAGTTTCTTCTTCGGGCTTATCTTGATTTGATTTGTGAACATCAGAAAGCTTTGGCATGTTTGCAATGGTCTCTCTTGATTGGTTTTTGTTAGTGTTACTTACCTCTCGTCTCTCTTCTGATGGTTTGGATGTAGATGTTCTAGCCTCGTTGCTTCGCTTCTTTGGTTGTTTTTCTTGTGGAGTAAGGTCTGAAGTAGGCTTTATTGGGAGGTAGAAAGGAGAAGGGTTACAAGATTCAGCGACATACGGCAGCAAGTAAGGATCCCTCAATAGTTCTGCAGCCTAAGATGAGAGGGAAAACTGAAATTATTTTCTGTAGCAGGGTTAATCGCAGATTGATCCCCTGTGGTTATATTGCTGCAGATTGACTCTGGATTCTCAACTACTTCATTATGTAATGTTCATTATGCAAGTCAATAGGAAGTAAATCAGTTTATGAAGCTCATGTGTTTCAGTTTATGAAGCCCAATTTTCATGTGAAACTAACGGAATTGAGAATCCAGGGGGTCTACCTGCAAAAAATAGAAGTACAAGGGTATCTATCCGCAATTAACCCTCGGTAGAATTATGTGGATTTGTTGAGGTAAAATGGATTCTTCGCGTGCTTACATTTGGTCTGTGATCTGGATTTTTTCTCAACATACTTTTGATTAATCTCTTCCTGTCATGAGAAAAAAAGTAAAAAAAAAAAGATAGAATTTAACAGTGAAGTGGTAACTAAAGGTTGGGCTTTGAGATATATTGTAAGAGGGAAACTCACAGTGTAGATGAGTAAACTGTCGGAAGTGGAGATATAGAGGATCTATTTACTTTGTTGATCAAACCCGCCATATCCTGCGTAAAGATTGTGAAATTATGTGGGATAAATTAGGGTAGGTTTACATTCGAGCCATTATTGTTATCGAAAAGGAAACTTACTGGAGCTCTGAAGGCTGGGTGATGTGCTAATATCTCAAACATGCAACAGCCTAAGATTTGCTTGGAAGAAAACAAGGATCTAGGTCATTTGAAACTTCGGCCTAAGCATGTTGCATAAAGTTTTCTTGAATTTGAAAGCATGAAAATTTTGCCTCACCTAGAGACCAAATATCTGATTTGTAACCATAAGGTAGATCTGCAAGAATTTCAGGACACATATAGTTGGGAGTGCCGACAATCTGTTAATAGTGCAAAGCAAAAATCACGTCAAAGAAATCGAAGTAATGAGGATGAGTACCCAAGAAGTCGGTATTATGTTTCAGAGAGAAAAGCCTGGTTCCAAAAAATGAGGTCCTAGTCTTAAATCTTTTTTGTTCAGATTTGTATCTTTTAGCGTGGAATTTGTTCGCTAGAGTTAAATCTCTCATAACATAGGATTATGTCACAGGTTAAAGATTAGATATTTGGAAACCCTGTGTCTAGAATGGACCCTGAAATGTATTTGAGGAATTGAAGTGATTGCACAGTATATATGAGATGTTTTAAGGAGTGGGACATACTGAAGAGGCAAGATCCTCGGCGTTCAGCAAAGTTGCAAGTCCAAAATCGCCTGTAAATGATGTTAGAATGAAATATTGCGATAAGCATCTTTGTGTTGATATTATTGTAAATGCTACCCAAATTTTAAGACATTCTGTAATCTGAGGAGCAGAGAGCATTTTACCTAGTCGAACATCGTTGTCCTTCGTTAGGAATATATTGGAGCACTGAAATAAAACTCAAATTGAGCATAATAGAAGATAGAACAAGGAATAATTTTTTTTTTGAGTTAATTGTGGATGGTCCCCGTGTACTATCCTTAAATTGCGAATAGACCCCATGTAGTTCTATTGTTGTAATATACCCCATAAGTGAACTTTTCGCTCTTTTACTCTCAGAGAAAGAGAATTATTTTTTGATAAAAAGACCTCTTGAGGGTAAAAGACTCAATAATTCACCCATGGGGCCAATCCACAACAATAGTATACAAGAAATCTATCCCCAATTGGGAGATAGTAGAAGGGGTCTATCCGCAATTACCCCCAAAACTTTACGATGTTTTTGTTGTAAACCCTGGGATTTTCTCCTGAGTACTTCAAGTTGTTTGCAATTGAAGTAACTTGAGCACAGAAAGCAATGTGACTTACCTTGAGATCTCTATGAAGAACACGGTTGGAATGCAGGTAATCAATGGCAAGAAGCAATTGAGTAAGCCATTTGCATACCCTCTGGAAACATTTTGCGATTGATATAATTTAAAATTTTCAACTATTACATTCCAATTCTCTATCATTGTAGACTTTGCCCCCAAAAAAAAAAATGTTAGCTGTGTACCTTCTCTGAGAATAGAGCTCCTCTTGCCTTCTTTATTTTCTCGGCCCTTCATAATTTTGTGTAAGGTTAGAATGATAACGGAGAAAGCCAAATCAAATGGCTTAAGTTTTTCTACTCACATGTCTCCACCTTCACAATAAGCAGTCACAATACATACACAGCTTCCCTGAAAACATAAAATACTAGAACTTTGAGAGGGCCAGCTGCCATTTTTTTCCCCCTCTAAATTTCTGTCTATCATAGAAAGTTAATGGCCACTGTGAAATTAACTCACATTCTTATTTAAAGTTGCGTTGTATTACTAATTAGGTCTTTGGTGTTTGCTCTTGAAATGTATTTCCTGGCCTGATCTTTTGTGGTATGGATTACTTCGATAAATTTTGATTGAAATATTCCTTTTTTACAATGTTAATTGTTTGTTGGTTTGCTTTAGCTTATGAATATCGATTAATATCATAATGTACTACCATAGCATAATAATTTCCACTGAAAACTTGAAGCATAAAAAGGAAAAAAAGAAAAGATTACCTTATCCACCCAGCCCTCCTTGTACTGTACAATGTATGGGTTGTTTAGGCTCGCAATCAAAGCCATCTGTTCAATATTGCAAAGAAATGAAATCCGATAATATTTGTATACGATCAACTGAATTTACTATACTAGTCATAGGAATTACACTAACCTCTTGATGGGCTGTCCTTTGGAATTTGTCAGTTTGCTGAGCTAGCCGTATTCTCTTCATCACATATCTGCATGGAAACATGATTGTGCACCATCAATCTAAGGAAATTTTCTTTTTCTTGATGTTTGCAAGCATTGCATTGTTGAAGATACACTATCTATACTACCGAGGATTTGCCACTTTTTATTAGTACTGCGACTTCAGGAGTTTTTCAATTGGAGTTCTCTCTTCATTATCTGTACATGTACAATATAGTATGTATGTTCGCACTTTCAAGAGAATGTGGACAGATACCTGATATTCACGGTGTTGCAAAGAGATCACCTGATCTATTATACAATTCTATTATATATGTTGAACATGCAATCTACACATTGTAGTAACTCTGCCTTGAATGTATAGTAAGTGTAAATAACACATTGAGGAATAACAAGTGCCGAACTCCTATAGTACAGGAACTATATATGCAATAAAGCGTATCGGAAAAAAAGATGAATTTTGCTTACTTATTCTTCTCAGATCACAAAGCGATATCTCCGATTGAAGAATAACTAGTAACAAAAAGTTTAGAAAGCACAATTGGCTTGACCCTGTAAACTACATGAAGTATATATGCAATTGAGCCTATTGAAAAAGATGATTGCTTACTTCTTATTCTCAGACTTGTGAAGAACAAGCAGAGCAGACCCGAAAGCTCCTCTGCCGATTTGCTCCAAAACCTCATACTCTTCTTCTCCTGATCCCATAACAACCTTCTCTTCTTCTTCTTCTTCTTCTTCTTCCTTCTCAAATTCACTGACCCTTCTACCCATTTATTGAAACAAAATAATAACAAGAAGCACAGAGCTCATTTAATGGTGGTCACACTCTGAGTAGATCTGAATCACAAAAGGAGCCTGAAAAAATTAAGTAAACAAGCAAGCACACAGCAATTATGAGTTCAGATGAAAAAGATGGTAGCTTGGCGGGTAAGCGAATTTCTTTTTCATTTCTTTTTCTATTCAACTTCAATTTAAAGAAATTTTTGTTAAATTTCAAAACAAAAAAACCCCCGAAACATCAAAAATTCCACAGGACCCCTTAAGATATTGGGTGTTTCGCAAAATCCTCTGAACTTTAGAAAAGCATCAATCAAAAATTTAGAATGTATCAATATTACAGAACAGTGAGAGCTAAGAAAATATTTTTAAATGTATCCAATATAACTGTTTTGTTTACTCCGTGAACGATACTTTTCCAAAGTTTAGGGGGTGTTATGAAATTTCCAAAGTCTAGAGCGGTTTTTGTAGAATTTACACTATTTTTAAAAGAAAAGAAAAAGGTTGGGATAAAAAAGAGAAAGGCAGCCATAGTCGTGCTTGTAAAGTCTGGCTTGGTTTGAGTGCATGAGGAGGGAATTATTGTTGGAGTGGGACCGTTTGGTGGAGGGTTGTTATCCGTTGGATGGGGATGATTGAGATTTCGACGGTGGAGATTTGATCAGGCGCTTTATGGAGGAGTTTGCAAGGTTGGATTTCGCTTTTGAATAGTTAATGTTGTGACAGTGGACTTGCAATCCGACTTTCATTCTGAATTTTATTGAATTAGACAATGAAATACAAATCTTATCAGGACGACTTGTATACATAAATATGATGTTTTAAATCATAAAGAAAACAGTTGACATCTTCAGACCGTCTCTCCACCCTCATGGTGAAATACAAAAAGATACACTCTTCGATCCAAGTAGATAATATTAAGAACGCAAGTCGAATTGAATAACCAATCTGTTCGAACTATAGCAAATTCGACTTTAATGCGCATATCTAATGCGTCAAATGGTTATTTGCATGTACACTTCTCAGGGCATAGTCATTTGTGACTCTACATAAAAAACTATTCCGTACTTTTACCGTTGAGGATGTCACATCGCATAATTAGTTGTGATCGTCTCTGAGCTTGATTTGCTAACCGTTTTAATATTGTTTTATGTTTTAAACTCTATTGTATATAAATGCTGTCAAAACAAGCTAAGGCACACGAGTGCTAAGTTTTAAAAACTTTAGGGCATATAACTGCTGCCAAAACAAGTGGAGATATGCAAAGTAGGGAAAACTATAGGGTATTTAAGTTCAATTAAGCCTCGTCACAATTTACAAGCTTTACAAACTTACGTCAGATTGCTATTACGTTCGCTTTGACCTAACGAGAATAATGTAACCACAGATCATTATTGTACAATACTTTTGCATGCTGCTCTTGTTAAGAGAACGTTACAGGACTCCATATGAATGCAAATCAAAGTAACTTGTTTTCATTAAATTCTTTTCTGAATGTTGAAGGAACATTAAGAAACTCCACTTGTGTTTATAAATTTTCACATCACGATAACCGTTATTCCTTCTGCTTCAAAAACCCATACAAAGTACAGAAAAAGAAAGCATAACAGTAACTATAATTAAAACAAACGATTAGATATTTAATAAGTCACATATGCATAACAAAATACCATAAACTGCATACTCATAAAAAAAGCTCCACCGAAATGCAGAACACCATGACCTGCATACTTGCTAAGCATTCACTATTTTGCTGAATACAGGAAAACTAAAGAACGCCAAGAAACCTGCAAATCTTCACTCTTGTAGTTTTCGGGGAATGATTCCATGAAAGAGTATTTTCTTGACATACAATATCTTCATTTGGTTGAACATTAAATATCACTTAGCTTAGAGATGAGTCACAAAGAAGATGAGCACTTAAGGCGTTTCGCTAATGCTTCGGCCTTTTAGATTGCTTTTTCTTCCCTTCCATCCTCTCCCGCGCCTTCTGAAACTCTTCCTCTGAGGGCTCGGGGATTGCCTCTCCATTACATTTCGCCACTATTGATGACAGTATGGAGTCAAATTTATCTTTCCTTTCACTCCTGCGCTGAGTAATTACTGCAACTAGGTCTGTCTCTTCTTTCTTCCTCAACCTATAAAGGTTTTTCAAATTATTTAGTTTCTATATAGTTAGGGTTAGTTGCACTTAACTACCCTCAAAAAATTCATCGGTTTTACCTTGATAGCCTGAAGTTTAAGTATGTCGGAAAACACCCAAAGTTTTTACCCTATTTTTAACTGTAATATCTTCCGTTGTATCATCATTCAGAATTCTACTTAGAACGCATCATGTGGTTACCAAATTCATAATTTGAACTCTTTGAAATTAAGGCACAATCCGTTTCTTTACCTTCCCAAACACAAAAAACTTAAATCTGACATTGAATTGTAGCAAAAACAACCCTAATCCATTTAGTAATCAGTAATCAGGAATTAATGGTATTAATATCATTTTATCTCCCCTCCACTACGCGGGTAAGTCTTAAAAACTGTAGGGAGTTTTTTCGGGTAACTTTAAACTTCAAGGTATCAGAGTTAAAAATCAGTGGAACCAAGGTATTTAAGTATAATTAACCCTACAACTAGTATGGAACCAAAGGAAAGTTGAGGGAGAGAGCTTACTTTGACCGTCTCACAATAGGTTCAGTGGGTGGCTTTGTCTCAGACACTTTCTTTGCCCATTTCTGGTAGGCTTTAGTTGTTTTGAGCTCACCTGTTAACAGTAATAGCTTAGATTTGTTCAGCTAATGCTTTATGAAACATAATTTGAACAAAGCTTCTGAAAAGACATTCCATAAAAAATTATATCAGTAAGTGGAATAAACTGACAAGGATGGCAATTACAGTAAAAATCAGGCTTCACATATTGGATTCAGCTCTAGCCATGAGAGTCTAGCCATATTTCAAATCCACTGTCAGTCATTATGAAATTGCATAAAAGTAAAGAAAAGAAAAATAATGAGGAAATGGCAAAATGTAACGCCAGAATTTTAAAAATACTACATACTAAGTTGGTATCGGAACCATAATTCAATGGACCTTTGAATAAAGTTTGTTTTGAAATTTCCACGGCATGTGTTAGGCCTCAAGGCAAAGGACACATGAAGTTACATATGTTAACTTGGTTCAACACAGTCTAAGGTTACTTTGCTACTCATGTCATGACACTTCCCTAAGGTGTGATTAAGTTCGCCTGCGAAATGTTAAGTTGAGACTATCTTCATTAGCCACATGTCTAGGCTTGAGTTGGACTTGACTGCCGAGCCAAGATAGAGATTTGTTAAAATTGTCACACATCCATTCAATTTAGGTGTGAGTTTGGTAAAGGCATGAGATGGGATTTAATCCCACATAGGAAAAACAATTAGATGGATATATGGTTAAATATGTGACTAGATACTCAATATAATTGTTCCGTTTGAATCAGTTGGGTTCAAATTAGCCTACTCTGTCTCCTTTATGGGCCTTTACAACCCAACAAAATAGCTTTGAAGCAAGCAAAAGTTCAATATGATATCAAGAGAACATAAGCACTGAAAAAATAATCCAGAAAGTGCAAACATTTGAATTTTTCAGTATATACAGAATTACAGATGTTAGAAAGTAAAGTTCAGGCATTGACCTAAAGATTAGAGAAGCAATTCTAGAGATTAACAAGAATAATAGTCAAATGATGACAAGAAATCTCAAGTACAAGAGAAACTTCTAGGAAAATTAGGACAAAGGATCACTATGGATAAATCTAGACGAAGAAATAAAAGCATAAGATAATACCAACAAGTCGCACCTTCAGCTATTGCTTCATCAATTATATCCTTGAAACGATGTGAATCAAGCTTTGGCTCAGAACAAAGCATTGAACAGAAAAGCCTGAAACAAAAAGAAATGTCAAAGAAGCTGACGGTAACTTCTATATGTACACTTAGGCGTAAATATTGCAAAAATTAGCCCAAGAAAGCAGATTGATTAAGGCAATGAAAGGAAATGAATACTCGGCAGATTTAGGATAGGATAAGTGCCTTTTATGCAAAATTTAAAGTGCCTTTTATGCAAAATTTAATCACCTGTTCATGTTGCCTTTAAATTCGGTATACAAGTTCTTCAGATCTTTCTTCTCTGAATCTGATCCTCTGTAGTTAGCTTCGAATTCCTCAATATCAGCTTCTGTTACCTACAGGAAAGGACAGTTTTCATAGTCGTGCACAAGGAAATTAAAACAAGTGCTGCCATTCTGTGTTAATTTGATAAAAGAAAGGTAAAGAAAATGCAATTTACCTTTTTATACATTGTCCTGAAGAACTCTTGCAGATTTTCAGCAGCTTCACCAGATAGGGCCTGATAGACGAAAAATAACAATTAGGAAAGCTGTTGTGACATAAATCATACAAATGGTTGAAAATGGTTAAACCAAGGTATAATATCAGCATTGCTATTGGGCTTTCAAAGATAGAATGGAAGATGATTAAACCAAGGTTTAATCTCAGTATTGGAATGGGCTTAACGGCCCTTTTCAATATCAATATTGGGAATTGTGGTTGTTTTGAATCTCAAAAAAATTTAGATCGTCAATATCAGCAGTGTAAAAAAAAACCTAAAATTACTAAGAAGGCAATAAACAACATTCTCACATTTTTTGAATAACTGATGAACTTCAAAGTTTTCAGTATGTGGAAACAAAAAGGTGGACATTTATCAAATGTTCACGAGTGCATCCTCCCTGACTCCTATTTTTAAGAGATGAATCTGTGAGAAACTTTTGTATGAAGGTGTGCTAGCCAAACTTCAGGCAGAAACCCTCTGAAGCTCTTTGAAAAAACAATTGCTCGAGTTTCACATGAATCGCCCCAACCAAGAAAATAGCGATTTTCAGATAGGTTCAGCCAATTCTTAATTTGATATGGCAATATATATCAGTATCAACTGGTTTTCTAGAACTCTATGTAACTTTCAATTGCCAGTAAAAGATTGTCGTGGCCTGAATATAAAAAGTACATTGGTTGGTACAGAATCTTTCTCATACTCACCTCATCATCAACACAACCAGTCTGATCATAAATTGCCCTTTTATCCTCATCTCCAAGAATTGAAATCACCTTCTGCAGCAGCTGAAATTTCTCCTTGGCTTCCTGGCATATAAAGAAACAAATAAAGTTAAAAGAACAGTCCATACGGGAGGTCACTTATAGCAGAAGAAACAACTAATACAAAATAAATCAGTAAGCACCTCATCATCAGGATTCTTATCTGGATGAAGCCGCAGGGCCAACTTGTAGTATGCCTTCTTAATTTCCTGTTGGGTTGCTGTTCTCTCCACACCAAGGATCTAGAAGGAATTTGCAAGTGGAAACGGACTTTAATTACAGGACCAAGCAAAGATGGTTATCCTAATAACTTGATAACTTTGTTAGAGTACACTATAAAAGAGTACCTCCAAGCTATGCTACAGGGAAGTTACAGGAAACCAAAGACAATAAAATAACGGGAACACATGAACTTTGCCAAATCTCACTGCATGGTAAGAACCTATGCTATCACAGAATTAATAATAGCAATAAAGTTTTAAGAATAACCAAGACAATCAGATGTCTCGACCAGGAATACCATCAAAATCCTGTCAACAATGTGTCCCTCGTGCCATGTAGCGCAACACACTTGACTAAACATACCAATATCAAAATCAGAAACTTACTTTTTTTTTCAAGTCATTCTAAGTCAAATAACGTAGTGTTATCCATTTTTAGCATCCAAATACTGATTTAGTTCAAAAATATTTTATCTCGATCTTTGCAGAAGCATGAAGCCGCAGATAATCTATTTCATCGATCCTTGCCTGCTTTATACAAAGATATCTCAAGAATAATGAAAGCAATATTTAAAATAAACTAAGTGCCTTAAACGTTATCGATGCTTTGCGACTCCTGATCTTTCTTTCCATTTCCAAAATTTAGGGTATACGCATTTGGATACTCTATATCTGATATCCTCTATTTGGCCCAGTTATTAACCCTTTAAAAAAAGGAGATTTTGTTGTAATACTTATGGGAAACATCAATTTTATACAGGATTTATTCCAATTCTTTCGGAACCAAAGCTTGATTCCCCAGTTCAACTACTGATTCAGAGAAATCGCAGCTCTAACTCTCCCCCCCCAAACCTAACAAAATCAAACAAACCGAACAAATTCCGCACAAATCACAAACAATCAGCCGATCTGAATAATTGCTCGGGGCTATAAACAGAGATCGATCCCGATTACCTCGTACAAGCTCCTCTCCTTCTCGATCGGCTCCCCGCTGCTTCCAGTATCGGGATCCTTCTCATCGTCGTCTTTAGGAACCCTAGTTTTCTTATTTCTCCCCATTTTCTTTGTTTTTGTTTTCCTTGAAGGTGAAGAAAAGAATGGAGTAGAGAAGTGAATAGAAATGGATATGGGTGATGGAGATAAATAGGGATTTGTTATCGGAGATCGTGGAAATTTTCCCGCCCTTTTCCATCGGGCGCCCGCCCTCTCCCTGAGAAAAAATCCAACAGTTCTGATTCCATTTTGGGGAAATTTAGTAAATTACGACTGGCTCGTGCGAGTGGTGGGCCTGGGCCCAACCAGCACAGAGGACTGTTGTTTACGATAAGAATTTTAAAGATTCATTTAAAATAGCATAGTGTAGGTTGCGTTATTTTCATATGTTCTAAAATTATTATCTTCTTCCCTCTCTTAAGGGCATCTCCAACAGCTTCCCCATTTTATTGTTATTCTCTCTTTTGGAAAATTTTGGGCTTTTTTTTGGCCCAACAGATTCCCCATCTCATTCCCCAAAATAGGGAAGAATGAGAAAAAAAGGGGAGTCTTCCCCAAATCTGGGGCATTCGGCAAATTTTTGCCGAATCTCCAACGACTCAACAAAGAACAAAATCTGTTGGAAACTGTCCGTTATTTCAAAGTTTTAAATTAAAAAATAATTTATTATTTATTAGTCAAAGATTATAATATTTATTATTATTGTAATAAATGCAGGATTCTTCAAAATGGGAAAGCTGTTGGAGTTAGAGCAAAAATATTTTAGAGAATATGACTTTTGCTTCCCCATTTTAGAGAAAGTTTTGGGGAAGCTGTTGGAGATGCTCTAACATAGCTACTCCCTCTCATTTCATTCTGTGCTCCCTTCCTCAAATGTTGTTTTATGGAAACTTTGCTTGGTTATGAACAAAATTTCGCTTTGTGTTTGGCAACCTCTTAAAATTAAGTCCAGACTAATTGTAGTCTAGTTTTGGATTATTTTTGTGTGGCAGTATAAAGGACTAGTATAGAATCAAGTTATAAAATAAAATAAAAAAACCTAAAACACTAGTTCTTTGTTGGATCGCTACCTTCTTGGTTTAATTCTGAATTGAGTCCAGAATCAAAACTAAGCAAAGATTGATCTTATGCCACTGGTGGAGCCATAAATTTATCTCAGTAGCGTCCCCATATATTTTATCAAGGCTGTACTTGGAATCTACACTTGGCAATTTTACAACTTTATTCCTTTTAGTGATTCCGATATCCATCCTAATTCTAGTGGTGTCCTATGTAATGAATACATGTAAAAATTAATTACAAAATGTATAATGTAAGCAATCTAGTGGTGTCCCGTGATACCACTAGTCACTATATGGCTCCACCATTAATCCTAGCCTAGTGTTTGGGCGGTTGCCAAACACATGCTCATGTCTTGTTTGATACACATAGAAAAAATAAAAAAAAATCATTTCTCACTTCTCATTCGCTCGTACCAAGCATGACTACTTTTAGAAAGATAAAAAATACGTTCTAACTTTCTATCAATTCTCATATTATGCATGATGAGCATTATTTATCTCTAATTATTTATATAAAGTTATTGGATCTGAATTGTAACTAAGTATTATTCTTTTTCAATAATTTTAGTTTAAAGTATAATGGTGGGTACGAGATATTCTGATAAAGGTTTACATTGGGAACTCTTGAAAGACGAAGTTAGTTGAAGGAGCATATACAGAGGCATCTCATGATTTTGTACCTTTGGATTCATGTCAGATTCATAGTACTATTGCACTGTTTTTATATCTCCATTTTAGGCAACTTTTAAATAGCATTAAATAATCTAAACATGCTAAATTTCTCTTCACTCGATAAAACTTAGACAAATATCAACTTTGGGAAAATTGTGTTAAGGCCCCAAAAGCAAAAAGTTAATGTGACCCAGCCCTTTTGACTTTTTCTCATGTGTTTTAGCCCCAAGACTTGTCACAAAATGTGCTGCACCCCTTTTTAGTCATCATTGCATGCCAACTAAGCATAGAAAGAGAGAGAGAGAGAGAAATAAATGAATAATCCCAAAATGC
>JBAKGM010000001.1:39550895-39563078 GCA_037177215.1 Asparagus racemosus
AAAGCACATGAGAAAAAGTCAAAGGGGCTGGGTCACATTAACTTTTTACTTTTGGGGCCTTAACACAATTTTCCCATCAACTTTTTAATTAACTCTTAGCACTTAAATACTTTAAGTTTTCTATGTTTTGCACTTATATATCCTCACTTGTCATAGGCAGCACTTATATACAGTGAAGTTTTTAAAAACTAAACGTTAGTATCCTCAGTCACGCAAACACATGAATTTCCCACACAACACTTTAGAACTTTTAATTCGTAATATTTTTTGAATTTACTGTTAAATCTTTATTAATATTTGAAACTTAATAAGTTTTAAAAATTTTTATACTAGAATTATGATAGGTGTAATAGTAAATTCAACAAGCACCGAGAGATAAAAAGTCCGAAATTGGCATGCAAATGTCACACATGAATATTTTAGAGAAATTCTAATATATACATAATATAGAGCACTAAAGTATAAAATGTGTAAACTTTAGGGCATATAATTTGCTATGGAAAAACAAGTGAGAGTATTTAAGTGCTAAATAGGCATTATATTATTTTCATGAATTTCTAATAGCCGAAAAGACCTTCTTAGCCCTAAGACCTAACGGTCTTCTATTACAAAATTTGACTCAAAAGTCAAGTCCCGTCTAAAGTCAGGGGTAAAAATGTCCACAAACACTTCATAATAGCACTCCAGCCCACCGAATCGATCCAACACCGTCGCGGGTTTTCCCAAGAGAGCCAATTGACTCCCAGCAGATAGAAGCGAAAATCTTCCCTCTTTTTAGTTATTTATTTATTTATTCGGGAAGAAAATAATTACACCAAAAATAAAAGAACCCCAAATTAGGGTTCCTCGTTTCCCCATCTCTCCTTTTTTATTCCCTTCAGAAATCTCCCCCAAAAAAACCATAGCTAGGGTTTCGAGCGCTCTACTCCCCAATCGCGGCATGGACGGCGCGGATCGAGCGGGCGATGATCGGACGTTTAGGATCAATTTTGGGCGCGAAGGGACGGCGAGGTTGAGGGAGAGTGTGAAGGAGAGGTTGAAGGAGATTATGGGAGATTACACCGATGATACCCTCGTGGTACGATTTACCCCCTATTAAGTTCTGATTTTGTGTCTTTTTATTTGATCTATAAGTCTTTGAAACTCAGGTTGAAGCTGTATTAAGATTGCGTGCGAAGTATTTGGAAAACATAGAAGAACGGGTCATAAATTAGGAAAAGATTGAATCACATTGCGATTTGGGCTGTTCAGTGACATAAAATGTTACTGAATTGGGTCTCCATATGAATTGATGAAGTAGAACATAAATCAAATCAGAATATTGTGTTGTTGCCTATGCCGGAGCGGAATTTTAGTCCAGTTAAGTTACATGATGCGGTTACTGGGTTACTGTGAAATTTCCAATCATCAACTCATTGCGGAGACGCATCTATTGAATATTTCAAACTATATATTTTGATGCTTATGGTCTGCATGAAAAACATAAGAAACACCGCATGACTAGCAGTTAAGTCCATTTATATGTGTTGGTACTCTGACTGTCATAAGCAAGATTAATGTTCTGAAGTACAAAAGAGTATCGTAAGCTTATGCATATATGTTAAGCTAGTAGAGCTATCTATTTCACATTGTGAATTCTTCAATTTTTCGTCCTTGTATATTGATAAGTACATGTAACTGGTCTTCATACAATGAAGCTGCATGCAGGTAGGCTCTGTTTTTGACTGCCTGAACATATTAGTGGAGTCCAATGTCTGTATTGAAACCTCTTAGCATTAATTTAGGTTGCTGAAAAGTCCTGATAGCATTCATAAGCATCCAATTGCTTATGTTCTGTGGAAGTCATGTGTGACTCACATGAAATCCAATTGGCCAAGTTTTAACAATGTCCTGCATTACCTTCTTTCCATTTTATTAATCCCGGTCATTACAAAATTCTCCCCACACAGCCAACCAGTACTTAACAATTTCCATAGGCTTGCCAGTATAACCAAAAAACTTATCAAAATATTGACTAAATTTCAAATTATATAACACATAGTTAAGCTGAACTTATTAGATTAACTTCTTTTAAGCGAAATAGTAAATAATAAAAAAAAAGTTATGCTGTGGTAACTGCTTAGAAGAAACCTTATTTACATAAATATGTAATGCAATATAGTGACATCAATATGAGTTTGTGCTTCACTATTTATCCCACCTTCAAAAATAGTATTCAAAACTAAAAATGGGTTTACTGTGTGGTTTTCCAAGCCGTTCTAATTTATGGAACACTACTAAAAAGCAACTAATACTGATCAGTTGTGGCAGTGTTTAGGGATATACCTTCATAATTATAAATCGATTTGGATGGATTTAGGGAAAAGCTGAATTTGGATAGGCAATCTCTTTTTTGTCCTTCATCATTTTCTTTTCTCACTACGAGTAATATTTTAGCAAATGGTATCTCATGTTGTTTGACTAGGGCTTAGGTGACCATTTTCCCTTTCACAATGGAAGTTTTGTATGAGCCAAGGGTGAAGACTTAACAGTTGGTAGTACCAGTTACTTTCCAAAAGTTGATGGAGAGGATATATTAGTCACAAAGATTAAACATGAAAATGATATTGAAGCGGGACTTTCCTGGAGAGAGTTATTCATGGATGATAAATAAACCTTCTTGCTTTTGAAGGGTATTGTAGAAGTATTATTTCCTAGTTAATAAAATATGGGATTTCATAGGACTTTGTTGGTTTCACAGGACATTAATACTTGCATAAGGTTCATTTCTTTTTGGAAATGCTTTATTGTGAGATGATCTTGTTTGCTCCTTATCTGAACTGGTTATAACTGCTATTGGAAGAGTTAGCTTAATCTCTAGCAAGCAAAAGGTTCAAACATTTGTTCAGATACATGAGCATATAATCATTGTATGACATTTTGGAGGGCAGGTGCAACAACCTGAACCTTGATTTTTCTGTAATGGTTGAATCAGATAATAATGCACGGGAAAAACAAATTATCTTTAAATCAAGCGCTTTAAGAAAGGAGCGTGCAAGTACTGAATTGTGCCTCTGTAGGGATGTGCTGGTTCCTTATGAATGTTCAGGCATAAAGGAGATTTTTATTGCTAATTGGACCCATACTAATTGGAACTATAGGTGGCGGACTAGTACTGGCTAGCAACTTATTTGCTTTTTGCCTTTGTAGCATGAATACTTCTATCATGAAGCCGTACAAGACGGGACAACTTGTACCTGTACCGGACAGTATCAGACACTGGCACTTCCTTGGACACTACTTGAATATATGCATACACTTACTTAAATATGCACTCAATTATAAAGTGCATGTTTTGGTTTAAAACACTCGTCATGCTCTTCTTGGACATATATCCTACACTTCAGATATGCTTCTTGAAACTTGTTGGATATGGATCTGGCTCGTTTTTAGTCTGTATCCAGCTTAGAACTATGATTTTGAAGGATCTTTGGATATCAGGTTCAAAAGTGAGTAGTTTGCTAATTTATAATCTACATACTAAAACAAATATAGAAATGTTATAGGACTTTTAATTCTCATAACATGTAAATGTAAAAACAATATTGATCTTATGCAAATTATTAATTTCAATACATATATAGATAGCTGTGTCCCGTATCCTATACATAAAAATTTGTGTGTCCAATAACTGGACTCATTGTCCGTGTAACATAGTTTGTACTCATCTGAAAGGAACCCAAATCATCAGGGAATTGGCACCGAAGCTATAAACAACGGGCTACAGACTACAGATGACAATTACATTCTCAAGTAGCCTCCTTAAGCATTGGTTTGTCTATGTGCTGATGTTTATGCTTTCAGAAGCTTATGTCTTGTAGATTGACTCCTGCAAATTGTCGTCTGTAATTAAATCTGCGAACTTGTTTAGAATATGATTAATTATTGGTTCTGTATATATCAAGACTTATATTTAAGCTATTGAACCACATGTATCCCTTCCTAGATGGCTTTGGCATGATGCCGAACATGATGCCATATGTCTTGATGCACATGGCATAAGTCAACCCTTATACCTTCTGTATAAGGGGATGCACAATTGCTGGTGCACAGTGTAATGCTACAGTTCTAATACCAGGAGGCCTCTGTTTTAGCCTTGAGGAAGGGTATGTCCTGTGCGTCCTCGGATCAATCCTTACAACATTTTTAAGTTTTAATGTCTAGCTTAATTATTTGTTATTCTTTGAAGCATATTCTAGTTTGGCCTTGATGTTGGACTAGAAAACAAATTAGCTGTATCCGTAGTTTTAATAATGTATAACCCTAATGATACATTTGTTGTTGAGCAACATTTATCTCGTCCTAGAGTATGTTTAGGTGGTAAATTGATATCAGATCTAGTTTCCATGCCTGATTACATTCTTCTGTTTTTGCTATGTACTTTTGTGGTCATGGCATAGTGATAAATAAAGATTGTTTGCTGGTACTCTTATTCATTTCTGTTCCCTGTACTTTCTTATATAGATATGATCTATACTCATTTATGTTTTACCCTTCAACAATTGCAGGAATATGTTCTTGTTTTATTGAGGAATGGAAGGAGCAAAGAGGAGGCAAGGAGGGAACTGAATGTGTTTTTGGGGGATGATAGTGTTTCTTTTGTTTCCTGGTAATTTTATTGTCTGGAAACAGATGCTTCAGTTTTGAAGTTTAGATGGATATTATAGTATTCTCTTTTCTATGTGCTTCAAGCTGTTAAAAACTATCTCCTTCAGGTTGTGGAATCACTTGTCCTCAAGTATGCATCTTTATGCACAGCCAGAAGAACAGCTTTCTGAAGACAAATGTGGAGGGGACAAGTCTCAGCAAGAGTATGTGCATGGAAATGTTAAGATTGACTCAGAAAATGAGAGGGAAGATATATCTAAAACTACCAGAAGTAGGCACAATAAAGATTGGAAAGGATTGGTTAAAGAAGAAAATAACCCATTTCCTCTTCGAAGCACTGTGACCAGGATTTTGCATTCAGAGGAGAGAAAGAACATCGGAGCTAATGTGAAACGAGCTCTTTCTCCTAGACCGCAGATTGGCAAAAAGCGAAGCCGAGATGATAGTCAGCAGCCAATCAAGGTTTGTCAGTAATAAAGTGCATATAGATGTCATGAGATAAGGATTCATTGTTACTTATATTTTGCATTTTATATTGTTAAATAGGGACCAAGGAGTATTTTTTGCTATTGCTTTGCTTTGAGGTTTCCTGAGCACAATGAAGTTACTCTATACTAATTTGTCCGAAGTAGTGGCATTTTTTTAGTATGTCTTCAAACTCTTGCCCTTTTCGTTTCCTTCGTCACATATTACGTTTTGATTTGGGTGTTATTGTAAATCTTTGGAGTAATGTTTTAGGAAGCGCTAAGCGTTTCTAGGCGCCAAGCCTAGTGCCTAGCGCCAGGCGCCTAGGTAGACGTTTAAGTGGCACATAGACGTTTTTAGCATCGAAAGAGCAAGGATGGTTTTCGAAGATTCAAATCGTATCCTCACTATTTTACTTGAGATAGACTTGGACATAGAGTTTTAATCTCCTGTACATTTTAACTTGGCTATCTCTCTTCAATCAGTGCTATGCTTAAGCTAGCAATATACTTCTTTCTAACACTATATAGTTCGCGTAAGTAGCCCGTTCTCACCTAAGCGCTCCCAAGACTTAGACGGGCGGCCTAGGTACATCTTAGGTTTAAGCGACCAACTAGGCGGGCGCCCGGACCGCATTTTAAAACAATGCTTTGGAGTGGTAACTATAACTTTATGATACTTTTCAAACTGTCATAGTGAAAAGCACAAATGAAATCTTATGTGCCTGCAATGTTCATTTATTTGTAAAAATACCCGCACCTTGCGTTGGGTGCCTTCATTTTCAAGTAGTAAGACAATATAAATATAGCCACATTTGCTAAGAAAGAAAATGATTTTACCTTTTTTACAACTTCTCACTAATCCAGTTCTTTTCAGTTTTGTTTTAATTAAAAAGGTTGGTCTGCTTTTGATATTCTACTGAATAGGGTCATATGCTGCATCACCATGATGTTTTAGATTTATGGGAGTAAGATCTGGTATTCTCAGATTCTCGTTGGTTCTTCAAAAATAAGAATAAATGGCAAACATCTAGAAACAGATATTCTTCATAGCAAACTGAAATAATGGTAAAGCGAATCAAACATTATCCCAGAAGGGCTCAAGTATTGATCACAATTAGGCACCAGAAGCTTAGTTTGTCAATCAACTTGCTTGTTTTCCTTCAATGTCAAACGACCTTCGGGATTCCTGTTATTATCAACCAGAGAGGAGATCAAGACTAAGGATGCAAAACGAATTGGACATCAGGATCAGAATGTGTGAAATATTAGTTATTAACATAGTTGGAACTTTGAAATATCACCTGGTACCAACATGTATTTGATATTCACTAATAATGGCTGATACAAATAGGCTATCCGAAATGTGATGTACCAAAATTTATTTTGGTAGTGTTCTATTGGAAAAAATGAAAGTAGTTGATGGAGAGCTTGTGGTTAAACTTTGAATTATTCCATGTACTGGTAATTCAAAAAAGGAACTACCAAAACACCTGAAACCAATACCAAAAAGGCAAAACAGGTAAATAATCTTTGAACCCCTGGTTCTTAACCAAGCATACACATGCACACAAAAATATAACTGGTGTGGGACATATAATCGTTTGATTTGCTATTAGAATGTTGTGTCCTGTTTGACTAGTGGAGTGGTATCAATTGCTGCATTCATCTAGTCAATTGCATTTAAACCCTGAACATCTCCTGTTCAAGCCATTATGTAGTATTTTGCATATATAATAGTTAAGCAAATTAAACAGAGAGAAGCTGAAAGGGGCTGGTTGTGCGTTCACATACAGAATGGGAATCACCAGATGATTTTGTACGTACATGGCCCAGCATGACAGAGATCTTGTATCTTGTACGGTGCAAATTATTACTTTTAGATTAGGAGCACAAGCTTGATCTTTTCTCAAAAATTTTAAATTACCTGTCAATGCTGTCATTGTTATCGAAAACGCTAGGCCTAGACGGAGCCTAGGAGTTTTTTTTAATTATGACAATTGATGATAAATACATTAAATTCATACAACGACGCAGAAAAATTAGAAATATATATAACATTTATAGGTTTACAATGCTCCATTAACTATGCATAAATACTAAACACCAACACAATGTCATATGTAATATCCCAAACTTAAAAGTCTTTAAGTCTCAAAATATTGTCAAAAGAACAATCAAACACGAATAATTAACAACCCTAATTAACAAAGTAGATATTTACAAATCCAGATTATCAAATCAACTTAAAACCTCAATTAACAAATCAACAGAAAACCATAAGAAACAGTAAAAAACAATGTTTTCTAGCTCTAGGGCACAACGAGGAGAAAAAAGAGAAGAGAGAACAGAAGAGGAAAAAAAGAAATAAAGAAAAGAACTAAAAGAAAAACATACCTTGACTTCAGGTCGGCCGTTGGCAAGGGTGGGGCTGCAGTGGCAGTGATACAGCAGCGAGTCAAGGTGATGACGAGTGTGAGAGCGACGAGGTGCAGAGAATTAGGGTTGGGTTTGTTTTTTCGGGAGAGGGAGGAGGAGACGGAGATGCAAATATCTTTGTATTTCATCTTCCATGTACTTTTGACCATTTTTTCTGCTCACATTTTTAGTAATTTTTCTAATTAATATGTCCCTACATCACTATCAGAGAGATGCAACTCCTCGTCCAGTGATTGCGGCATCCCACCGGCTACTACAGTTTGCCGTCCGTGATGCAGTGAAGACCGTGCAACAAGCAAGCACTAGAACTGAGCCAGATTTAAAGCGACTTCGCTCTGTGGTTTCGACATCAATGGAAGAACCTTTCTTGGATGAGAGACCCCAGAGACTCAGATCAGTTGCGAGAGTACCAGGTCCTTTGTCGACAGCACTCAAAGCTGCAGCGGAAGCTGCTGAAGATGTAACTAAGGATAGAGGTCCAGGAAGTGTTTTTGATAGATTGAGTCGTGGTGCTTATTTAGCTGAGCCTACCGAACATTCATCAATGGATCCTATGCTAGAAGGAGAGTACGAGAACCCAAACCAAAGTCCAGAGTCAAGTCATGCTGAATATTATCAAAGAAGCAATTATGATGGAGGTTTTATTGAGGACATAACGACGTCAGACAGGATTGCTGCTTTGCCTGATGGTTCTGCTTCTGACAATGACGGATACAATAATGTTGCTGTTGTCAGAAATCGGGGTTTGAATACTTCCCACAGTGCTGTATCTGCAAACAGAGACAAGAAGTCTTTGACTTTGCAGTATAGTCCTGCTCAGAATGCTGATGAGGTTGTAAAGAACACAAGGTTGATCAATCAAGACCCACCTTCCGGTGGAATAGCGAAGGCAACTAGCAAGATCGCGAATATCTCAGTGGATGTAAATACATGGAAATCTCCCCACTTCCAAGTGCCTAAAGGTATCAGTGAGGCAGGGAATAGACATGCTGTGGACAGGGGTGATGTGAGTGCAGAGAAAACAAATGTCCAGCAATTAAAGGAAAATGATACTGCCATGACAGAAAATGTAAGTTTGGTATTTTATCTTTAGCATATTCAGAAAAGAACCTGCTTTTCATATGATCAAAGAGTGTAATGTAGCATGTTTCAAGACATCTCAAGGATTCACCATAAATTTTCATATCATTTCACTGTAGAAATAAAATGACTAATACGGAGTTGTCTTATTTATTTATTTATTAGTTTCTAACATTCTGTGAAGATTTAGTGCACAGAGATACTAAAATGCATGTTTCTATTTTGTCACCATAAAGAAGATTTAGTAAGCACCACAAGAGCTGCAATCAGCTTTTCTGGTTATGGAGTTTACTGTTTTGTCAAATCCTGACATGCTATCCTTACCCCTTTTTTTTGTTTGAATTAGTTGTCTATCAAGCAATAAGTTTTCAGTAAATTTCACTATGTTTTCCGAAATGGAGTGAGCATTCTTGAGACTTGAGAGTATTATCTATTTATTTTTTTGTTTAAAGCTTGATGTGTTTGTGCTTTTGGATTGTCGTCAAGCATTTATGACTTATTTGTTGAGAAGTTGTGATGATATATTTGATAATTATGACGCTATATTTCAAGATTGTGATGATTTTATTTATTGCCATTAGGAATATTTTTAATTAATTAAATATTTGAATTAATAATAAAACATGTAACTGATGTTGCATGCTACGTTGTTCTGTGTTTTACGTTATAGGGAGGCGAGAGTTACTGTACACATTATCGTTATTTTCAACATTGTATTCACCATTAACTCCTGGGGTTTTATGGTCAATGCTACCTTGGTACAAAGGAAAGAGGGTAATTTGGACGGCTGTTGCGGGTAGCTGTTGGTATAGTCATTGTGAGTTCCATGGTACATGTGAGATGTTCTAATTTCATACTTATTAACATGATTTGAATTTTTGAACTCCCAAGCTACGGTTTGTTCGTTTTCCCATTCTTTACATAATTATTTTAAAATATACTTTTGATCAAATTCCGCATCAGTCTTTTGGATTTAGTTCTTCCAACCTTTTCTTTTTCCACCTTGAAAAAGCTACAATTTTATGGAGACAAGTGACATGGAAAATATGCACGTTGTACATAGGATGGAGGGACTGTGATCAGACGGCAGATGTTTACTTGCATCCCTGCAATTGCGTGAGAATTATGGTGTATTCTTTCTTGATGTACTCGGAGCAATTTTCTGGTTGTTTTGATATGATCTCTAGATAGCATCTCGGAGTCTGTAGTGTTAACATTAGGATTTTAAAACCTCTATGCCATCTCTCAGTGGTGGGGAGTCCATTTAGAAGGAGATCTGCAAAACCTATCTGTTCCTCCTACTTGCTTCTTTTTCTGCAACTTACTGTTATTGAGTTCCCTTCATCCCCCTCCTCCACTCCTTTAGGTATCTTCATCCATTTATGGAATAGTGCATGAACACTTGTGATTTGAACATGTATGATTTTTTTTTAATCTTGTACCTATCAAGACTTAAGACCTGAAGCATGCTTGACCAAAATAATTATGTAATACCTTTTTTTCGGAGAAGATAAGACTATAATTAATAGAGCAAGAAAGACTAGAGGAAGACCCAAGAGAACTTGGTTGAAAGCAATTAAGGACATGACAGCTGTTAACTGTACCAAGGAGATAGCCCTTAAAAGAACTTAATGAAGAATATGATTCATGTAGCTGAACCCCAATGTTTAGAATAAAGGCTTTGTTGTTGTTGTTGTTGCTTCTGCCTTTGTTTAGAATCTTTGTATAAGACATGTATGGTAGTTGAATCGTTCAATGGGACATAAATAGGAGTAATTGAGCTTTATTTTTCCATGTTCTAAACCTTTATCAGTCACAAATATTCCAATCTCCCAAGTATAGAAAAGGACTGATTATGAACACCAATCAGCTTTTCCCCTCTTCTATCCTGTTGCCAAATTTATCAGATAACTTATGTAGTTATATCTGTATATCTTGTACAGGAAATTGCACGAGCTGATGTTCAAAAGGAGCCCCAGAATAAAGGGACTCTGACATCAACACCTGGTATGCAGTGGATTTTAACTTATGAATCTGGATATTGTAGAAGCCACATAATAATTGATGTAAAGAGATCATTAGGAGCATGAATTGTCTCGCTGATTAATTTTGTAATGACGCACTCTGTTGCAGGTTCATATACCACTAGCCGTCCTTCTGATGATGTTGATTCTCGAACTGTTTTTGTCAGCAATGTGAGTAGTTTCCATCACTCTCTATCTTCACTCTGAAAGACCTGTGAATTTTTATTGCTTACCTTTTTGAATTGAAGGTTCATTTTGCTGCCACAAAAGATTCTCTATCTCGTCACTTCAACAAGTTTGGGGAAGTGCTTAAAGTAATAATTGTGAGCGATGCTGCAACTGGCCAACCTAAAGGGTAAACAGTCATAATGTTTTTTCTATCAGTACAAGTCATCTAAAATTTTGAATGCTCATTTCCCCCTTTCTTTTAACGGAAACAGATCAGCGTATGTGGAGTTCTTACGGAAAGAATCTGCCGAGTCTGCACTATCCCTGAATGGCACATCGTTTTTGTCTCGCAGTCTGAAGGTAAGCTGATACCCATGTTTACTCTCTTTTTTATCCCATTACTTTTACGTATTTAGATTTTGCAGAGCTCATAGATTTACTTTGTAGATCTTCTATATGTTAATGATCTGAACACACTTTGGATAAATCAATGACGCATAATGTACATTCTGTGTACACTTGCATGATTAATCATTTTTCTTCAAGATAAGTATTACTATCATCCAATCCTTCTTTCCTAATAAAGGGGGTCGGGAGGTCATATTTTATTGGAAGCAGAAAGAAATGAAGAATAAAACCTTAATGGTTTAAATTCAAAGCTTCTAACCAAGTAGTTTAATCAAAGAATCAAACAAAAAAGATCTGAATGTTCAAGATACCTCACCTATTTCCAGTCTAGAAAGCCTCCCATATGCCTGTGTGGTTTTTAGGATTTTCTGACAGTACCATTTATATTTCAAAGGACCCTTTTATTTGTCCTTTTAACGCGTGATTCTTAAAGTATCCAACATGCATTTTTAGACAATGTTAAAGGTTGCCATGGTTTTTACTTTTTATGTGGCATGTTTCTGATTTCTTGATGGCATCGGAATGTCCAGTATGTGTTTTGACATACGCATCATTTGAGTGTTCCATCCAGTACATGTAGGACGCAAATACTGGACTTCTTTTTATCTTTGTTTCTCCTTCATATATTTGAATGGGTTGTTGGCTTCCATTATAATATGTCTTGGCCTCTTGAGCGGATTTTATTCATTGCTTTACATAATTTAGAAATATTTTCAATGGGATAATGTTAATGATGTAGAAGAATCTTTCGTTACGTATATGCTTTTGTTTGCCAAGCTAGCTACAGAAATGTGTGCAGTGCATTTTATTGGTATCTTCAGAAACTTTAGAGAAAATTATGTTTTTCTTAAATTCCCTTTACAGAAGCTTTACACTCTGTTTGGATGGAGGTAAATGGATGGAAGGGAATGTAAAATTTCAATTTTACTTCGTTTGGGAGTTTTTTTGGGGGG
>JBAKGM010000001.1:39563178-39574013 GCA_037177215.1 Asparagus racemosus
ATTCCCTACCTTTCCTTTCCGTTACTTAACTTTCCGTTCCTTTACTTAGTGAACTCCCAAACAGAGTGTTAGAGAAATGACGTAGAAGAATCTTTAGCTACATATATGCTTCCGTGATTTTCACTCTCTACTTTCTCATTATGTTAAGAGTTACGGTTACTGGATGCTACACTGTCATCTTTGTAATTTTCATTATCTACTTTCTTATCTTTGTAATTAGTAGTTTGAATAAGTTTTTATCATCTTCTCTGCCTTGGTTTCTAATTCCCTATACACTGCCTGAGGATTGTGCAAATGGCCGATCGTCAGCATAGTTCCACTCACATCCTCTTTGAGTGCCCTCAAGCCTCCGAGCATTCTTTCTCTCATTTTCATCGGTTTCAAGGTTGAGCCCGAGATCATGAAGCCATCTCCCAAATATATAGAGCACATTATTTGAACTAGAGTACGACGAATTTGGATAAGATTGAAGGAGAACTTGGAGAAGATGAAGATATATTTGGTTTTTCCAATACCCTTTTCCAGAAAAAAGGATTAAAAAATGATTTTAGGAGCACTGAAGCAAAACTCTTATTAATATTAGAGTACCTGAGAAGTAGGAAAAGCAGTTAGTCTGGTGCAGGATAAGAGTCATTTTTTTCAGTCTGCGCTGAAAAGTCGTACTAGTTCTTGCCTGAAAGAGGCAATCAACAAAAGCACATACATCGATCTACTCAGAAAAGGATCTACTCAGAAAAGAACTCTCTCATTTCAGTCAGATTCCTATATTCCTTGTTTTCTCTTGGATTCTTGTCATCAAAGAAAAGTGAAACAGCACAAACCTAACTAACTATAACTACATTTCCTAGCCCTATCTTTTTTGAGAGAAATTGTTCCCCTTTACCTCTGTTAGTCTTATCATTAAACGAGTTTGTGATAAGATTATAGACAAGGAGGACTAGAGTTAGGTCTAAGAGAAGTTGACTTGAAGTTGTTAAAAAGATATGATAGTGTTAACTTAGTGGAGGAGATGGCCCTCAACAAAACTAAGTGGAAGAGTAGGATTCATCCAGCCGACCCGAAAATTTGGAACAAAGGCTTTGTTATTGTTGTTGTTGTTGTTGTTGTCTTAAACGAGTTTGTGGTATCCAGTGCTCGAACATTTTATCTCAGTCTATCATAATACATCTCCAGCCTTAAATCTTCTGTCTTATGACTCTTCAAGCTATTGTTACAGGTTGTTCGTAAAAGCTCAATGCACAGTGAAACTGCACCAATGATGGGTTGGCCTCGGATTGCACGAGCATCCCCCTTCACTTCTAGGGTTAGCAGAGCTGCATTCTCAAGGGGAGTTCTTCCTGGTGCTTTTAGAGCTCGACTTCCTGTCAAACCCGGAGCACGGAGTTTACAGTGGAAAAGGGAGGACTCAGCTGCTGACGGTACAAAAAATACTCAGAATAATAACCCCTTGACATCTGTAACCAATGTTTCGTCTCCAACTGGGCGTAATTTGACATACATTAGACCGGAGTCTAAAGTTGACGCAAGTTCTGGTCCAGCCTAATAAGCTCTCTTATGGTGGAATTTGTGAATACTGAAGGTATAAATGGTACAGAATTGGAGCCTGGCTCTTCTTTGAAATCCTTATTATGCGCAGGAAAGGGTTTGCCTTCCTTCTCTTCAGTATGAAATTTTGAAAGAAAAAGGGGGAAATTTTATTTGAAGAGGATTGGTTGGAGGTATATATATATATATAATTGGCTAGTGATTGAAGAGTTTGTTCTGAGGAAATCTGTGAATAGCACTTCAATTAATCAGCAATCAGTTTCTCTCTTAGCAATTTTAGTTTTTGTTGGCTTATAAGATAATGTTTTGGGACTGGTTGGCTGATGAACAAACTGGATCGGCAGATTATCTTTTATTGAATTTTCCTGTTCTTTTTGCCGTCCCCTAATGTTTATTGGACCCTTTTTTTCCATTGTTTATTATACGTACATTTTTCACGAGTAGGCTAATAAACTGTATTGAACTGCTCTGTCTGTATTAAAACCATCATGTGAAAGCTGAACTCTGAATTTTCTTTTCTGTTCTTTTATTTCCTTTTGGTGATAGGAAAAAGAAGGAAGTATTATTATCTTGTGAGCTAAGTTCATAATGTGAAATGTGAAAGTTGCCTATTTATCCTTTGTGCGCATGACTGGATGCTGTTCCACCTGTTTGGGGAAGCTGTTTGGATGTTTGATGCAACTTGAGGATTTATGATACAGGATTGAAAGTAGTCGTCCATATCTACACTGTCTCCTCGAGTTTTTTATTCATTTGGTTGGGCTTGCGGTTGAAGTCTAAAGCAATGATAATGCTATTGTTTGGCTTGCATTAGAAATTCTTGAGTTAGGAACTATTATGAGGTCTTGACAAGCTTGAACACCTCACTATTTGATTCCTTCAATATTTGCATTGATCTATTTCTGCAGATCTTATATTGAGAAACCTTGGTAGTTATATTTTTGCATGGCGATAAAGTTTACAGAAGATGGTATTTGACCTCTTTGTTTCTACCTTTGATTTTGCTATTGGATGTTTGGTTGCTGGTTTTCTATAGCAGTAGAATATTAATGTAAGTTGGGACTTTTATTAACTTATTTAGGGTTTTCATGCCAAGTAGTTGTCAAATAGTGCAAGAAAGAGCAGAACATTACTTGATGTGGGAAAACTTCAGCCACACGAGCCATTTCATGGGGAGTGAATTACCAACAATCGCATATGCACTGCTAAGCCACCCATAGCATTTGAACTGCTTGTAATCATAAAACTAAACAATATTTTTTTTATCTGAAAAAATTCATTGAAATCAAGCATCGATGCTTATTTTAAAATTTTCCACTTGTTACTTTCTAAAGAAAAATTTGTACAACATGCTAACAGACACAAATTTTCTGTGCAAGGCTTAAAAGATGAAACCTCACATCAAGGACTCCCTCCTGCAGCAATACTCTATCCGTTATATACTAGCATTTAAAACGAACAAGAGTTCCATATATTTCCAACGCACAAGGTAGAGAAAAGTCACATTCGTGAAGATGGTAGTCAAATACTCAAAGCTTAAGACGCCTATTCGACAGTGAGCTTGTTCTCCCAATTTCTAAAGACAAATTGCTGAAAGTCTCCATATTAAACAAGAATCTCAATAGTATCTGTTGGGCATAAAAAGCAGACACATCTGAAAATTTAGGAATCAGACATGCCATTATAAATCACTAACGATGAGCTTATCGCATGTCCCTGTATTGAGTTTAGGCTCCGTCTGGCTGGAGAAATGGATTTGCTATCTCATCGGTCCCATCTGTTGGTGATACAAGCATCACTGCAGTTCCTCTACAAACCTACAATTAAAAACCAAGTACTGATCAACTCTATAAAGGAAAAAATTTGAACCCAAAATAAAATCACACACACAAGTTCGTAAGTAGATAGGCAAGAGTAAATGAAAACGGTGTTAAAAATCATTTCTAGAGGCACCTAAAATTTATAAGACTAACCTCATTTCATATCCTAGAACTAGACTTACCAAGTAAAGGTCAAAAGACTTGAAAAATAAAGAAAGAACAAGAGAAAGCAAAGGAAAATATGACGTACAATTAGGCCAAGGCGCCTGGTCTGATCAGTGGTCTTCAGAGGATCATCAGAATCTGCAGCATTCAAAAATGATACACGGATTATACACCAGGTCGATAACAAAAATGACAACAAAGCCCTTCATCCCTAACATTCAAAGGAAACTACTTCAAGAACAACAACAAAGCTTTTATCCCAAATTCTTGAGGTCAGCTACGTGAATCCTACTCTTCCATTCATTACTATTACGGGTCATTTTCTCCGTTAAGCTAATAATTAGCATAACTTTCTTAAGTTTCTTTTTTGTCGCCTATAAACCCAAACTTCTACACGCATTTATTATTAAACCCACGTACTTCCAGCTACAACCCCAGCATTTATTTTTAAACCCAATATATCAAAAATTGTCTAATTGTATATGTAATTTGGAAAAAAATGTTCTAAAACTACACTTTCCCAAATTATAACCCAAACACCTAATGAGCTGTAAACTACCCCTTCAATTTGAAAACCCCAAAATCTGGTCCCCACAATTGATGTCCATCTCTCATTCACACAACCATTGGTGTTGGCCCCTCTCTGAGCCCAATAGTTTGACACCACTGCCTCTCTCTTGCACTCGTTTTGTGGCAATGAAGTCAATGAAAGCCTGCTCCTAAAGCCAACGAGATCACCATTTTCTCAGGTCAAGCAGATCCCTGAGTGGACAAGGATTTTGAGTGAAGAATTGAGATTTAAACTTCTTTGTTGTAGTTTCTATCATTTGAAATATTTAGCCTTATTATTTTATTTACACTGTGAAACTTTGGGATTTTTATTTTCGCCATGGTTTGTTGAAAATGCCTTATAGTGGATCTACATTGTGGTGTTCGTCCAAACCCAAGGAATCTACTTCATAAGTTTAATATTTCTCTTTTTACAACTTCGTATTCGGAAATTCTATGGTATGGTGTTTTCTTAGATCCAAAGATCAATTCGCAAAAAAGAAAAATAGTTGAAATAGATTCCTTAAGTTTCTCCAAGACGTAAATCGACTGTGACACACCTTCAACAAAGTATTGTAAAAAAGAGCCTCAAATTTTCATAATGGAAACAACTCTTCCCATAGTAAGACCTCTTTTTTCTTCCAAATGACAGAAATTACAACAAAAAGTTTAAATCTCAAATCTTATCTCAATATCCTTCTCGACCATTAGAAATCTCCTTGAAAATTGGGGATCTCCTTGGCGTTAGGAGAGGACTTCCGTCGACTTTATTCCAAAATGAGCAAAAGAGAGGGGCTGTGCTGCCAAACTGTTGGGCTAATAAAGGCATCGGTATATGGTTGTGTGAACGAGAAAGATAAAAGAGATTGTGGGGATTGATTTTTGGGGATTTTTAAATGATGAGATTGATTATAGCTCTTGAGATTATATCTGGGTTATAGTTAGGGAAAGGGTAGTTATGGAACAATTTTTTTCAAATATAATACACAATCCAATAGTATTTGAGAGATAAGGCTTAAAAATAAATATTGAGGGTACTTCGGGTGTACATGGAATTACGTGGGTCTAAAAATAAATGTGGCAAAACTTTGGGTTTATAGGAAAAAAGTCCCTTTCTTAATTGCTTACAAGATATTCTTAACTAGTGTAATTAGTGGCCTCATTGTACAAGAGCAAACTATCTCAATGATAGTCTATTGCTCTCTCATTTTATCCTTAATAGCATCAACCTGATCGCCTACAAATGCACCCATTTCTACCTTTTAGTGTATATTTATAAGACCATTATAACATTCTTATGTCTGATATATGTCTTTTACTTTTAATTGTCCAACATTTTAGTCCCTAAAACATTGTTGGTCTTATAATTGACCTATAGAATTTTCCCTTCAATCTCATAGACTTTTATTTGCTTTTTACTTTAAGCATATACATTTCAAATTTAAATGACAATAGCTAAGATTGACGGAAATTCAGAAATTTGAATGAGAATAGCCCTCACATTGAAAGAAATTTCAGAAGGAAAAGAATTTGTTATGGAATACTGAAGAGGCAGCTTAGGCACCCAGCTAATCAGGTTTAGGAAGGTTAGATTAATGAGAAAGTAATTCTCTGATGTCTTCATATGAACCAAAACTCTGTTTTTATCACCCCCCAGGCACTGCATCAAAAGTATAATGGTCTCTTTGTAACTTTGTTACATAAAACATAAAGTCATGTGTAACCAAGTTGGGCTAAAAGAGGTATCATGGAACTACAAAGAGAAATTTAGGTAACATAATTAGCCAACAGCACTTCTGGAAACAAAGTACGTACATAAAAAGTGACTATTACTGAAAAATGGTTCCAAAGATGATATTAAGAAATGATTATTGGATGTTTAGGGTGACTTCGAAGATGAGGACATATTTCATCTTTAAGAAACGATCTTCTCTCTTCTGTGTGTCTATCTTGTTTCTGTTTCTTTTGATCTCTTTCTGGTCCAAAATCAGTCTCTTTTTCTTGTCATCTAGAAGCAAACCCTAAATTTAACCATACCAAATTTGGTAGATTATAACTTCCAGTCAAAGATCATGTTAGATATCTGAGCCCCTTTTAAAAAAAAATTCCGGCGGAGGATTTATTTATAAGCAAGGCTTTGCTCATGCACATAGGATGGTGCTTTAACTTGTTCTATTCCCCATAAATAATGATTTGGAGTCTGCAAATATGACGGCGGAACATCATTTTGGTAGTTTCGTATGTTCACAGCTAAGATGCTATTGGGAGAAACCAGGCAAGAAATAAATTATAACAGGTAAAACCTATCAAGCATGGACATGGTATAGGATACGTGGATGATATGATATGGGCAGCGCAATGTGCAAAACTAGGAACAAGCAATATTGTTATAGCAAAAATTATAATAGACGTAGTTATATGAACAAAGAACATATAAGGCAAATCTTCGAATTAAGAGTATGTGTACATCAGAGGTATGGCACTAGTCACACTACTAAAATTAGATTACATCTAGCATAACGTTTGTTGAGAAATTGGACACATTATATAAATGCCGTGCATCTATAAAAATCAAATAAAATTGTGATAAATTTTCGCTTTATCAACTGTTTAGTCCCAAATACATCTATGTCATATATTCAAAAGACTAGATTATCTCACAAATTTTAGGACGTGTCAAAGGCAAGTATCTAAAGCGTATTCATACAATCATTGGACACTTTATCTGATACAATTGTCTCCTCATTTGAAGTATAAGTACTACGCAGAGAGGAACAGGTGGTGCAGATTTCCCAAAATGATTCCTACATAGTGTGCTAGCATTTGGTGGTTTCAGAAATCTAAAACTACTATGTGAAAGAAATAAAAGAGTTTGGCAAAATTTTTAAAAACGTCTCATCAATATGGCAAAAGTGTGAACCACAAAACCAAAGATGGCTTCGAGCCAACATATTTGTTAACCAAATACCTCTTAGGAATTCAACAGCTTCATCAAGAACCAGGTTAAGCAACTGATCATATCCCTTTAAAGTGCCCGTAACTGCACAAAATTAAAAATAAATAAATAAATAAAGTGAGATAGGCAAAACAGGCTACATGGTCTGGTGCACAGAATCAAGGGCTTGAATACAAATTTCTCATTTGATCTTCAGCGAGAAGATAATTCGGCCAATGGCATATGAAGATAACTGTACGATGAAATGATGAATCAATTTTTTCTTGCATCAAATTCAGAATAAGGACAACCCAGGTCACTAATTTTTTTTTCTTTTTTGTTTTTCTGATGAAAAGCTGTAACCAACCCAAATCACTAATGAATCATACATGAATAATCAAATAAGTGGCTGAAAATGCATGACGTCTTCTTTCAAAGAATATTGAAGATACATATACTTAAAGCTCACATATGTACATGTTGAACTTGTTGCATCATTCAAAATACAGTGTGGTAAAATTTCCTAACTAAGCAATCTAAAATAAGATCCAAATACTAGAAGTTAACCCAAATACTAGATGTGAACGCTTATAGTAATTATATCTTTCGAACATAGTTTGATAAATATTAACCCAAATACTAGATGTTATAAACTGCCAACAACCTATGTTTTGTGCTGCTTTTTAGTTTCTCTTAGTTGACAGTTAACAAGGACTCATTTTTATACTTATCTATGAAATACATGATCCCGCAATTCCTTTATACCGCTATAGATGAAGCATCAGACTTTTTTTTTTTTTTTTTTTTTTTGCTTGGAGAAAAATACAGCTCCAAAAATAGACTTGTCCATAGTACGAAAAACAAACCTTGTCTTCCTCCAGTGAGCTTGACTTGAACACCCTTATCAACAAACTTTGCCAAATCTAAAACTGTTTCCTTGCGTCCTGACTGCAATATACAATGCAGCTCGTTAGAAAGGATCAAAAGTACATCAATAAATGGAAAGAGAAACTTGAAGCAACATATTCAGTTTTTCTCTCGAGTTATTAACGAAGTTTCGTTAGGCAGTGAAAATTACAAGCCAACTGAACAATCTACACACAATTATAACCAATAGAAAACTACGTAAATTAGAGTTTTCTCATCAAGACACACTTACCATCTTACTGAGAAAACTCTTTCCCTACGATGAAAGTTGTTTTGATCGCAACAAAGTCAGCTGCAAGCACAAAATCCTTATTTTAGTAAGAAAAATCAAAAATTTTGAGTAGAAAAGGGAAGAACGCAGAACCCTAACCCTAGGAGCTAACCAAGATGAGGAAAAGATTTATCGAACTGGAGAACTAATTACATAAGCGAGAAAAAAACCTCTCCTTTTCTTCGATTTCTGCGATTTGGGGGAAATACGGTATCAAAGTGCCCTAGGTTTTTTTTTTCGCTCTCCTTTTTTTTAATTTTTTCTAGATATGGGAGAGCGAAGAACTGGGAGCTTGCAGTGGGGATGGCACATGGGTTGGGTCGGATTTAATCTGGCTTGAGATCTTTCCAACCCGACCCGTTTAAGGAACGGGCTGCGACTAACCTATACCGAGCCCAATTACAAAGGGTTATGGCAAGCCCGCTAAAAAAATCGAGTGCGATTTTTAGGACCCCACCACGTGGGTTAACGTGACTCATACAGGTGAGAAAATATTTCTGGCATTTAATGTGCATTAAAATCGTAACACCAATGCACGAATCGCGAGGTCCAAAAATATAAGAGTTAATATCTTTTTGATACACATTAAAATGAATCTAATCTACCATCCGATATAATATCGATTTTAATTAAGAATGTCTTACAATTTAGGCTCATTCTGATAGTACTTATACTGCACAAGATTATTTTGGGCTTTTTAACAAATTAAAAATTGAAATATACTTTGTCTTTGTTTGAACGTGATTGAAATGAAAAATGAAAAATGAATAATGAATAATTAATATCACATCCTGCCATCAGGTGTTTTTAACATTATCATTTTCGAAATAAAATTTGAGGACGTAAATGATAATTAAAATATAGGTCTAATATATCTAAGAGTCGAACGTTTTTACATTCTTAACTACTCAAGATGCGAATATGTTTTCCTTTTTGACCCTTGCATCTTCAATATTTTGAAATTAGTCCCTCAAATCATTGATTTGCTATTTAATTCCTCAAAATCCTACTAGTTATTCCAAATGAATCCCCAAAGTCATCGTTTGATTTTGGAGAAACATTCCATTGAACTTTGTATCCCTTTGCTTCCTGGAGGGTCAAAATGATTCCATGGTTGTACTATGAAGAGAGCTAGAAATAAGCAATTCATATCATCTCACAGCAATAACCTGCATTATGTACATCGATAACAAAGAAAAGAAAACAAAGTTCGTAGTGAGAAAATTCACCATCCCTTAGTCACCCAAGAGTTTATTTTAGTGTGATGAGCAGAACTTGTATTTCTCGAGACAACACAAACATGTGTGAAGAATAAAAGGATAAATTATCATCACGATACAGATCAATTGCAATAAAACACTTGATAGTAGAACGAGCTTTAGAAAGGCCATAGATCGCCCCAAAGAGACCGTCGAGCTTGATGATGGAGAGCAGGATTCTTACTCTTGGTGACAACCACGCGCTGAAAAGCCCCCTCTGACCCGTCTCTCTTGGTGGATCTGCACACATCCATCTGTATCTGCCTACCCCTTCTCACTGGCGTGTATATTATCCGGCCCCAACCGCCTCCAACATCAGCTCGGCCCTCCTCTTCCTCCTCGTCATCGTGCTCATGAAACATGCTGGTTTCTCCAACGTCAGAAGCGTAGGGAACTAGACTGTCTTCGAATTCACTCTCTTCGTCTTCTTCAGACCCAAACTGGTCCTCTGTTAAAAAATTTACACAATGAGCATCTATTAAGTAAATGAAGGATAAATGTATATTGATTGGATTCGGATCCTCTCCAATTAGGTGGTAATTGGAGAGGGTCCAATTTCTCTGATCCTTACCATTTATCTCTAATTCAAAGGGCAAGATTGTGCCACATAGGATTATCTTAATTAAATTAGTGGTTTTGAAAACCATCATGATGGGTTTCATAGATATTAAATATTTCTACATACAACCCTCCAATTAACCTCCCAAATTAGATGCCAACTAAACAACTCCAACGCAAATTTATTTTATGCAAAGCCAATAACAAGCTTATATTTCTAATCTAGATGATTATTACTAAATAATCATATGCATCGCACACCGCAACACATTTGCTTCTTGCTGAGTGCGGGCATTTACAAAAAATAACGAAAGAAGAAAAAATGTGCTGTATGCACATTTACAAAAAATGCTAACACTTAATATAGGAATTATAAATAAATATAAGGAATTAAAAATTAAATAAATTTGAGAGGGAGTTGTTTAGTTGACATCTAATTGGAGAGGTTAATTACAGATTTGTTTGTAGAAATATTGGATTTTATAAAAAATTAAACAATATCTACCAAATCCACCATGATGGTTTTCAAAACCATTAGTTTAATTAGGATAATCCTAAGTGGCATTATCTTGCCCTTTGAATTAGAGATAAATAATGAGAACTAAAGGAATTGGACCCTCTCTAATTACCACCTAATTGGAGAAGATCCGAATCCATATTGATAATACAGCTGAGTTGAGATTAATTAAAAAATTTGAAGTAGCTAGACTGGACAACGTTAGCAAGCGGAAGCAAATTTGTTCAATATTACAACTTAAGACAACAAAGACCAACTGAACAAAAGCTACATAAACTTTTAAGGACCA
>JBAKGM010000001.1:39603047-39645541 GCA_037177215.1 Asparagus racemosus
ATATCTTACTTAGCTAAGATATTTGCTTAATTTCTTGTTTCCTTAGTGAAACAGAAACTCAACTTTGTCAATTCGGCAATCGTTGCTCGGTGGTCCAAGGACGACGCGTCCCCGGCACAGGCAAAGAACCCACACAAACAGGAGCTCGCTACGTGGTGACTTCTGTTCGAGTTTTGTACCAGAGTGAGATCTTATTTTCTTTGTAATAGAGAGAGTTACATGTGTAATCTTTCATATTGTTTTTATTTTGAAATGTTTTGAAATGGAAACTGCAAAGAAGCTCGTTCTCGGCGTAAACAGTCAATGCTTTCAGATACATGACATGATATAGGCAAGTTGTGATGCTTAAATAAACAGTTTTTTTTGGCGCGGTGTTGGGTGTTTTTTTGGTGGGTTGGGAGGCGGGGGGGGGGGGGGCTGAATCTTTGGAGTTTCCCATAATAGAACAATTAGGTGAGAACAATGGTTAAGAAATGATATCTTTTGTTTTACATACTTATGAGGTATTTGAAGAATTGGAATTGTGGGTCAGTTCTCTATTTCTCACCAGTTCTACAACTCTTGTGGCTGTTATCAATCCATGACATAACATGTCAAAGATATAGTCATATTGCATGCAAATACAATAAGGTAACAAAGGTTCACTCGGATTTGTAACTATCTTTAGCTATTTCATCACTTGAAAAATAAGTTATCAGGACTTATTACATGTCCTCGTGATATTCTCATTACAGATGTTTATTTTTTTCTTTTCTTTTATTCACCTATTTCACTCTTTTGATGTAATAATTCATGTTTCTTTACACAGGGAATTGTGACAGCTCCAATATTATTTGCAATGGAAGAATTTCCACAATTACATGAAGTGGTTAAGCAAGGCTTTCATAAGCCTGCAAATGTTAACGTTGTAAGTACCCTAATTACCCTTACCTCTCTACAGTTAAAACAGGAAATGATGTATTTTTCTGTATTGATCTTTCAATTTTCTGGCCGTATTTAACCCCTCACCCTCTCTCCTATTCTTAGCATTATTATTACTATTATTCTTATTATAATTACACCAGCCTTCTCCAGAACATTTGCAAGTCCTGACTTGTGAGATAGTTGATCTATGGATATGAAACGAGTGCTGGAATATTAACCTAGTATGCCAATATCTAATTTGGAAACAAAATATATTTATTATCTATACTACTGTAAAATGCACCAGTTGGAAAATACCTGAAAACTTATAAACAGAAGGCGCATTGTCGTTATTTAGCTTTTTGTCTTCAGCAAGGATTACATCCTTTTTTCACTCTTCTTCCTTTATCTCTCCAGGAAATCACTAGTTGAATTCTAACAGAGTTTGGTAAAAAGCTTCCTTCCTATAGTTTGTTCAATATGTTGCTTGTTTCAATTTCATTGTTTATTAGTGATTTGTTCATATCTATGCTGTAACTCATCGTGCATCTTCTCCTATTACTTATCACCAATTGGTTCAATAAGACCGTGCAGATCTCCTTCATAATCTTCACAATTTTCCCTTTTGTTTTCGAATTGTCTCCTATTTCCTCAAAAATGACTGCTAGTTCTATTTGCACCAATTCAATGAGAGAAATCCTTGGCCCTACAAATTTCTAATTGCACCCCTCGGTAAGATATCTCTTAATCTCATTCATGTCAATATTCCTAATGCTACATATAAATAATATACACTAGCCTTAAAAAGTTCTGATATTTGTCTTAATGAAGGACAGAGCATGCCTATGCATCAACCTTCATTTAGGGTTGTTTGTCTCCGTGGAATGAATCCTTAGGATTACATGAAAAAAGTGGGTCCATGCTAATGCTTTAAAGAACTCTGATTTTGTCAGAAAACTAAAAACTTGTCATATATCCAAACAACCCCTTATTTGTTTGCACTAATACATCATTTACTCAATGCTTTTGAAATAAGGTGAATCACATTTAACCCTTCCAAAGTTTCACATACTTGCAATTATCCCCTCTCAAGATTTTTCTTCATTGTTAGAGATGAAAAGACTCTTCTACCCATACATATTATAGTTTGAAGAATAATAAAAATAATATTCATAAATTACTATAATACAACAAACCATCAATTATTAGATGCTATTTTTAAGATGTACAATATATTAAAGTATCTATCATGACAAAAATCTTTTTAATCCATACTCCTAATTCTAAATCTGATATGATTCTAAAAATCAATTCCTAATTTTTTACTTTAAATTCAAAATTTTAAGCCAGAATTTAATATTTATATTAAAAGAAATTGTGATCAATTAATTAAAATTAAAAATACTAACTAGTGAAAAATCATGTTTCCTATTTACTAAAATACTAATATTAGAGTTTAGAAATAAATCTTGATTAAGTATATATAATACATCCATATATATACTATAATTAGAATTATATTTAAATTTAGAATGGATATAAAGATATAGAAATAACATTGAATTTTGATTTGTATCGAGAATGAAAGTCCGTAGAATTATATTCATATTTTAAATTATTTTGTGAACTTAATTGATTTATATCTTCTTTTAAAACTACAAAATAATTGTAAAGTCACAGGTATTTTTTGCTCTAAAAATATTCAGGTTGTTTGTTTTAAATGGTAGGAGGGAAATATGCTAATAAAATAAACTTTGGGATGGAAAAGCAACGAAAAATAAAGTTTAGAGGGATTAAGTGCAAGTATAAGAAACTTTGGAAGGGGTAAATGCAATTTACTCTTTGAACAATGGATATTTCTCTTAATGATTATGCTTCTTCATGTAAATAATAGGCACTCAACTATCTTGGAAAGAGTCGAGGAATTGAGAGGGCAAAGGAGCTAGCAGCTGAACATGCCAACCGCGCAATTGAAGCAATCAATTCTCTTCCTAAAACTGATATAGATGAGGTTTTGATCTCAAGACGTGCTCTTATAGATCTTACACAGAGGGTTGTCACAAGAATACAGTGAAAAAAATATACGTTGCTGATGCTATTAAAGATGTCTCCATGCTTTGAAATATTGATTCATAAGTTTTATTTTTGTTTTATACATTTAAAAGTAGTTTATACAATGAAAAAGGACACTCAAAGTATAAATTGTTGCATTGAGGATCCATATTTGATCCTCATGCTGGAAACTTAAATATTGTGCATTCCAGAGTATAATAAATGTACATGTTCCTTATTTATTTTAAATCCATTAATGTAGCAAGATATTGTTCTTGAAACCAAGCACACAAGTAATTGTTGTAATAACTACTTCTTGGTGTATACAAAGATTTTATTTTTCGCTCGTTCTTTTTGGGGGAAAAATAACATTAAAAAAAACTAAAATGTCTTTTTTTAATTTGATTATATTTTTTCCCGATCCTAATCCATGTCCCTTCCCTTCTCTAACTCCTAATTAAACCTCTGACTTAATGAGCTCGCCGCCCTCCGCGATGAGAATATGTTTCTATGAGAATGTGCCAAGGTCAGCCACATGAAGATGTTGTTTGATAATGAAGTCAGAGAACGGAAATGAGTGCTGAAGGTGGTTGAATGAATACCTCGCGGAGCATGCTAAGGAGGGTGGGGTGCTATAAGGTGATTCTTGATTGCTCGTTGGTGATGTGTGGTTTAATGAGAAGTTAGGGCTCATGGAGAAGAACGTTCAGATGGTGATCTATCTTTGAATCGGTATGTTTCCTTTTTGTTTTGTGATTTGGATTTTTTTTTTTTAATTTTAGTTTGCAATGCAGAATCTTGAATAATTTCTCGGGACTTAGGAACATGTTTCTTTTCCTATGCAAATTCTTTCACTTACACATAATTTAGAGTGTAATTATTTCCTACATCAGTGTTCAGTAGGAAAAGGAGAAAAAAGATAGGTAACATGAGTGATTCGGAGCATCTTTTCTCCAGTGGTTTTTTTGGGTCTGAACTCAGTCATAATCTGAAGGAATTATGTTGGGTTACCTTATATAACCAGCTCACCAGCTGGTCCTGAGAAATGAAAGTGGCCCTTTTTACATCCTGTGACCGAGATAGCTCCTTGCTTATACTAACAGTAAAACCATACTCATTCATACAAGTAGAAGTACTACTATCTTGCACTTCCATCTTGAGTATAATTGTACAAGATGCCTGATACTGTCAACTTGGTTTGCTCGTAGAAGTTTCTTCCTGCTTCTCATTATTATTCCTCATCTATTCTAAAAACTTCTGAGGATTTTTTACTTTCTTAAACCATGAAATTTTCATATTTATATGATTTCTTGATGTAGGTAATTTCAGTAAGGAGTGATCCTTCTCTTGTTCGCTTATGAGGTCAGAACTTTATGGTTTAGTGGACGCCACAACTGCTCGAGCTGGCAACAAGTCATTTCTCACTGATTCTTCTGTTCACTCCAGGTCTCGTATAGATTGGCAGTATAATCCTTTTTCTATTTATTGCATGTTTCGCTTCTTTTCTATCATCACTATGGTGTCTTTCCTGGATTTGATCAAATAAGCGCTGTGATGCCTTTCCACCGCAAATATTTAGGTAGTGTGCCCTGGGTATCTCAGGCCACTCATGATCCTTACTGCTTTTAAAGCTCAGAACTGTATGCTTTTTTTTTTTTTTTTTTTGCTTAATTATGCCTCTTTTCAAATTCAACCTAGTATTCTACTTATGAGTTTTAGCCATATTTTTTCATTCTCTCTTTATTCAACTTATGGGAACGAATCTAATTTCCTGTTAATAGGTTGCTTGCATGAGTTGAACCTGTTACCTCTGCCCAACACTTGACTAAAAAAAGGTTAGAACTTAGACCAGCAATTAGAGTTTCTGTTTCTGATCTTGATCTCAGTGTTAGATTGTTTCTGTCAAAGATGTATTTATTCCCATGTTGTTTGAACGCAAGTTCACATTACTTGATACCCTCTGCGTGATAAATATGAGTTCAATGTATTTCTGTTCTGCATCCTTGGAGGGTCAATTTTTTAATAATCAGTTCATTACAGTTGTGAAACTTATATTATTGAAATCCTTTGTTGAAGTTTCCCTTTGTCCAATAGCTATAACAATCCTAGTGGCGATTAATCGATACTTTAAACCGCAAACACATCATCTCACTCGAAAATCATTCCTTAGTCATTGACAGATATGCACCTCTTATTAAATAAAAAGGGCTTTTTTCCTGGAAACCACCTTAAAAATAGGTCATTATACAGAAACCATCTTTCGTTTTAATTTATACATAAACCATCATTAAAGTGCGTTTTTGTTCCAATCAACCACCTCCCAATCAAATTTTCACTAAAAAAACCAAAAACAACCTTAAAAATGGCACGTTTAAGGTATGTTATTTGTATTCTAACTAGACCTAAACGTTGACATAGTGAGTGCTTGTCTTGAAGTGAGTTTTTAATGGTATTTTGGGGTTTTAAGTGTAGATTTTGACTGGAAGATGGCTGATTGGAACAAAAAATCACTTTAAAGGTGATTTACATATAAATTAAAAATGAAAGGTAGTTTCTATAAAATGACCCTATTTTTAAGATTGTTCCTATGAAAAAAACTTTAATTAAAAAAAAAATCTGTTTTATCATTCAATATACATGTACGTTAGTAAACTTCATTTTGTTATCTGCTATCTTTTGTGACTGCAAAGTAGCTTTTTTTTTTTTGTCCTTTTCCCCCCTTGGATTACTATCTCAGCAGAGCATAAAAGATACATTTTTACGTCCAATCTTAACTATCGTTAAATGTCGCTGTTTATTAGGAACAACATCAAATTTTGGACAAGCTCATAGCATATTTGACCAAACTTCTAAATTTCTTCCGCTTGCTAATTATTCTTGAATTCTGCCCACGCAAGCAACTGATATCTCTAATTCCATCAGCTTCTAATCATTTTTACTAATCCTTACTTTAAGTAACATGCTGCTCTAATGCTCGCCAGCTATTTTGCTTTCCTTTTTTTTTTTTTTTAATTTCCCGACTCAATAAAAATTGAATAGGGTGAGCTCCTATGACCACGACAGCTGCTTTTCTGTCCATATCTTGCAACTCTACTAAATATTTTATGTTTCTTTAACTGAGATTAGGATTAGCAAGACTTAATGCCCTCATCCTGTTGTTGATATTAATACAGTGATGGCGACGCTGAACTCCTTGTGTGTTGATCTCTTTGCCTAAATTTTTCTGGCTAGCCCCCTTGTTTCTTGGCTTCTGCAGGTGAATTTAACATAATCAATTGGTCAGAACCTTTTTATGCACTTATTTATTCAAATGTTGTGAGATATTGATGGATTTGGGTTGAGTAGCTTGAGCCTAATTATAAAGAGTGTGATTTCTCTTTAGCTTCTTTGTTTAAGCATGATAGTGACATGATTGAGGAGGTTCGTGTAGGGAGTATATTGTTTCTCTTGCTTTTCTACTTCACTTATAGATGTTTCTTATAGTTTCATTGCCTATTTCTTGTTCTTTTGTTTTGGATCATACAAGGGTAATTAAAGAGGATTCAACACTGCTGTATTACTAATTTCTAATTTGTTTAATGGGTGGTTGTGATTTGTCTTTAAGTGTAAATCATGGGGTATGATGAGTGTTTGATTTAAAATGAATCATAACCACATACTAGACGAGTCAACGGCTATAATTAATATAGTGATCTCCACTACTTTTTCTGTAGTTGAGAGGATCCAAATTCAATTCAGGAAGAAGTCGTTTTTCGTAAAGAAACTTCAAGATAATTTACGCTATGCCAGGCAGTGACTAGTATTCAAAAACCGAAAGAAACATTTTTACGGTTCTGCCCGTTTACTTTTATTCCTTTATTCCAGTTACTTTCGCATGAATCGCACACTTATTAACATAATGGGTTATCCACCTCCCATATCTCATATTCACAAGAACACCACGTATTCGACGAATGCGATCCCTATCGGATACTCATGGGGTATACTGGATGTTTCCCCTCCATACCCTATGGCTTCACTATGTTCAAATTGGCAGTAGGCAAATAATATGGAGCCTTCACAGGCAACAGGAGTTGTGATCTATATTCTAACCAGTTAGTTATATGAATATCTGAATGAATATAGCTGTAGCTGGAGCTGATGGTGATGATTGATCTTTTGCTATATATATATATATATGTCTCTCCTCTGTAAAAAGCAGTTATTTAACTCCCCACCAGAATCAACCTAATAGAGATGGAAACATTGACTCTAGAAATGAGTAGGTATCAGGTTTTTGTTGCTATTTTGTGAAAGACATGTGCATGCATGCGCATCTACCGGGGGTACTTTTCCTATGGTGGTCCCCTGATCTGATGGGGGCCATCATCAAACGCATCAGCCACCAAATCCAAATGGGGATCTCCTGTATCCAGAGATTTAACCTTACACTGACAAGAACAATTTATCATTTGAGGGGCTATCCGCTTAGTTAATTGTGTCAGTAACTCCTCCTTTTTTGGTCAGTAACTTTTAAAGCTGCGCACGAGTTATTGCTTCTTGGCATGGAGGACAAATTTTCAAAATAGACATTCTAAGTATTTTATTTATAAAATTTGACCTATTTGATTTTTATTTGCCAAATTTAATACAGTTTCAGCCACGTGGCTGAAATTGGGTTGAATTTGGCAAATAAAGTTCGAAAACTTCATGGGATTTTAAATCCCGTGGAGTTTAATGGATAATTAACATCCCTAATGGAAAAAAAACATGCCCCAAAACTATCTCGTGATGTTAGGGATATTAATTGTCCATTAAACTTCACCGGATTTAAAATCTCGTGAAGTTCTCGAACTTTATTTGCCAAATTCGACCCAGTTTCAGCCATGTGGCTGAAACTGGGTCGAATTTGGCAAATAAAAATCAAATAGGTCAAAATTTGTAAATAAAATACGTAGAAGGTTTATTTTGAAAATTTCTCCTTAGATGGAGCATGTTTGGCAACTTTGGATTATAATTCACTTGGTTTATAATTCACAGATGGATTATAAGCTAAGTGGATAATAAGTCAAAATGTTCAGTAAATTTAGTGGATTATAATATATTTTCAATGGTAAATTACTCAGCTGTCGTTATTGTCAAAATAATCAAAAAATATTTTCTTTAGGTCGGAGAGAGATAAATGGGGGTTGAAATTTTCCGAAATGGGTATAGTGGTCTTTTACTCAGTCAAACCTTATGGCTTATAAGCCACCAAAAAATAAGTCAAAATAAGATATTCACCAAACATGTCAAAGTGTCTTATAAGCCAAAAAAATGGCTTATAAGCCACTTTGACCACTTGCCAAACATGAACCACAATTAGCTTGTCTACGAAATAGTTGTCGTGTTCAATCTCCATAAGAATCCGAATAGGATCCATATGCTCTCCTATTAGGTGATAATTGGAGAGGGTCTAGCTACCTCAATCTTGACCGCCCGGCTTCCAATTTCAGGGGATAAGATTAGGCACATAGGATTTGTGGTATGTAGTCTAATACGACAGAGAGTGGGTAGAAGGCGAATTTTGGAAGCTTAACTATTCTGTTTATGGTGCAAAACAATTGCTAGTCTATGAGGATTGCGCTCTAATATGATTTGTATTCCACAAGCCAACAATTAGAAAAAAGGTTTGTCTATTTATTTATCTCCCTTTTCTCATGATCTTATCTCCAAACGTCAACAGCCATCTGATGAAGAGAACAAAAAGATTGAGGTGTTAGTAAAAGAGAGGACCACAATATCACCAAGGCCGTGATTGATACTGACATAAACCAAAAAAGGCATTATACGGTATGTGAAGTTAAAGCAAGAGTTACTAAACTTCCTTCTCATTTTTCTGCATAATTATCAAAATAATTACGTCGCTTTTGTTTCTCCAACAGCAAGTAACCAGTAAGAGATGGGGGGGCTACCCACGGATCATGATCTATGAGCCCTCACCAACCTTCCTTTATTTCTGCTGCTGTCTCATTAAAAACCTAAAAGGAGACATTGTTTGCCTTTGACAGGAAAAAGTTGTTAGTAATTCTGTTGATGCTCGGATCACACAGTCACTAACCTTCGTTAGATTAGAATTTAGGAGAGTAGGGTCCGCTTCTTCTCCTAATGCCTGTTGGTTATGCACGTTGGTGGTTTCTTCCGCTCCGGCTGGGGAATCTGTGGAAAAGGGAGGAGTTGGGATCTCTGGTAGTCCCTCCGACGATTAAGTCAGTATGGGTCTTGAAAAAATCGAGCTATTAGCTGAGTGGAAGCTTTTAGGGTTAGGGTTTTCTTACCTTGGTTACTGTTCGGTTCTCTATTTGTATGGGAGTTGGAGGGTATTTAGGTCATTCTGGCCGGTGCTGAGCTAAGGCGTGAATTAGCCCTATTCTTACGTGTGCTGACTCAATGATGGGACAGAAATAAATTGTGAAGGTTGGGCCGGACAGTCTCGACAGGTGTCGATTGGAAGTTGGCACGGGAGTTAGCATTGTTCACTCGGCATTAATGGGGATGGGATTAGTTATACACACAGCCAGAGGGGTTCGAGGTGCCTTAATTATCATGTGAGATGGGGGAATCAAGTCACTGGTAGCTCAATTAATGTGATGCAGACGCGCGGTCGGGCCCAAACTTCGTAGAACCGTCGCCTAGGGACGAGAACTTGAGCCGACTGAGCGGGGAGCGTTATGACGTCGAAGGGACCGGCTAACACCGCTTTTCGCGTCGTCCACGAGGGTAGTCGACTGAGGGGGCGATTAGTTTCTCCTCTTGAGTCGCACTGTGAGGATTGGTTGACTGAAGAGTCGAGGAGGACGGCTAGTACCGCTATTCGCGTCGTCCACGAGTGCACTCGCCTAGGGGGGCGACTGGCCTCGACTTTCGAGTCGTCCAAGGGATTCGGATTAGGGTGGCCTAAACATGTTCTCTTATCTCAAATGTTTATATTCCTCTCGAAATTCAAGGGCTAATTAGTGAAAAGATGTCCAGGAACATAACAAATTCTATTCCTTGCATTAATCGTGTATCAAAAAGATCTTTGTATTAGTATATAAACAGATAACCCTTATTAGAACAATCTGTTAAGAAATACTTTAAAAATTTTCCAAACCATCTTTCTGTTCTTTCAAAACACTCTCCCAGTACAGTGATATTCTGATATACTTCACAAATCCCCAAGTGCTAGTTTCTTGTTCACTTTCCCTCAAAAATAATATTTTATGTGCTAATTTTATTTTTCAATTATAAACAAATGACCAAGCTTGTTGTACCATGTAGGGCATCCCTAAAATCTTAAGACCCTTGCTAGATTCGTGAAGATAAAAAAAAAAAGGAAACAAATTTGTTTGGTAAAAGGGACACCGCTAGTATTTCATAAACAACGATGTTGCTTTGCCTCCCCTAACCTTGAGACAAGAAATTCTCACATTTGTCCCATTGTTGTGTAACCGAACTACAAAATTTGCCTTTTTAATCGAATCAAGACCTTTTTTAGGCAGCGCCTGAATTTTAAAAAAAAGAAAGCTTTGGAGAACCACACCTCCGTAGAAATCATATAAGATCTATGCCTCAATAAGTGTCCCATTTTTAAGTTGATGATTATACCAATACAACAATCTTATTTTATCAATACAATATTGGTGATTATGCCGATAGAGGAAAGTTTAGGTAGCACCCATCATGATCCTCCTCTATATGATTTTCTATAGAGATTGTTCTGAAGCTTTTTTTTTTCGAGTTTTTGTAAAGTTTTGGTGAGCATGTAGTTGCTGCTTTATGATTTGCTTAATGGCATCTAACATTATACATAATTAAACAAGTATAAATTACAACGCAAAGCAATACTTTTGCAAGTATAACTTCCTACCAACCATAGCTATACATTTTCTCTGATTAATCCTCCTCTGCTTTGCTAAGCTAAAAGCAACCCCCACATCTCTATTCTACGGAGAGAGAAGCTCCTCTCTCTCAACCTCACACTGTAGAGTTTGTGTATGGCTTTTGCTTGCTACTGCTAGAGCAAGTGCAGTTGGCTCGCCTATCGGATATGGTCTGCAAAAAAATAAAGAGAGAGAGAGAGAGAGAACAATGCATTATGCTATAGATTCTATGGTTCGCTAAAGTTTCCATACATATATAGAGAATTTAATAGAGCTCCTACTTTGGTACGTGACAGGTGAAATATCAGGAACACTAACATTTGACATGTCAAATTCAAGAAACAGATGAATTCTATTTCTAATTAACCAATAATAATAATAATAGTACTTTTCATGCATTGTAGACTTGAACATAGTCATGAGTCATGAAAACGTATCAGATTTTGAAGAAAATCTTCGATTTTTTGACTTTACCTTGACCTGTTTCTGGAGATCTTTGATGTAGTCCACAGCCAAATCTAGCATATCCGCGGTGTTAGTTTGCTGCATATCCCACAATAGAACAATTAGATCATCTTCCACCTCACCCTAACTTCGCTAATTAACAAAAAAAGGTTTTCGAGATGTTAGATCCATGGTTGATAGAAATTTCACATCAGGTCGAGGCAGATACACCTATTGACTTACAAGAGCAGAGTTACATGTGCCCTCTAAAATTATTTTATTAGCATTAACACCCTCTGAACTTCAGGCGATATTATTCCCCGAATTAAGTTGAGATATTATGTGAGAATCGTATGATGATAAGTTAACTTTTACCTTCAGTTTAACCGAAAGAAAAAACTAAATTGCCCTCATGAGTAGCACATTAAAACGTTTCAGAAGGTATGTTAACTCTTGTGAAGCCTTTGAATTACCTTATCCATGTTGGGGACAAGCTCCTGTAGCTTCCTCATGCGTTCACTGATCCTCGTCCTCCTCACCTAAAATAATTTAAAAAGATAAATAAAAGTTTAATTTCCAATTACGACGTACCAAATTTTGAATCCATTATATGAAAAAATATGTATACAATATTTACCCTTTCAGCAATACTTCGAGGATGAGTAGCACACCCTCGTTTAGCTCTAATCTTACAAGGAACCGAATCCTGAAACTGCAAGAACTTCTCGATCGCAGACATCTCCGACGAGGTCTTGGGCAAGCTCAACTGATGATTCAGCGTACCGTTCTGTTCACATAACACAAATTTCACAAATTCATCTCACAGAATCAAATTCAACACTATGAGCTAAGTGCTCATTTTACAATATCAAAGTTCCAATTTTTGGTGAAGCTATGAAGGGTATAATTTCACAATTGTTTCGCATATAAAGTCGAAGTTTTAACCAATTTATTTGTAAATCCACACTTCCATAGTCACACTTAAACAGGAAGTATCCTATTTGAGTTTTTTTTATTTCAACCACAGAATGGATTCAGAAATTTGTTATATAACAAGTTACAATAAAATATATTAATGTACAGAAAAATATATAAACTTACAAAAATAACTCCCTATACCAGAAAACTATAACTTTATAGTTTCACCATGTCTTTCTGTATGTTAAACACATTTTTCATACCTTAAAAGTTTTTTCCCTACAAAGTTCATCCTAAATCTTTGAAGCTTAAACATTGAGGTTAATAATTTCATAAACACTACGCACAGCACTTTCCTAAGATTCGTCTCCTAGGATTTGAATCTGGATTGCTCAGATACCATTTTTGGAAATTATATGCTCCACTTAATCAAAACTCTATTTTGTTTTTTTTTTTTTAAAGAACAGAATTTTAGTTGGATAAAGATATACCTCTGTTTGATTGTCTCTGTTCCTCTGCTCCTCCCATGAACCTAATCCATAACCTCCTATGGATTCCTCGTCGATTTCCGATATCTGAGACATCAACCCCGCCGCAGTCGACGACGATTGCCTCTTCAATCTCGACTCATTCCCATTCCTATATCCCCCAATCCCCCTCATAACTCCATACCCTATTCCAAAAATAGTAACAGTCATCATTTTCCCTTAAATTTCAAACCCAAAAAAAAGTTTTGTATTTCAATAGTAGTCGCAAAAAGCTAATTACTTTGAATTAGTTCCTCAATTCATAGAAATTGCTATACGCTGCACAGTAGCAAGCATTGAGAATTGGGGGATCTGGTAACAATTTCAGTGATTTGAGGGACTAATTCAAAATATTAAAGATTTAAGGGACTATTCTCAACAATAAAAAATTAAAAAAAAACCTAACTGAAGATTTACCGTTTTCTGCGTGGAGCTGATCGAAGAGACCAGCAGGTGAGCTGCTATGCCGAATCAGATTCGAACAGTTCCCGCCACCTCCGCCTCCGCCGCCGGCGACGTTCTTGATCTCGCCGGAATCCATCGCCGCCGCCGCCATCTGATTCTGAATCTGATGGTTCTGATGATGATGATGGTGCTGGTGGTACATCACCGGCGGCGGCGGGAGCTGACTGCTCCGTCGATCTCCGCCGCCGGAGGACGGCCGATTCTCCGGCGAGAGAAAGCGCGCGAACATTGAATCCGTATCTGGACTCGAGGGGCGATTCACGGGGAGGAAATCCTCGCACAGCAACTCGCCGAATACGGAGCTCGGAGCGGATCGGTAGCGGAGCAGACCCGAACCCGAACTCACCTGGTTCGTCGATGGCGGTGGAAACGGACGGTTGAGATCTGTCGACGTCGCCGGAGAAGGAGATCCGTACATTTGCATCTCAGTACATAAGCTCATATGAGCAAGTATATTCTTTTATTTCTTTTTTCCCTTTTTTTTTTTTGGTTTTCGTTTTGGGCGTTATTTTTTTTCCCTAGCTTTCGTCTCCGTGAAGCACCGAAGACGAGGAACTGGGTATTTGGGGTTTTAATTATTAACTGATTATGATTATTTAAATGCGGACACCAGCCATCTAGTATTTATATTATTGGATAGACGGAAATGCCCCTCTGGACTTTAGATTATAACGGTTTGTGACACCAAACTGTATCGCCGTTGGAATCGGGGGTTGATGGAATTACCGAAAGTGCCATTTATTATGCTATCTTCAGGAGGGATGAGCCTTTTTGTTTGGATTGGTGCATGTAGTTAAATTTAGCATGGAACCGAGGTTGGAACTCGGATCATGTGTCAAATTAGACTCAGATGATTGTTCAGGAGGGATGGAATAATTTATGTAATAGAAATTCTACAAATAGAAATTTTATTTATGCATCACTCGCAAAAAAGCCACAAGACCTCTTAGCGTGCATCTGACCTTGATTAGATATAAGTTGTCTATCTCCTTTGGCAAAAATTCTAAAGTCTACATGTTGATAACTCATTTTGTAAAATAAGTTGTCAATCCGTACACATTTATTCCTATTTTAATTAGATAGCAAAGAATAGATCCACGTTTTTTTTTTTTCCGGAGAAAACATAGAATAGATTGATAAGTTTGACTAGATGAATACCATGCAATTATGAAGACTTTGGATTTTATTTTATTTTAGTTTTCTTCCTTCTTACAATCTACATAATGGCTAATAGTCGATGCTTTAAGGTCCAGGTCCTACATATCCTATGATAATAAAATTTTCATCGTAGTACTTCTTTTGAAAAATTCAAGGCACCTAAAATGTCAACCACTTTTTAATAAGCTTTGACTATTAAAACAAAGACTGGTCAACTTTTTGTGGCAATTATTGAGAGATGAAAAAGTCTCACATAGAGTTTTCTATATAGCACGAGTTCAACAAGTAAGCCGGACCGTGCCAAATAGATCCCAAACGAGGAGCAGGTTTGACTAAACCCTTCACTTGCAACTTGCAAGCTACTGTTTTGATTCAATTGCTAGGAGATCGAGCCTATTTGTTGGATGTTCCCGTGATCATCTTCTGGCAAATCTTTTGCGCATAAAAAGTTCATATTTTCTTTCAGATGGTTTCTCTAGAGTTTAATGTATAGGTATGTTGAATGAACTCGAACCGACACCGTGCAGTATCATCCAATTGCAAAAGAGATCCCTCATAATTTTACCTGTTGCGGATAGGTCTCCTATGGCTCTACTTGTTGCAAGGAGGAGTTCTAGCGGCAGTCGCGCTGCCTAACCATACACGAGTCTAATTTACGGCGCGTGCTGTTGTTAGACTTTTTGTGCTGTGAATACCTCCCGATTTGACGAGAGAACTATGATATCAAACTCTCGGACATAGCTAAGAGGCAACCCCGACGGACAGTCTTGAGTATTATAAGAAATTAGTTTCTTATGTGTGCTGTACAGAAAAGTTAAACCTAAGAGTTTAGGGGCTGTTTGTTAAAAAAAAAAAGGATTGGGATTAGAATTAGGAATTTATTTTATGGATTCCAAATCTATAAAGTTGAGACCCAAATCCAAGTTGATATCTCCGATTTCGAAATCCAGAAAATACACCTCCAAAAGCACCTTTATAGATAACCAAATCTATATATTTTGGTAATCCAAACATTGTATTAGGATTTAGTTAGATTTCATTATTTACGATTCTACCCCTGTCGGGGCTAAATTCTAATCATAATCTATAAAATTGACCAACCAAACAGCCCCCTAGCGTACAAGTTATAAGGAACTCCACAACTCTGCTGTAGGCCCACTTTTGCCTCTCTTTGTAAAACTAACAAACGTTAATTACCCTTTTAGGCCTTTCCTATTTTCTTTCCCCCGCCTTTTCTCCGTCCCATAAAAACTAACCTTTCTTACCACGTGACACACCGCGGACGTCGGCTAACGGCGAATCCGATCCGTTGACGGCGCACGTGACGTGTCGCCCAAGCTAGCCCTACAAGATCTATCTAATCCCCATTTTACCCCCCCTCACCCGCGAGCACCGCCAACGGAGTCCGCTCTTTTCGTCACGGTCGCCGTCATCGCCGGGACCACACTCCGCCGAAAAGCTTAACATAAATACCCCTCCAAACTCAGCTGAACTACAAGATTGCCACTCCCGATTTCTGGTGTTAGATTCATGATGGGTTTTTGTAATATTTTGGATGGAGTTGAGGGTTGTTTTGTAAATTCAGGGTGAGATGTGTAATTGTGGATTGTTGGGTGGTGGTCTGACAAGAAGCGCCTGCCTTGTTGTCGATAGGATGCCACACCATCAGTGCAGGCCACCTCGTTGTTGATAGAAATCAAGATTTATCAAATATAGAACTCTTCTCCATTTTTAGTGTCAATAACATCCATTCTCGACTTCTACAAAGACACCGCCGGGTAGCGCGGGTAACCTAGGACGCGGCGGTAATACTGCCAACACTCATCAAATCCCTGATTCGATCCCGTCTGCCTATAGACCCGGAGGCGAGACCTATGCGCATTGGATTTACTTGGTAGGGATCAGGAATTGAACTCGGTCTTTAGTCTTGAAGTTTTCTTGCCTCGCCAAGATTTTCCTCGTATCCCAAAAAAAAAAAAAAACTTTACAAAGACAACATATATGGCATAAAGTAAGTTAATACATCTTCACCTATAAAATTAGTAAACTATGCTTATGAAATTTCTCCGTATAAAACATACCATATCTCAAAGTAGAAATTTTTTTTTCTTTTCTCTCAAGAATTAGTTATTCGCAATCTAGTGATAGAGAACCTAATGAAAAATATTGAAACTTAACCGGAGTTTCGTGAGACATCCCAAAGTTTAAGGGATTTTGTGAGACATGCCTAAATTCAAGAGGTTTTGTACCATTAAAAAAAAAGCCTTCATGAAGGTTTATGTGCAAAATCCCGCAAAGTTCACGGTGGCTTTTTGAAATTAACCCAGGTTTTAATCCCTCTCCGTTGCAAAATGAATACACACTAACCATTATTTTAGAGAAATTTTAACCTGTTGGATTCAAAATCACAAGACAAATTAAGGAACAAATGATGTATTTTATGATAACCATTAATCCCAAAAGGTTAGAATTCCTTAGCAAAACCCTATATTATTAGTATTATTAGTATGTCAGAAATAATTCTTATATACATGCAAATAAGTCTTAACTATTTAATAATGACACCCAAGAGAACTTAGCTGAGTTAGTAAGCTCTCTATGAGTAGTACTCCAACATCTCAGGTTCAACTCTCTTGGAGAGCACCCACATGAATTTAACTTTTTTGAATATCCGAGACCGTTTCGGAGTTTAATACCCATGATCCGAAGGAACGTAAGCAAGTTTCCTCGCCAAACCCAAAAAAAAAACCCATTTAATACTGACATTTTGCTGTGGGGGTTTACGTCATTTCAGTCAGCGTGGATCAAGTGCGGACCGTACACCTATACTCACGGGCTCACACGCCTAACATCAGTCCAGGTCCAACGTAGAAAGGGCCGACAATTATTTAATTAACTTGATCCTGATCTTGTCATATAGTTAGTATATTAATATTAATGGGGCCAAACTGAAAAGTGAGAGATTAAGAAATTCTTAGGGGTTGATGTGATTTGTCTCTTTGCTTAAGATGCAATTAATCTAGCAATTAAGTGTTAATGAGGTTTGACGCAGGTCCATTGCACTTCCTCATTCATTAATGATTAAGACTTAGGTGAGTTACACCGTTGTTAATGGAGATCTTTCGTAGGAAGAGAGAATCCAGTTGGATTTGGCCAAGCCAGCAAGCCTAAACTTTCGTTAATTTTCCTCAATATTGGTGTTTTGGTAAATTAAATTCGTCTTATTAAAACTTTTCCCCTATTTTTCTTACTGTAATCTTTTGATTATCTCAAAGGAGAAAGCACAATTGCTTTCATGTATTGTTAAATCTACTATGAAATATAACCCTTACTTTCATGTAATGTAAAATCAGTGTGCGTAATGTCTTGCTCCATATTCATTCAAAAATTATCATATAGTCGAATCATCATATGATCATGATATAGAGATGTGTCATTTCATTTTCTTTTGTTGATAATGGAGAAATCTTAGCCAAAAGACTCCTACCTCCCGAGGGACAGCCCTAATTCGAGCCCTCAAACCATCAGGAGGACGTACTCGACCTTTTCGAAAAAAATTCTAGGAGGCCCACCTTAGATCCATTCCAGTTCTGAAGACACTTGTAGAGAGTATTCGAATCTAAGACCATTGAACATGGAGCATATCCACCTAACCATCCTGGTAAAGTATCCCGATGGGTTCCTTTCATATTAATTTGAAGATTATTTTCTTCACTAGAAACAAATAAAGTTGAAGTTCAACCCTCTGAAAAGAAGAAATAAGTAGTATCATACGGCCTAAGATTAATTGGATTTTCTTTTGACGGCCTTGAACATAAATTATAACATAAATTATAACATAGACAACTTAGCATCTAATTAAAATTAAGAGTTAACTTTTTGTTAGTTCGGAATCTAATCATCTTTAAAGTCTGTGAATCCTAAGCTAATCAAGCTTCGTGCAAATATAAAAGTGCTTAGACCTTGGCCCTTGATCCTAAGCTAGTAAGCTGCAAGATTCAAAAAGGGGTTGTAGAGCTATGAAGAATTTGGACTATTGACTTTCTATTAAAGATCTATAGACGTCATAAGGTTAGAATATGAATATAATTAAGCTTATTCCTGTTAATGTCTTAATCAAGAGGGCAATGATTATAGAATAGTATTTCACTGATTCCTAAAATGTCCTAATCAAGAGCTTGAACTCGGTCATTTGCATAGGCATTAAAAGAAGAGATCATCCCTTGTGCTAATTCGGAGAAGCTGTATCCTCTTAATTTATTCTTGTTAAAAAAAATGGGACCATTCTCTAAATTGACTACATCTTCGTTTCAATATAATCAACTGCATTCATCCTAACTTTTCACTTGAAAAAAAAAAACTAAATGGTAATTTCACTAAACTACCCTGGGCATTGAAGGATCTTCGACACAAAATTACCATAAATATCTTGTTAGAGGAAACTATTGTGAACTTTTTACTAAATTATATGTTTGGAGACATTTACGCCTCGTTTGGTACGCGGGAATAAGTGGGAATAGAATGCAATTTCAACTTCTCATTCATGCTTACTAAACATAATGAGTTTTTATATGCTAAAAATGTTATTCCCACTTCTCATCAATTCTCACTTAATGTGGGAGTTTCTATTCCCAATGAGTTATCCAGAAATTGATATCCCCACTTAAGTGAGAATGAAAATAATAAAATAAATTCCGGATATACCATTCTTAAAGATATTCTCACTTAATTCTCTAATCGCACCCAAACATGAGAATGTGAATGAGAATGAGTATTCCATTCCCACATCAATTCTATTCCATTCTCACATTCATTCCATTTCTACATTCATTCCATTCCCACTTGACTCTATTCCCGCGCTCGTACCAAACGAGCCGTTAGAATAAATTGTCATGTGCTTCACATGTGACATGTTAAGCACAATTTTCCCCTTACGTAGTTATATATTTTTGCCCCTCTTCTCCTCCCTCTTCTATACTCCATTGTAGGTGGATGAGCATATACACAAATGGTTTAGACTTTTTTTTATCCAAGATATTAAAGTCAATAGAAGAACCCCACAGTACTTCAGAGTATTTTTCTACAATTTTGAAAGTTCATAAAATTTTCTAATAAAAGAAGTTTGTCGTAGTTTTTTTTGCAAAACCCTCGAAAGTTCATATAGTATAGTGAAATATCCTTTCAAATAATAGACGTTTATGATTGCATATGTGAACCCCTCCACTATCTACGGATGAATATAAATCCTATCGCAACAATGTGTATGTGCGAGGGGTACTATTTAAACTACTAAATTTACGGATCAAAAGAGTGTTCTGATAGAATTTATACTCGTCCGTCGATCAACAACACAAGAGAATGCAGATCGAGGACGAAGGATATGCCGCGTACAGACACGCTACGCGCGAACCTCGCGCCAAGTTGGATTAGAATTCGATGCGCCAGGGTTCATGGGGGACAGTCTCAGGGATTGCGCGCATGATTAGGGGGAGAATTTGATGCCGCGCTGCTGCTTCATTCTTTGGGAACAGATGCTATTGCCCCCCGAAAGTGAGCTCAGCGTGAGAGAATAATTATCGTTACGGGGACTTTTTGTCACTTGGTGGAAATCTTAATCATTTCTCCTAAGAAATTTTGCTCTGATGATTCCCTACAAGAGGGGACCAGAAGCTCAAGATTAAGTTTTTCACACGGATAATGGGTAACATTTATGCGGTCAATCTTTTCCTCCTAATTTTTGATGATTTATCTTGGAAAGATGCTTAAACGTGATAAGATTCTCTAGTTTGGGAAACGATGTAATGTGAATATGTTTATCTGTTTTAGCTCCCTTTTCCTTTATGGGGTTACATTTTCACCTTCTAAATTCTAATAATAATGCAGTTACGTTTTTTTTTTTTTTAACTTTTTTTAAATGAGACTTACGATGGTGATGTGGTAGAACATTCTTTTGTTCTTTGTAAAAGAATATAGCTTGATTATTTTTCAAATAAATTGGAAAAATAATATTTTCTCAAAACTTGGCCTTTATTCAGAGGGTGTTGGGGAAGACTCTTTTTGTTAAAGCTTACAAGTTACGCTAGCTTTTAGTGGCTTTTGACTTTTATGATAAAAAATGTTATAAAAATTATTTGGATAGTATAGTAATTTGTTTGGCCAAACCTAGCTTATTTATGTGAGCTTATAAGTTAGTTTTTCAAAAGCTAAGGTATACCAACTTTTTAAAATGTGACTTATAAGCTAACTTATTTTATATTTTATCAAATATGTGGAAATAAAAAAGCTAGCTTAAAAGCTAGTTTGACTAAAAAAAATAAACCGCCACAAACACCCTCACAAAATTGAGAGGACATATATACTGTTTTTAAAGACGAGAAAAGTTTTTGAGAATCAAATAAATTGAGCTCTTAATTTGGACTCTTCAAAGAAAGCCACACGCAAAAAGTCCAACCATCTACAATTTTCTGCCCATAAGATACTGCTCCCGACCAGCTACCTTATTTTGTTATATAAAATATAGTGCTAATTGCGGATAGGTTCTCTGTACAATCGGTCAATTGCAGATAGACTCTTTACAGTTCTAGCGTTGCAGATCTCCTGAGTGAAATTTCTTTTGACTCTTTTACTAACAGAGAACAAGGAAATTATTTTCTGACAAATAGATCCAACCATCAAGCAATAGACAGTGGTCTAACCGCAAATAAACCAAAAATGCAAGCAATCAATGCGTACCTTGCTTGGTGACAAGTAGTTCTCTTCTTCTCATTGGAATTACTTAACTATATTTTATTTTTATTTTTTATTTTTTGAAGTGATTAACTGTTTTTTAATATGATTTAAAGTACAAAATGATGAGATCATGCAGTAGATTAAGCTTTGCTATCACTTCAAATAGGAGCGATTAATTTATGGATCTATCAGAAATCAGGACCATCTTTCCCCTTCCGAAATAAATAAATAAATAACAAAAAACATATTGACATGTTTTTGATTAATTTAAAGATGGCAATCACAATCTTTGCACGTGTCAAGTAACTAGCCACCTTAAATTGCAATGTCGCATATTTTTAAGGCTTCGAACAACCTTTGATTGAAGTTAGCAGACATAAACCTAGCGACTGTCCAAATTAAGTTGAGACGATCCAAGCTCCCATCGACAACAACTTGCAAGTTGTAAAGCGAGTATTGTGCAATATTCACATGGTACCCATCTCTCAAAGACTACAATCATGTATGTAACAAAATCTAGAGAAGAGATTGATACAATCCAAGCTCTCACTGACAACATTTTTTTTTTTTTAAATTTCGCCGACACTGTAGTGATAGAAAACCCAGCACTGTAGGGTTTTTTTTTTTTTTTTTTTTTTGAGGGGTGGGATTTCTAACCTGAAATCTTTCTTTGATCAAATAATCATGAATACATAATGAAAACTAGATTAAAAAAGCTAAATTTCTCAAAAAATTCTTGCATATTCATGACATGATGATCAAACCCTAATTTTCAATCAAACATGAATTCTTGCAAATCGGATTCATAAAATTTAAAATATAATAACCCTTTTGAATCCGAAATCATGAAGAATATACAAGAGTAAGAACTACCAAATTTTGTTCTCAAATTAAACAATTCAAGAGGAAGGATTTTTTAGATTTGAGAGCATACAAGAGAATCACATCATAAATTAAAACTGATTCTCAATAGATTAACATGAACACCGCTCCGACACCAATTGTTAGATTAAAAAGGTAAACTTTTACTTTAAGAGATAAAACCCTAATCAATCCCAAAATTGTTCATGTCAAACTATTGAGATAACTGAGAAGATGCGGAACCATACTTGAATCCATGAAGTAGGATGTGATTCTTGAGTTTTTGAGATGTAGATCTTCCAAATCTTCTACATATCTCCTTCTTAGAGAAACTCTGAATCTTTCTCTATAACTTTCTGAAGATGGGGATATTAGAAAGAAACTATACGGAAAGATTTGGGGAACTACAACCCTATTTATAACCGAATTCAGTTATTCATAATTATCAATTCAGCCCATCATAGAATTAACAATTATATTTTGGTCTCACACATTGAAGGCACATACTTTAATTATGCATTAAAAGTCCAAACTCTAAATTAGATCACTTTAATGGACTAACCTTAACTGATAGCACATAATAGACATTTATTTACTATATTGACCCATATATTCCATATAAATCTAACAATATTCACATGGTACCCACCCCTCAAAGACTACAATCATGTATGTAACAAAATCAAGAGAAGAGTCTAGCCAAGATAATTAGTTCATTGTCCATGTTGGTGCAAAAGGAAACAAGTCATGTGAGCTAAGCATTTCATTCAATATTTTTGCTCCCCATGTCGTCTTTATCTTATTCTCCCCATGCCCAAATAAGAAAAAAATCTTGCCCTCAAGGGAAAGAAAAGTTAGGGCCTTGTTCTTTACTCCAAACTTTTCCTTTTGGTCTTAGAAATAGTAGAATAGTACTAGGGAAGAAGGAACATGACCCCAATGATGAGAAGTATAATCCAATGCTAACTTGGATTCTATTCTAGTTATCCCTTTGACAGTGGAGTTCTAGGTTCTCTTTGGCAATCACCCAAAATTGAACAAGTTCAAACTTGATCCGCTTTTGAGAAGAATTTTGATTTGGAAAAAATATATCAAAACTGGCTCTTCTTAAGTTAAACAAAGATCGTTAAACATATTCTACTCTAAACCACCTCTCCCCTAATTTAAAGTAGGACCGAATTAACTTAGTACTAGGTCAGGTCAATCTTAACCCAGTTTTGTACGATTTGCCAATCAAAGCCTTGGTAAAACATCAATGAGTTCAAATGAGGGCATTATGATAATATGAGCAAATGGGGGCACAATTGGGTGAGGAAACACACTACAAATCTTATCAGATCACTTCCAATGCAGAACAATATTTTCTCTTGGCCTTATTTCTATTTACTTTCACTTATTGTTTCCCTTCAAAGTTAGTTTTTGCCCATGATGTTAATTGATTCAACCAACTTTAGGAATATAGTTAACCAAAATTTATCGTGTACAAGCCAATTGAAAATTTTTAGAAAAATATTGTCACATTTAGCGAGAATATTCCAACATTTTGACAATACTATAATCATGTACAAGCCAATAGTAAAGTGCTAGTTGAAAAAAACTATGCGGTATTTAATTGTCAGAAGAAAGGGCACATAAGCGCAAAGTCATGTTATGTGAACCATGAGATATTTAAATGCTATTTAGCCCTATAATATAGGATTTGGATCCTCTCCGTTACAAAAAAAATTTTTTTTTTAAATAATAGCGGAGGGACCACTACATAATCACAACCATTAATTATCTAGTTGATGGTTATGATTTTTTTCTTTAAGTACAAATTAGGAATGCGTGCAATACACGGGGGTAGGGTGAGTGTTAGATATAGATTGCATCATAACCGCCTACTAAATAATCAACGGTTGAGATTAAAAGTAGTGTCTCTCCGCTACTTTTTTTTATAGTTAAGAGGATCCAAATTCTATAATATACTTGTTGGATGGACAATTGCTCAACCTAGATTTTTAAAGGGAAGCATGCGAAATCTCCCCTACGAGAAGTTGAAATAAGGCCCAGACAAAAATGGTCAGAACAAATGTGGCCCAATCAGAAAGATTATACTGCTCTAAATTGCACAAAAATCATTGTCCCACTTTCAATGATAGTATTCTCGAACAGACTATTAAACAGGAAAAACCCCAGAGGCCTGATTTGCCGAAATATAACAAATAAAACGTTTGACATCAAACTGAAATATTCTAATTCTATTTGGAGCCTCTCGGTCTTATTCAAAGCCTCTTAAGAGTAATGTAAACATCCCAAGCAACAGATTCTATCTGCATCAACATTATAGGTTAAAAGGGTCAGTTGCGGATAGATCCCCTGTAGTATCGCTGTTTTGAAATTACTACCCCTCGAGTTTTGCTGTTGCAGATAGAACCCTTGAGTGAAATTTTTGATTCTTATCCTCAAAGAAGAAGAAATTGGTATTGTCACAAGTAGCGCCCCCAAGGGTAACAGAGTCCAATGGAATTCACTCAGAGAGTCTTGGTCTCAGAAAAACAAAACAAACAAAACAAAACTAAAACAAACAAAACAAAACTAGAATGGTAGTAATTTCAAAACGGCGATAATACAGGGGGGGATCTATCCATGAAAAAAGTAATTTCAAAATGATGCACAGACTGACCTTTCCAACCTGAACTCAAATGACAGGCAATTTACTTATATTTAAAACAAATACTCGTCTTTTCCCATCGCTTCAAACAAGTATCACTTTACATTGTTTTTCCCCATTGTCGCGGTAACTCAGTTTAGTGTTAAACTAGACTATAAGAGTTAATACTTTTATTGTACCAAGATAAGAATATTTCCATCACATTCACGAGGGGTAATCCCCCACTTTCTTGACTTGTAGTGCACAGTAAACTCTTGCTGTATAGTTAGCATTACTCATTCACTGTACTTGTAGTGCACAGTAAACTCTTGCTGTATAGTTAGCATTACTCATTCACTGTACCTAGGGGTGCAGACGGTCTAGGTACGGCTCATATATGGTATACTTGTCATATCCACATTCTCTTATCCATTTCGAATACGGATACAAACATACCTTCATAAGGAAAATTCATATCCATATCAGCGAAAATCGGATACGAATACGGACATACATGCGAATATATCTATGCATATGCATGCACATATTAACGGATATGAGAAAACTAGATAGTATTGAAAAAAATATATAGTTCATGTGATACAAAAGAATTCATTAATATGTTCATTATATCTAAAAAAAGCTAAAGATTAGACATCCTGATCATCAAAATTAACCTCAAATCCATAATCCAAGGATTAAAACTATCGTAACAGTATAACTAGTATGTATTCAGATATTTTGAATACGAATACGGATATTTCACTACAAAATCATACCCGTAACTATATCCTATCAAAACTATATCCTATCGATTATAGATTTAAGTAACCATATTCGTATCCGTTACCTAACGAATACAGTTACATATATTTCCCCAAATGCGGACACGGTTAAGCACCCTAACTGTACCCCCACCAACTCACTTGAAAGGAGAACACTGAAAACAAATGAATAGTAGGGAAAGGAAAACAAAATTGAAAACTCAAAAACATATATAAAATGGTGCAAGGGGAAGTTACTGAAAAGAAAGAACAAATTTAAACACACAAAGTAAACAAATTTTTCCTCGATTGTGTGCAGCTGAGGTACAGAGACAAGATAGAGTTAATTACATCTTAAAAATACCAACCAAACCCAAAACCTACTCCCAAACAATACAGAAGACTCCATACTTGCCAACGCTTATTCCTGCGGACAGAAACAGGACATATGCATCATTAGTATAAAAAGTGTCCACACTTACGATATCATGTAAATCAGGTGTATATAAATCATCCATATGACTAATGGCCAACATTACCTTCTGGAAAGGAACAGCAATATCACCTTAGTAGTATGCTCTTCGAGGATTGCCCTGCATTGATAAAGCAGCAAATTAAATGGAAACCCTAATCAAGTCTTTTTGACTCAGTTAACAAGAAAACTACATGACACTCTTAACGAGAACTGGAGCTTACCAAGGGATTTGGTCTGTGCTTGTAACCAAGCATCATCCTCTTCTTATACTGCTCATAAATATCATCTTCCGGTTTTACTTGATCAGGACGAGTTGCACCAACACCAAGATGATCCTGTTTCACATCTCCTGCCATTACTGGATCAGCACGCCCACTCTTTCCGTGACCGAGCCCCTCCCCTGTCAAAATAAAGAGAAAAAAATTAAAATTAAAAACATAATAATAGACTTTTAATCCTACTCTGAAATACGGAAATTGATCTCATGCTGGCAGCTTAAACATAGCATATACATTGAATCCTACTGTGAACCTTTTTCACTAAAGATGGTCTTCACATCAATAAAATTTTGACTTTGATAGCATGGCCTTCACCCAGGCGACCCAGGTTCAAATATCCTCAATGGGGAGCTTTTTTAGAAGGGGAGAAACTTAATGGAAGAGATGACACATAATAAAACGTCATGCAAAAATAAAGATTTGCGTAGACTGACTCCACAATTTTGGTATAAAGGCTTTCTTCCTGCTGTTTGTCTAATGTAATGATAATTCACCAATAAGATACTCTGACAACAGCTTAGTCTAGACAGCATCAAGGATCTTTGAAGGATCTTTGACTATTTCATCACATTTTCAGCTCATAATTGTGTTGGCACATGAAACCTGTACAGTAAAAAATTTGAGAAATATGGTGGCTGAAGTAACAGGAATCTTGGTTCATATTGTGACAACGATTATCCTATATCCTATACCAAGTAAAAGCTGCGTCAGACAGATACTATAAAGAGGAATGCTAATTGTACGAGTAATTTCACACTATCTTAGTACTACTAAGATTTGAACACCTTCCAAAAATAGTGACATATAGGTCATGATCGCAATTCACGAGGAAGGGCCCAACATGGTTGTATCTTGTACTACCAAAATAATATGTAATAGTAGTACAGTTAGCATTACTCTTAATTTAATGAGACATCAAGCTCCACATTTAGACCAAATAATTTCTACCAAATCGTATTTGACAATATGAGTGCAACATGATGCTTTTCATTAAGAAACTTCAGAAAACAATACTGCAGTTGATTAAGCAGACCCCCTCAATAGCAATTAACACACATTATTAAGCAAAAGATCTGCCAGGTAATATGAAGAGATGTATGCAAACTAAGGCATTTTCTTTCCTTTTCCCTGAAGCAGTTGAGGTCTAATTTTCTGCCAGAAAAATCCACTTGAGAATGATTGAAACTTCCTTATAGCCCATTCCTATAATTTTTACCCATATTCTATGCACCCATTGACAGCCATAGAGACAATGGAATCACTATATATATGATGATGATCAGTACAGTTTTTTATTCATTAGCACAACTAGATACGTCACGAGCTCTTCACAATTTTTATTATACTAGACTGAGCGATCAAGAGTCTTACCTTCTCTCCATCCCATCTTAGATAAAAGCTTATGCCCAATATTATCGGCCTGGATCTTGGCCCTCTCTGCAGCCTCTCGGGCGGCTTTTTGTGCAGCAGCATCATTGCAAGAAGCCAAAAACCTCTCGAGCTCTTCTTGTGGTATGTAATCACCCATGTGATGGCCCTTCTTTGAAGTAGATCCTGGAGAGGACCAAATGAAAAACACTGATATGTTTCAAATTTGAATTTAGTGTTTCACCATTACTTTTATCCTGTTCAACTACCGTGAAAATTAGTTGTGAATAAGCATGTCAGGTAAAAGGATTAAAAGAGAGCTCACATCTTGAAACTTCAACTAGCTTTTTAAAATTTTTGAGTCCAGATAATGTATGAAAGTAATCAACTAACAAAAATTACAGACCTTGAAGAGAATCAGGCGGTGGCATTTCATCCTTTGAGTATTTAGGCGGCCTCTTTCTTTCTTCCTGTGCAGCTTTTTTCATGTAATATTCCATCATGGCTATAGGATCTGCAGCAGGAGGCTTACTAGATTCACCTGCAAGACAAAAGAAATTCAGATATCAGTTGCATCTAGGCTTAGAAAACTAAAGTTCACATCATTCCCTTGTACTAGCAATTCAGCAATGGTTTGCCAGTTATTGCCACAGAAACACAAACAATGACATAAAGATAAAACATCCTGACTAAAATACCCCAAACATAAAATCAAATCCAGAAAAACAAAATCCCAACAAATTTATCTAATTCAAACTGCATCAGATCTAATTTTTCAAAATTATCCTGCATCATTATGCCTAACCCTGCGCTTAACTGGGACCTGTAGCGCTCCAGTTGCCACAATGTTATATTGGAGATGTGGTATGTTCCCAATGGGACACCTGGATCACCTGGAACCACAGGATCGCTCACATGGCTATGCTAGGTTTGCACAATTTACTATTCAAGTTCAGCTGCAAATATCTGCTTTGACCAACCTCCAAGCTACTTCTTATTTTCCAACCACATATATTTTATCCCAAAAAATGCAAGACAAGCTAGCATGTCTCTCTGATTAATGGTGATCAAATACACAAATCTATCCACGCAGAGAACTGTAAAAGAATAATTTGCTGGATATCCTGTTCTCTCCATTGCACCAGCATTGACCTTACTAGAAGATTTGCTAATATGGCTCACTCCTTGAACCCTGATAGGTTCACAAACTAAAACACAATATGATGAACCATGATTGTGGTCCTAAAAGTACAGCATGTTCATGCTGAAACATTCTCAGCAGAGTATGTATTGCAAGCATGCCCGACTCCCTAATTGAACTAGTTGAGCTAAACAATACTATGATCAAACTATTTCCCATATGGTTCTCCATGGTTTCTTCTTTTTTTTTTCCACTATTAACTCTTTAGACAAATATATCGCAATGAATTGAGCAAACCCTATTATTCCTGAACCCATTCTCCCATGATTTGGACAAGAACCCTGCAGTTAGCTTCTTGTGTTTAGAGAAGTTTGAATCAAACCCTCTTGTTCTATTACTGAAGGAAATCCAAGATAATATTCTAGTTTTATGGGTTTGTTTACGTAAAGTATAGGTAGTCAAATACAAAAATGCGAAACAAAAGACAATTTTACAAACCCAGCTTGCAATACATCAGCAGCTGTGCAAATTAAGGAACTAAGGAAGTAACGTCAAACACAACCAAACCTAATTCTTGCATCCAGGAAGATATATGAAAGCTAGCAGAAATAATAATTATAGGAAAATGATATTCCTAATATATCCCCATGCAAGATTACTCCCAAAATATTGACGAGTAGGGAGAAAAGACACACCATATGCAGTACTTCCTTCTGAAGACCATGTATCTTCACTGGCCTCATATAAAGCTGAAGCAGGCGTCTGGTAATTCAAGTGCTGTTGAACAGGAGTCCTCTGGGACATGCTTGACGACTTAGTAGCTTGTGCGCTTATAGAAACTGCGACAAAAGCCAATTAATTTTTTCTTGTTAAGGCCTTATTCCTTTTAATGACTATTCATAAGCACATCTAACGGGATTCACAATCTACTTTTTCCACTTTGAAGCCAATGAAACGAAACAACTTTAGGAAAACAAGAATGTTATGGATTCCACTCACTTGCGTCTGTTGCCTGAGAACCTTTGGCCTCTTCAAGGGCCTTAATCTCTTCATTAAGTCGATATTCATAGTATTTGTAGTCTGAACAGCTCGAATCGAACAAGAACCTAAAATTTAACCATAAGCAAATATTAAATAACGTGTCAAGTATAAAAAATAACTTGGTCAAATAGCCATTATCCCAAGGCACAAGACGAGGCATAGTTCAAATTTCATAGGAAGAACAGACAAATGCTGATATTAACTCCCAATAACCAATACGGGATACTGATACATAACCATAGGGCTTAAATTCTAGCCTGATAAGTAATGAAATAAGATTCAAGTTTGAATGAACCAGCCATAATGGAGAAACTTCATAAGCCATGGTAATAAATTCACTTTAAATGCATGATTAACTTTATTTTCTGTAAGCTACAGTTTGTTAAATGATAGGCAAAATAAAATTGTGATACAAGGGGAAGAAATTAACAATATGATACTGGAGCCGAAACCTAGCAACTGAAAACCACGAATTACAAGAATGAAAAGAAATGCTGTAGCGTAAATAGTTAAACCATAAAGCATACATACTTGAAAGGGGTATCTCCTGGATTCTTCTGGCGAGTAACATGCTCAATCTGCCTCCCTTTATTGGCAGCAAAAGTAGCTAACCTATCTGCAACAGTCCTGACTGTAGGATCGCTTGGGGGCGATGGTGCTGCATTTCACTTAAAGAACTGATTAATACCAAGAGCATGAACAAGGGAATGCAAATTACTGTTGTAGCAGGTGTGCCACATTTTCCAATTCTTTCAATCAACATCTCTTTCCACCATGGGCAATGGAGAAATAAGATAAAAGCTGCATTCATGAGACACGATGTTTCAAGAAAGTCTGGTTTACCCCCCATGCAATATTGTGGTTCAATTGCAATGGAGCAAAAACGCAGCAAAAAGCTGAAAAAAGGAGTAAAAAAACTATATCATGAACATTAACATGGGCTGGAATCGCCTTCCTACTTTAACACAGTGTCTAATTTGTTGACCTTCTATGATTCACGATTCATATGAACTTATTGAGATGACGGATCTACAGCTTTTATAAAGAACTGTATTGTATATATATGATATCATTTCAAATGATAGGAGTACAAGCTAGAAAGGAAAGATGACCAAAGAAAGAAATTTGAAGCGAAACAGCAAGGAAATGAGAGCCTCAGGTCCAAATATAGAGGTTTGATGGCTTCTTTGGCGTGCCCACCCACCTCCCTCCCCTGCACCACCCAAACACACATGTTCTTGTCCCTCCGCTTAATGTGAACAAAGTGCACTGTTCACCTACATTTATAGCTTCTTCACAAGTCCGTATAGTTTCTTAATTTTCTGAGAAACCTAAAAGTTTCAATGGGTGCATTTGCCAAGTTTCAGAGAACAGGGTCTAGAAAAAATAAATTTAGTAACATCAGAATTCATATTCTAAGAGAACAAGAATCCTTCAAACCTAGCTCAAAAGCAGATACCTGACTCACTAAAACATCTGTTAATGGGCAGTAAAATGTTGAAGTTTCAAGGAAGTATGACAAAATAAAAGAACTACTAGTGCGGCAATAACATCATATGTTATGCAAGTATGTCATTCTACACATGAAGATAAGATACAGATGAATAAATCAGAGAAGATGATCAGCTGTTCTTGATCAAACTTTGCAAGAAGATTTGATAAACACTTGCATCTGTAACCATAGCACCCAAGTTATCATCATCAGCATGGGGAAATGCTTGATATTTTTCAAACTTGTAAGACATGCAGATACAATGTTACCAGATTTGTGGATTGCTTTGATTCATGATATGGATACAAGTCAACAATACGCTATCTTAAGCAGTATCTTTAATTGGGAACATGCAACCCTTGAGAACATTGCTAGGTCAATTTGGCATGTAATTTTCTGTGAACATGGTCATAGCAGAGAAACAATTGATGAAAACGGTAAAACTAAAACTGTGATAACTGAAACATTCATATTTCATAAAATAGAAACCGAACTTCTATAAATTAAAAACATGATTAGAATTCTAATTTTCATTAAATAATCAGTTTAAACCTAAAAAGTTTAAATTCATAGTGTAATCTCGGTAACCGCAAACAACTATTCTGAAGAAAAGGATAAAATACTATGATCGAAACATCAAATGAGCAACATCAGACAATTTCATTGAAAGAACTCAATAGTTCTCTCTTTCTATTTCTCAAATTGCCAGTTATTGTGATGCGCCAACGATCAGCACACATGAATTGGATATTTTTCTGGGAACAGTGTAAACTAGTAATCTTAGCTAGTTATGCTCCATAGATCTCAGTTTAAAAGAGATAAATGCTCCAAAACTAGTTCCATATGGAGATACAGGCAGAAAGTCCAAGTTATAACATGTGAGGCCATAAATCAGCACTTACATAAACAAAAGAAGAATGATAACGAATGCATAATGGTGCATGCTGATCTGATCATTTACAAAATATTGAAATTCAATATATACTACAGACATACATTGACACATGCATACGTACATGTATGCATGCGTATAAACTATATAGAAATGAACAGATAAGAGTAAATATCTCACTAAAAAAATTTAATGAAGTAAGCCAATGGTGGTTCTAATTAATTTTTCTATCACAAAGTAACACACAGAAACTACTAGCAATAAACTGTTCCAGGTTAGAAACAAATAAAAAGCCCTTTGGCATACAATTCTATAGCCAAGAGAAAAAAAGAGAGATTACCAACATCTCCCTGCTGCAATGATGGCTCAGAAACTTTTGGTGCCCCCAGCTTCGGTCTCTTCACTGACTCTTCACCACTCCCAGACCCGGAGTCCCCTCTCTCCTCCTCATCATCTTCACCCAACTTTATGGCGGGCGCCACGACCTTTGACTTCTTCTTGAAGCTGAAGGCCAATTTGCCATTGGAGGACGAAGGGCTAGGTTTCTTTACATCATTTCCTTTGACCTCCATCGGTCTCTTGTTAGGAACTACAGCAGGTTTTACAACTGTTGAGGAGCCAGCTGACACAATGGACTGGGGTTCATCAGCTCCTGCTGCCTCCTTTGCCTGTTTCTCTTGTTGAAGCTGTCTATATCTCTCCATAAAGGATCCATCATTAACGAAAAGGCTAGGATCTGTCTTTTTCTCCATTAACGGGTGACTGCACTCTTTAAGCTCCGATCAGAAGAAGACTTACAGGTAATCATTTATTAACATAGCCATAAAAAGAATACACATACTAATATATAGATGATCCTTCCATTTGGCACGACTAACCCTAGAAATTTCAAGCGACTGTGACTTCCAAAAACAAAAACTCCAATTGGAAGAAAACTATGATGAAACCCTAACCAATGAAATTAAGATTTTTATACCCTTAAGATACAAGGAATGCCGAATTCTTGTCGGGATTTCGCAATTCAGGAAAGAGAAACCCTAGCACGCAAAGATCAAAAGAGACTGCAGAAAACGGCCAAGAAACCCTAGAACAATTCAAGTCGATAACCTAGGGCTTGGTAATACCGATCCCTTTTGAAACCCTAGAAGGGACAATCGCGATCGACATCGAAACCTGTTGCAATTAAAGGGCATTGAAATTTTTGTTGGGAAATTTACCTCTTTTTGGAAATAATTTGAGCAGACCCTTGGTGCTCTTCGAGAGGGGAACGGGAAAGAGGAGACAGAATATCGTGGAAGATGAAGAAATTTGGGAAATTTAGGTCCCGCTGCGTAAATAACTTGGGAGGATTTGAGTTCTGTTTACTCGCGAAGGACTTTAACCGACTCCCACCTGATGCCGTATTGGGTTTGGGTTTCTTGGGCTTTGGAGTTAAACTAACTGGAGCCCCCTCCGAGTCCAGCCCGGCCCATCCAGGTACGCCCCGCTAAAACTCTCAATTAAAACTATGTGTACGTGGTCAATGCAACTATTTTGGAGCCTACCGTTAAATATTTAACAGATTAATAAGGTGATAGTATTGTATATTTATGATATTTTTCTCATCTAAAAAAAGATTTCTTTAATTCATAAAAAGGGCTAAAGGGCACCAAAAAAAAAAAAAGGGAAGATTGTTGTTAAAAAAATATTTTTTTTGTTTTGAGAAAATGAGATAAACTAATAAAAATATTTTAAAAATACTATTACATGATTAGTTTGTTAAATATTTAACTGGTACACTTACAAAAAGACAATAATGAAATCATAAATATAATTTGAAGGATAAAATAGATAAATTGATACTTTAGAATGTAACTTGAGAGTTCACCAGTACTTTAAGGATGAAATAATCACTTTGTCCTTTGTACTTATCCAATTGTGTTTTTTTACTATTGTTTTTATTATTTTAGATTAAAATACTTAGAAAGGTTTTAATGACAAAATTAAAATTTTTATGATATATTTATATTAGTTTCTTCACCTGACTCACTTTACCTAATACGACCCAATTCCAACTCAATTAAGTGTCTAATTCTGGATGCATATCTATATAGAATTAAGATATTGTATTATAAAATATTTTCATCCTAAAACAAAACCCAAATGATTAAAGTCAATGTCAAATACCGCAAAAACTCTCATAATTATTTTTAAAAAAAGTCCACTAAATAAACAATTAAAAAAACTTTTTTTTATTAGTTTACTCACTTTACTACTACAAGTTCGGCCCTTTCCCTTCGCTCGGGGACCTTGGACTTTGGATCTCCAGCTGAATTATTCGATGCGATTGCTGTTTAAATTCGAAGTCGGCGGCCGAATAATTCAGTATCCATGGCATGGGAGCTCCTGTTTTGGCTCTACGCCTTCGCCTCTGTAATCGGTCTCGTTGCCCTAACTGCTTATCAGGTAGACCTCAAAACCCTAATTTTCTTCAAAAATCCATCGAAACCTCAGCAAAACCCTTCAACTATCAATGCTCATTCTTCATGTTTTACTGCCGATTCTTAAAAGTTTGGGGGTAAAAGGTTCGCATCTCAGTTTCAATAGATCGAGTTTTGGTTCTTTTGTTTGAGTGTGAGATGTAAATGTGAGATCTTCTCGGTTTTGTTTATTGTTTTTCTCATGTTAGACCCTAATTTCTATTATACTTTTACATTAGGCACCGAAATCTCCATAAATTTTTGCAAATGGGGGGTGTTATTTTTTTAAAAAAATTGATGGATTTGGAGGGTGAAAATCATAGATGTGATTGTTTGAGGGTCTTGTATAAAAGCATATATTTTAGTTGATCTGTGACAGTTCTTGTGGATGTCAATGGCATATTGTAAAGTAAATTTTAACCCTTGATATTATAATACTTGAGTAAGTTGTTAATTTAAAGGGAGTTTTTATGTGTAGGGAACTTGTTTGTTTCTGTTAGGTATTGACAGGGACAAGAAATCATTGTTGATTCAGGCTGGTAACCAATTTTGTCGGTAATATTCACTATTGTTGTGGATAATAAACATAGTCCATGGGTAAATGCTGAACATTAAACTGGGAGTAGTAGGAAGGGGGATCCTTTGGTACTAGCCTCGCGTCAAATACTTTGTGCAAAACAAAAGAATTCAGAAACAGATGGGTTCCGAATTATCGTGATTAGGAAGGGACTTTCCTATGCACATCGGGAAACAAACCACTACCTGTAGGGCAAAGGTGGGGGCCAACCAATATATGTGCACTAGCTTGGCGACCAAATTATTTTGGATACTTTTTCTTATAGAATAAAAGATGTGATAGGTAAATGTTCACAAACAAGTCATAGAATGTGTAAAAAATTATTGCAGTTCGGGACTTTCATGTGTACGTCAAGCAAGTGAGTCTACGTTTCTTCAAGGGGCTATTTTATTTTCTGCAAAAACAAAATGTTGCATGTAACATCTTGCAGGCAATCAGCTTCAAATCCATTGTTTGGATATTTGCAGATTTATTGCTAAAAATGTAATTTCAATGTAAAATCAGTGTTTGGTTGAAAAATAACTGATGCAAAATCAGCATGAGTTGGAGACGTTCTGTAGATTGAATTGGAGAGTTATATTTGTGAGGTGACATTACCTTTTATTTTCTAATTCGCTTTCTGGGAATTTCAGCGTTGCTTCTAGCAAATGGGTTGCATCATTTGCTGAATTTAATTTTTGTAAAATGTTATTAACCAAATATGAGAAATATGAATATGTCTGCAATATTTACTGCAGCAGCTCTATTTTCTAGGAGGTAAAGGGAAGAGTAAAGGAACATATGTTTCATTATGCTCATTATCTTCTATGTTATCAATAGTCTATTATATCCTAGGAATCTACGCACTTTAAAACCAAATTTCAACATATTTAATCTGTTGTTGCTTCATGTTTATTATGGGGCTGTATTATGAACCATCTACAGGTCTAAACTGTGTTGAGCTATTTTTTGGTAAAAGATGGTGCCTTGAAGACACGTATGATGCATAGTAAAATAACAATCCAAAATTGCCTTTGTTAGAAGATCTCATGGCGTATCAATTAATAGTTAATCTTAGCAATTATTCGACCTCACGTTATGGTCTTCTTAATGTGAATCAGGAAAACCTTCATAATGTCTTTCTTAAGTCATGTTAACTATCAAGTTTATTTTTTTGGATATCCTACTATTAATCTAGCATGTACGTTTCACATGCTGTTATTCATGTGAAAACTAAATAATTAATCTACGTAGGCAGTAGGAACTGTAGTTGGAGAAAATGACAAAAATATTGTTATTCGTTAGCGAAATGAAATTTCAACTGTTGACCCTCTCTCCCTCCCTCTTGTTCCTCGTTCCCTCCACACCATCAACAATAAAGGAAAACAATGCATTCTTGTTTATTTTGTGTTCTTTTTCTTCTGCTGCATCAGTTTCCAAACCTCTAGTATCCCTATTTATCCTTAGAAGGATTCCTTGAAAAGGCTGATAAATATTGAAAAGTTTCATATTAGGCATTCTACACTCCCTAGCTTTTTGCTATTTGCAAGATGCACTGGCTAAAAAGAATGATTTTACCTGTCAAATCTTAGGGTTCTTTATCTTGGATGGACCCTGAAATTTCAAGCATAAAAATGATAATGGGGTTATTTACTATCACTATTCCTCTTATGACTAGAAGACCAGCAAAATTGGCAAGATTTCTAGCATGCTAGTGGCTCTAGATAGTGAGCTGATGTTCATCGAGTTGTCCTCAGCATCCAGGTTACACTACGATGTCTGGTCAAATTAAATGGTTTGATATATTCCTAATTTTGATGTGATACGTTATTCCTTTTCTGTAATGCAAACATGCACTCTACCTTCTCTCGCTTTGTGTTTGATGAGACCAGCCTATTCATGTAAGGATTTCACTGCATTAGAGCTAAAACAATTGAATTCTTTGCCTTATCCAAAGGATTATCCTGTAGAATGTTTTCTTTGTATTTTCTTTGTCTTTCATTTCTTGTTTTTGCTTTATATATGTTGTAAAATTTCTTGGTAATTGTTCCTCTGATTAACCTTTACATTCCTGTTTTTATACACTCTCCTTCCAGCTTATTTGCTTATCTGATTTGGAGTATGATTATATCAACCCATATGATTCATCAGCTCGTATAAATGCGGTGGTCATACCAGAATTTGTGGTTCAAGGAGCTTTATGCACATTGTTGATCCTCACATGGCATTGGTTTCCATTTCTATTAATGGCACCTGTCACCTACTATCATATAAGATTGTACGTATCACATCTTCCTCATGCAGTTGTATTGAATATATCATTTGGAGAATGGCCTCACTTTTTTTATTTCACTTTAGTCTATTATTTATAATGTCCACTATTTCATAAGATTCTTTAAAAAAAGAAATTTTTTTTATGCTAACTGTTCGACAGGGTTGAAAAACATGCCCTGTTTTTGTTGACTATTGTCTAGATAATGATAATATGCTGAGGAACTATGATTGCGTATCTCCTGATGTTGCAATTTAGGCTATTGGTAAAGTTTAATGTAGCTTCTTACATGTAGACTTGGAGTTGGAAAGATTTCTGCAGAAAGTAATAAATTTTAGTTTGAATCTTCATAAAGTTCTTCATTTTTACATTGAAAAAGCGTGTTTAGTAAATCACTATCACTACCAATGAAAATGGAGGTTCAAATGAGAGAACAACATGAAAATATGGCACCTGCCCAGATTTTGTTGTTAGCCTTCTGCTAAGAATTGGTAAAGCTACATAGAGAGCAACCTAATTAAAAGAGATCCACTTCCTCTATCGAAGAGTATTTAATCTTAGAAGCAGAAGTATGAACATAAACACGGAACACAAACACGTGATATGGATACACTTGACATGATAACTTGTAGAGAAGTACTGAAGTAGGGATCAACATGTTCTTAACCCAACACATAAATATATAGTATAGATTTTTTTTCTTTTGTTTTTGAATATCGTGAATAAGAGACCCCATGTTGACTAATTTAACATTAAAAAACTTAGTTTTACCCTTAACATCACCGCCATTACCAACCTTTTTGAGCAGTAACATTTGGATATTGAGAAAGGTTGGTTGGATGATGTTGCTGGAAAAAAAAGGTGCAAGATATAGACTTTGTATGATAGAAGCAGTTGTGGTTTCTCTCGGAATTTCATATGAGAGCATAACTCACACACCAAGTGGGGAACTTTAGCAGTTGTCACTATTCAATGATTAAGCCCCTCTGCGCCGGTCAGAGATCTAAGCTCGTATCTTGCTTGTACCAGCCCAGAACCTATCCTCCCCCGCCCCCCCCCTCCCCGCGGCCCTTAAAAAAGCCAATTACTGAAATTGAACTTGGGAAGAGAGCTATTTGCAATAATATATATCCTAGAAATAGACGTGCTTGCTTTCTGTTAAGAAACAAAATAAGAGGGGTTTGGACATGGTCATAATTAGAAAAAAAAAGTGTTACCTCCTTAGTCTTTGCTTGATTCATACACAGATTATGTTGTATAGCAAGTTAATATTCATTGGTGCACTTCCTTGCCATGCAGTAGACTTGATCTTCCTTCCTGAAAGAAAGAACGTGAAAGTTCTACTGCAAAAACTAGGAACTTGAAAGGGGATAGTACATGACCAGATAGCGGGATCAAACCCGTATCTTCTCCTTGGCAAGGAGAAATTTTACCATTCAACACGCCTTTGGTAGAATTAGTGCTACCAAGCATTATTAATACTTACAGCTACCGTTAATTATTGGCTCTATGGCATCAGTTGGTTAGCTCCTGACATGCTGTAACCGTACTACCGTATGCTTCAATGCTCTTCATCACTGCAATTATGGGCTACTTCTGTTTCCATTTTAAGAACTGTTCTAGTCTTTGAGATGGATTTAAAAAGAATTCTTGATTTTGTATTCCCAACAGCTACTGCTCTTTTCTTCTTTTATTACTTTAATCCATGGAACCAACTGAAGACAATTCCTTTGAAAGAGCATTACTAGGGATTACTGGAACATGGAATCTGAGATATTGTAATGGCTTCGTGTTTTTGCTTTGGTGGAAGTGACTGTGAACCCTGTTTGCGTTTAAACCCTTTGCTGTTTTCATTAAGCAGTTCTGTTTACAAGCACAGTTGTATTTATTGTTTACAATTTCCTTGTAGCATGTGTATGTGGTACACAGCTGAAGTGATGTTTCTTAAAGTTTAGTTTCTGCTAGCCAGGTTTGACATGAATCAAGGTTGCTTTGAATGCAACTCTTTTCACAATCTTTTAGACCCAATCATGCTTGTTTCTTAATGATTGGGAATGGGTCCAATTATCCACCAAGAATAAAGAAGATCTAAGTATCCTACGCAAGCTTATTCGAATGTACTCTAATATATAGACATAATATCCATCTAATCGACAAGGTGTCATGTCCTTTGTAGATATTGTTAATGTCAAACGTGTACTTTAACTTACTTGAGCAAAGTTATCCTCAATTATTTGATTAAATAAATATCAGTAAGGCTGAATTATAATATTAAGATATTTTCAGGATCCTTGAGTTTTGGCAACTTTTATCTTCTATGCATCTTAAAGAACCATCGTGTTCTCATGTTAGCTTTCGACTTTTCAATAAGTTTGTATAGCTGGAAACATTTGAATTTGCGAGTTCTCATTTGCAGGTTTATGGAAAGAAAGCACCATATTGATGTCACCGAGATCTTTAGAGTGCTGAATGGAGAGAAGAAATACCGAATGATCAAGCTTATTCTCTATTTCATCATCTTCATTATTGTAATTTACAAGTGAGTACCTATTCTGCTGTTGACTGCTAATTTTTGTAGCTCATTGGAAAGCCATGTTCACTGACTTTACATAGTTGAAAATAGATACATGGAATCCTGGAGTTATCAGTTATCATGTAAATACATGCCTTAATCAACGTGTCGTGATCATAACTTGCTTAATATGTTACAAAGACAAGAAAGCTGCAATGATTTGCACCCTTAACCAGCTCTAATCTGAGCCATACAGAATAACAGAGATAAATACCATGAGAATACATTAACATGCATCAGATATGGCTTGAGATCCAGCTGCATTTACCTGATAACAGCTCATGATGCAGTTTCCATCATTTTGTCATAGTTGTCTATTATTATTTGTATTTCAATTGCTTAAGTCTTGGTTCTTCTTGTGCTGGTTTAGTCTCTAAATATGCATTATTGGAGTTTCCTGGGACTACTGCTAGACTGGAAGATTGATTATTATTTCTGTACGCCATTAGTTCAGCAAGAAGGATCGCCAGCAATTGTTAACTTTTCAAAGGGTTTCCGGTTTTACCACTGTATAAGGTTTCAGTAAACTATGGCGATGATTCAATATCCCCCTTTTTTACAAGTATATGGTTGAGTCAGGTTTTACCACTATCTTGGTCATGTCTGTAGATCATAAATCCTTCGTAAGCAAATTTTAGATGGTGCTTATGAACAATGAATGACTTATTAATTGTACCCCTTGAATTCATTCTCTTGTTTCAGTATTTACAAGCTACTAGCTTGGTTTGTAGGACTGTAACCTTCAGTAAATGTTGAACAGGAAGATTGATTATTTAGTTTTGTTTGATTTTAATACGCTGTTAGTTCAGTGAGAAGAATCACCAGCAATTGTTAACTTGTCAAAGGGTTTCAGGTCTCACCACTATATAAGGTTTCAGTAAACTATGGCGATGATTCAATAGCCCCTTTGTTATGAGTATATGGTCAAGTGAGGTTTTACCACTATCTTGGTCATGTCTGTAAATCATAAATCATTCGTAAGCAAATTATTAAGGGTGCTACGAACAAGAATGACTTATTAATTGTACCTCTTGAATTCATTCTCTTGTTTCAATGTTTACAAGCTACTAGCTTGGTTTGTAGAACTTTAACCTTTAGTAGTTTTACTTTCTTACCTTCTTCAAAGACAACAGGACCTTTTTTTTTTTGTTCTTTGTCTCTTATTGACGAGGGCTTTTTCAATCGTTATATAACAAAAATGTTTATAAAATCTTAAATTGTGTTATAACAAAAAATAGTTGGGGATTATTGGTTCAAACTTCAAACTGTACTCCTAGCTAGTGAAGGAAACCGTTAATAATAGGATTCTGTTAGCGTGTTAAATTCTTCTTTTCTACAGATTAACTTTCAGGTACTTTAATCTGACTCCAGATAACTGGAATTAGGTGTTTCCTTTTTTTACTTCTAAATTTTTGAAATGCAAATGTGTCTTTGTTTCTCATTAACCATTTCTTGGAAAAGTACTATGTACATCAATTTAGTTATATAACCTGTTGTGTTTGTATCTTCTTAAAAGGAATACTGTGAGCTTTTGATTAGCTACAGCTTACAAGTACAAATATTTCCCTCCCATCTCATATTTTTCATTCTTTTCACTGCAGCCTTGTGGTCTCTGCTGTTGTTTTATTGTTGGACGAACATGAAATGGAATCTGTAACATTTTAGGATGTAATCTAGCACCTCCAGGTAGTCATTCCTCATCATACTTTCACTTTGTATAACTATTTGGCAATCGTTTTTTAAAAGAAAGTTCAGATACATGAACTACTTTTTTATCTTTTTATTATGCCTCTGGACATATGCTTTGTTCTGCAGTCCTTTGGGAAGAAGAATTTAATGGTCAATATGAATTGTTCTTAAACTTTCTACTAAGATGTAGATATCAGTTATGTTGAAGACAAGAAGAGAAACAAATTCTCAAATACCAGTTACTTTTTGCTGATGCAGTATGCTCGCGTTCTGTCATTTGAGGGAATAATCTGATCACAGTTCATAACCAGAGAACTGATTTAACAGGGGTATTTACTAGATTTTCAAACTGGATCTTTAAGATTTTCACAAGGATGGGGTTATAGTGCATAGGCCTAAATCTATCTGATATCCAACATTTGAATTGTCAAAAATCGCCAAGGCAGTTAAGAACACAGGGAATTCCTGCCACTAGGTGGCAATAAGCACTCCAAATACAGTAAATAACTGCAATTATAACTTCTTTTTTCTTGTATCAAATTTTCTAATAAAAACGAGCAATCACATATAGAACTGAGATTCTAAATGACTAATTTGGACAAAATGATTTTTAATTTCAGGCGACAGTTAGAATCTGAGTCAGAATGGGTTTTAAATCACATCAACGTGATGTGATGCAGATGAGGAAGCATTTATGATTTTACATAGATATTGCATCCCTCTAATCAGATACCTCAAATTATAAATATCATTTACAAGGTGCCATTTGGTTGGTCGAGGTGAAGTTTAACCTTTTCTCATCAAACCCCTTACCTGTAATTGACAAATAACTAAGAGGTACATTTAAAGAAAAAAATACAACCCTCAACTGAGGTGGGGGGGGGGGGGGGGGGGGGGGGGGGTATTTTTCCTACAGATGGAAAGGG
>JBAKGM010000001.1:39645641-39683952 GCA_037177215.1 Asparagus racemosus
GGGGGAGTATGTTTCCTATAGATGGAAAGTGACTAAATTGAGGCTGTTCTCTCAAGGACATTTTAGTTATGTGTCATATATAGGTACTTCGTTGAGAAAATTTTAAACTTCAAGGTGGGGTAGACATCCCAAAGTTCAGGGATTTTTTTAGGAGATAGAAAAAGGTTCAGGGAGATTATGTGCAAAACCCTCAAAATTTAGAGGAGTTTTGTAAAATTAATCCTAAATATATTTTGTGTATCATAACTTTCAGAATGCTTAGTTTTACAGTCAGTATGTGACAGAAATTTAGCACATCCCTCTTCCTCCGATTCTCTTATGTAGCATCATTAGTGAAAATAATGTTGAGTTTGCTATCGACAGTACTTATATTTGTTCAACTGATACGTGCAGGGACTTCACATTCAAAAGATCTAAAGGATCCATTAACGACTTCAAAATAGTTTCTATAGACAACCGAGATATGAGCAAGCAGTGGTTGGAGGACGAATCCTGTGTGTTCTTAGATTATTCTGAGGACTCATCTTTAGGCATCATTTTCAATTGTGTCAGTGAAATTTATTGAACTTGAACATTTCTGCTTAGTTTCCCAGAACTGACTGTTATCTCACATGATTGTAGGTTCAGAAACCGTGACAAGTTCATGCACATTTCTCTTTGTATTCATAAAGGTCATGTAAATAGATTGTCATTATTTATGGAGGTGCAATCACCTCATGTTGTTTGTTGCTTTCATGAGGTTTAGTGAATGGAGATGTTGTTTCCACTGTTTTAAGCATTATCAATTCAGAAATTACATGAATCTGAGCTCTGTAATTGACAATTGCTTAGATGGGTTAAGTGATGCTGCTCCAACTTCTTTATGCTGGATATGAGGTTGGACAATGATTTTACATATGTATCTACATATTGCATGTTTATGTAAATGCATGTTTGTTAAGTTATTTGCTTGTTTTTTAATTTAATCTGCTGTTTAGTGGAGCATAATTGAATATCATGGTCAATGATATAGGATTTGCAAGGAAGAAATATGTATGAGTGTTATTTGAAAGAAAGACAATGATGATAAGAAAGGCTTTTTAGCATACAGGTATTAGGTCTTTTCTCAAACTTTTAGAGTTTACTGTTCTTTTTATTATCAAAAAGTAACAACAAAGGGATCACCTTCGCAATCACAGTAGACAAAATTAAGAGAAACATAACTAGGACTACTGTAACTTATCTCAAGAATAGTTTTCATTATACCTTTGATATCCCTTTATTCATGACAATTTATAACTGTTCACTAAACAGTAAATAAATTTGAATGTCCTGTTTATGAAGGGGGTATGCTCAGACATTATCTATGAGAAGGGCTGTTTTTATTAATTATACTAATATAAATTTAGGTTTTTTTTTTTGCTTGTACGCCTTACATCATGTGTATTTGCAAAACTGTTCTTCCAAATCTAAGTATTTGCTAATCTCATCAACTTTTATATATATCACCAAATCAAGAAATGAATTTTGTTGGAAATGGTAAGTTAAAATTTGTCTATTTCATTGATATTTTTTACATTGCAGTTACAAATTAGCATGTTAAGATTGATGGTTCATCGATTTGGTCAATACTCTCTTTTCAAAATTGATGATTCCAAGATATTTTTGCAAGCATTAAGATTAGGGGAAAAGTTTTGCAAATATGTATGATTTGAAGAGTACACATACCCCAAAAATCCTCGGAATTAACAGTAAGAGCATGTCTTATTCTTCTTTCTCTCAATTTTCTCTGTTTCATTTTCCACAGAGGGCCTCCATCTAAGATTTTCTTTGTTTTCTACTGAAGAAGATATTCAAAGATGGGCCAGTTTTTGTGGGACCACGCGGGCGGTTGGCTCCCGGGCACGTGCGGGCCACGTCACTTATCTTTTACATTTCTGCCGCCTCTCCGTTCATACCCCTATAGATTCCTTCTATTCAACATTTCAACACAACAATAGAAAATTTTATTATTTAAAAAAAAAAAAAGATCATAGCGAAAAAACCCTAAAAAAAAGCCCTAAATACAGAGAAACACGGCGATGAAACTTCGACATCCACCAAGTTAAAAATTCTCCAGCGGGTGATCGGATCGTTTCAGGGCTCCAACATGTACGGAGGAGAAATCAACAACAAGATCGATTACGTGTTCAAGGTCGTCCTCATCGGCGACTCCGCCGTCGGCAAGTCCCAGCTCCTGGCGAGGTTCGCGAGGAACGAGTTCAGCGTCGATTCCAAGGCCACCATCGGGGTCGAGTTCCAGACGAGGACGCTGACCATCGATCGCAAGGCCGTCAAGGCTCAGATTTGGGACACTGCGGGCCAAGAAAGGTGCTCTCTTTTTCCTGTTCATTTGAAATTTTTTTTTTGGAGATGAATTTGGTGTTTTGGGGCACGCTTACTGTTAGTTAATGTTTCTTGATTGCGGTTCTAGCTCTATGCTGAAATTGTGACACGGAGAGTTAATTGGCATCATTTGGTGAGCGCATAAAGGATGTTGATAAATTAGAGCTGTGGGATAAGTGAATACTTGGGATTCAAGAAGTCAAATTCAAGTGTTGTTATGAGATATAGGATGTTCTCCAATTGGGCTTGTGATAAAATGATTGGATTTGAATGTTGGGTGGGTTGTGGAATTGGATTTGTGAGCTAGGGTCAGTGTGAGATGTGATTGTTTGTTCGGGATGAATTGGGTATAGTTTATTGTCGAATTCATCAAGGAAGCTAATGGCAGAGTTTATTGTTTAAGGAGAATATTTTATTTTAACCTTTAAGAATAAAACGTTTTGTGCATAAATTTTTTTTTATTATGGCCATCATTTGGTTGAGGTACAGAGGACTTGTTTTAAATTAGAGCCAGCACAATTGTGCACTTGGAATTTAAGGAGTCATATTCTCAAGGGCTCTTATGAGAAGAAGAATGTTTCTCATTACATACAAGGACTGGAGTAGGACCGATTGGAAACCCAAATATGTGGACATTTGAGTATGGGCTTAAGAGAAATATTTTCCTGGCAATCATTTCCTTGTTTTAGCATCACACTTCTGAAAAACATTTATGTTGTGTCTAGGCTTGACACTGGCATTTATAAATCTCAACGCTTGTTTTAAGGGCAACGATAGCCCTTGCTGGCGTTGCCTTTGGATAAATTAAAAAAAAAACCACCAATTAAAAGCAAGAATTAAAAAGTTTGTTTAGCATTCGTCACAGTTGCAGTGCTGGCATAAATGGTACAACAATAATTTAATGGAAAATGACAACTAAACTATAGATTTCTACACTACTACACCACACTGAGGATGCACAAATGATGCAACAATAATTGAATGGAAAATGATAACTAGACGACAATTTCTACACTACTACACTATGGTGAGGTGGTGCTGATGTGGCGATGCTGATGATATGAACCATATTAACTTAGATGGGGGAAAAACTGACAAAAGTTTCAATTTTCTAAAAAAGATCTTTTCATGTTAGTTCTTCTTACTCTTTAACTGAATCATTCCTATTTCCATATCCTCTCTGCACTCAACAAGATCCTCTATACCTAAAATGTATTCAATGACCTTTTAATCTGTCATTTCTTTCTCCATTTGGACAAGGTTCTGGAAACACTGGAAGAGAGTGTTGACAATATAGTTAAGACAGACAAATAAGTTATGTGGATGGGAAAAATTTTTTCTCATTTCAATACAGAAAGGCTGTAGCTTCCTCCCAAACTTGACGAGGCATGGGAATTATCGAGTTTTGTGGAACATAACTTTTTTTATGTATGACATCACTCAAGCCGAAACTATATTTTGCAATAAAGAGAAGACAGTGAATGCTGATTGTTAAACTGAAGCAGAGAACAGATATGTTATTTGTGGCCTTTGTTAATTGTCAAGCAATCAAAACCGAAGCTGCAGATAGAGTTTCTTGATTCATTTTGAAATTCCGCTCATTTGAACGCTGCTTATTTTAACGCAGAAGTGCAGAGTAACTTTCCAACAAGGGTTTTTCTTTCTATATCGCGCGTTAAAGAATCTCCAAGTGTTCAAGGGAGGGAATCAAACTAGCTTTAGACGGGTTTCTAGGAGGAAATTAGGAACAAAATTGCAAGAACTAGAAGATGAAAAGGTCTATAGAAAATTGAAACTTTTCTCAGCTTTCTATTTCAACTAAGAGAAAATTAATATGGTACACTTCAACTCTGCTACATCAGCACCACCTCATCTTAGTGTAGGAATAGTGTAGAAACTGTAGTGTTGTTATCACTACTCTACTTGAACATCTAAAAGGTGGATAATAGCATCTGTGAGCAAGTAATGGATGGTCGGTAGCTATGAAGCTTGTCACAGTTGCCAGTTATAGGTATGGCCTTGGGGGCAGCATGGAACCTGCAAAAAACAGTGTAGAGCCGCACTCTTTACTGGTAGAGGTTGCACTCTCATGGTGACAAGGGCCATAAGCATTGGGCAGGACTCTCAAGGAAAACACAAGGTTTTAGGCGTGACGCGGGAGTGATTTTGAGAAGGTTTGCTCCTAGAAACACATGTTTTCCCACTGTGTTTCAGAAGCCAAGGTCAGACACCAATCTGACAGTCCTTTTAAGAGGAGAAGGTTTTGCTCTTAGAAACATGGTCTCCACTGTGTTTTCGAAACAAAGGTTAGGCACCAATCCGACCTATGTTTTACTAGAAAAACAATTCTGATGTCGTTGCCTGAAATTCTTCAAGTTTTATAGCTAGTAGATAGATGAGTTGAAAGTCCTGCTGCATTACGATTGTAAATTACGGTGCAAACTGCATCATAATTGACATATGATTGTGAAACTATAGAGGGATGCGACTTTGAAGATCCCACCTCAAGCCTCACTCTACCATATCTGACTTGAACGACAAATTTACATTCTCCCAATTGTTTTCCAAGGTAAGGAAAATTGCTCATCCATCTTAATTGAAGATCTGTGATAGTGAGAAGGCTGTTCTATCCAGCACCACTGATTAGTTTGTCAACTCACTATTCTTGTCTTCGCTAAAGCTGCATTAACTTTTCGAGTCCCAGCGAGGAGAGTAGTCTATAGGGGTATCGCCCACTAAGAAGTTTAAAGAAGTAGCTGTCAGAGCTAAAGAGAGATGTACTGCTTCTTCTCGCAATGTTGTAGTCATTGCTTGGAAGGTTCATGCTTTCCAGGTGCAACCGATATTTCAGATGTCAAGGTATGCGGTAGACTGTACTGCCCCCAGATACCTGTGCTATCCATAATTGCCTTTTAGTACTGTAGAGATGTTCCAATATATGAAGCAAGACTATCATCTAGCGTATTGTCCGGATTTGAGATATTGGCGATCTGTTTGTTCCAGCTAGAAGGAGGGAGTGACTATATTTGGTTCCTTTTGCGGAGTTGAGGAAATCATTTGTTTGGATTTGGGGGCACTGAGCTTGTAACGGGAGGGTTGCACCCTGATCTGGACTAAAGAGCAACTTAGCTTCATATGGACGCTGTTAGAGAAGTGGCAAATATAAGGAATTTATCTTATAGTCAACAAGCTCATGTTCATGCACAAAGCATCGCTTTTTATTACTAGGTTAGGAGCCAATGCCTAGGAAAATGTGTTCCTTCAGCAAGTAGGACAAGCTCAAAAGCTTGGTAAAAGTTATGGAAATTGATAAATACTGACCATTGGTATCCAGCCTCCTCTTATATTGGTTTTGAAGAGAATATGTGCGTTAACAGTTTTCAATCTCTTGCATTAAGCATTATTCGCAGGTCATTGTGTCCTATTTATGAAAAATGATTATTATATCAGAATAGCATCCCTTTATTGCTGTCTTTTGAAGAGAATAAAGCAGTTTTTTTTTCCTTCCATACTCCATCTCTTAGGAAGTAGGTCCGTGCTGGAAATAATGCAAAAGCTGTTACCAATCAGCTACCGCATTCTAGAAACTATACAGTGGTCCCTGTCGACTGGATAGATAGTTGGTGTTCCGACAGTTGTTTGCCTCTGAATCAGGCCAAAGTAGGATTGTTTGAGGATTAGTGCACTAATACAAGAGTTCTTCTCTCCTTATTGCATCAACTTCTCATGGAACAGGAATCACTAGATAGTTTCCCACCCTACAATTTCACATCTCAAAATTTGAAATCGGATCACTGATTGAATTTTAAAAATGTAATTGGAAACTTACACGTGTAATGATGCCAGAAGTGGATTTCTAAAAAAATGCAAGACGACAGTGACAACAAGAAGTGTCATACAGGCACATACTCACACTAGAAACGATAGGCTGCACCTGATGGCAATGCTTGATTTTTAAGAAACAAGGCGTCGCACAAACTTGATGGCAATGCCTAATTTTTAGGAAACAAGGAGTTGGACAAACTTACTTCTCTACGAAATGAAGCCAGTCTCCGGTTGATTAGAACAAATCTTGATGGTTGTGGTTCTGTGTGAGAAGCTTGTTGTGATAAGGCCGGATATATTAGCTGACACATATCAACGTTATGGCATGAAAATGTGGCTTTTTTTTTTAAATTTTTATTCTTACTTTTGATTATTATTATTTTTGGTGTCAGATACCGAGCAGTGACGAGTGCCTACTACAGGGGAGCTATAGGAGCAATGCTAGTCTACGACATAACCAAACGCCAATCATTTGATCATATACCCCAATGGCTAGAAGAGCTTCGTGGCCATGCAGATAAAAACATCACCATCATGCTTATAGGCAACAAATCAGACCTCGAGACCCTGCGTGCAGTCCCCACTGAAGATGCAAAAGAATTCTCCGAGAGAGAAAACCTCTTCTTCATGGAGACATCCGCCCTCGAATCAACAAATGTTGAGACTGCATTCTTGACTGTTCTCACCGAGATTTATCGGGTTGTCAGCAGGAAATCCCTGGTTGCCAACGATGAGCCCGAGTCTGGAGGAAACTCGAGCCTCCTCAAGGGAACAAAGATCGTTGTAGCTGACCAAGAGCCATCAGATGTCAACAAGTCTACATGTTGTATGTCTCGATAAGCAGTGAATACTCCCAGTTCTTGTAATTTATTGCAAAAACTTGTAAAAGAGTATGGAAATTTGTTATATGTGAGATTTAGAAGATATACGGTGTACTACAGTTACAAAGACTTCAGGTTGCATTACAATATATATGAAGCTTTATCATCTCAAAATTCTTCTAGCTTGTATTAAATGTTTCGTTTTCTTTCTTTCTTTTTATTTTTATTTTTATTTTTTCAAGCTCTATCGAGTTTAACTTGTACAAGCGATCTATTTCATCGAGACATTTGATAGATTTGATTTGTTACCATTTGATAAAGAAATTCTCCAAGCTGTTGCATAGTTGGTCGAATTAGAACATCTATTTAGTTATTGTATTTGTAGTTTTTCTTCAGAAATCAGTGCAAAAATCTCCTTTTATTGTCTATTTCCCGTTTTTCAAATCATTTGTCATACGCTAAGGAAGAAGCAAGAAAAGAAGAGACAAGGGAATTTTATATAAAATTCTCGAGGATAAATTTTAATTTTGTTGAGATAGCGTCGCTATTTTAATTATCTTTTTCTCTAATGAGCTATTAAATAAGTGATAAGTGATTAATTATTTCAACGGTCATATACATCTAACGCACTGTTACTTAGCCGTGGACCGGGGCATAACCGTCACTTCACTTTGTCCGCCCAAACCGAAAATTTGAATCTTCGAAAACTAAGCAGGGGGTGACCAGACCCCGAACTGCCATAATCCCAACGTTCATTTCCAGATCCCGTCACCGCCCCCAAACCCTCTTATTTAAATTCTGAAACCCTCTCATTTTCTTGATCGATGTAGACGCTGGGATCTCTCAATTTCCGAGTCGAAGAAATCATCCACAGCAATTAAACACAGGTATTAGATCGTCATTTTCTACTTCTTTTTTTTAATTAAAAAATCGCTCCTTTTCTTGGTTAGTGTAGTGAGTTTTTTTGGGGGAAATTCTTAGGGTTTTCCCCTCTCTTTTAGCTGCAGGTTATTTTTTTCCCCTAGGTTTTCTTGAATTTTATACTAATAGATCGCCATTTCTTCTTCTTTTTTTGAATAAAAATACCTCTTTTTTTTATGTAGATTAGTTTTTATCATTTGTAGAGCAATTTCTAGCATTTCCTCGAATTTATGCTACACCGTCAATTTCTTTTTCTTTTAATGAAAAATCCTTCTTTATCTTGAATTTACACTGATTTTGTTTTTCGTTTTTCCAGTCTTTGATATGTTTGTGGGTTTAATCGTTTATTGGGGTGACTGCTGTAATCAGAGTTTTTAGGGAGATTCCTCTCTTAGATGGAGGTTATTCTGTTCTTTGTCAGATTTTATCTTTTTTAGATTAATTTCTTGCATCTCCTTGAATTTGCGTTGATAGATCCGCCATTTCTTCTTCTTTTTGAAATAAACACATTTTTTTCTTAATATCTCATTGATTTCTTCTCGTTCCAGTAAAAGATGCCGGAAGCGACAGATATTTTGGTGCGGAGAGGTGTAGTGGGCGGGGGGTTGTGGATCAGGAGGGTCGAGTCGCCAGCAGCGGTGGCGAGAACACGGAGGGTGTTGAGAGCGGCAGAGGATAACAAGGAGAACGTACCACCAGCGGGTTACGTGGAATCGTCACCGTTGTGGAGGAGGAGGAGGGTTAGGATGAGGAAGAGCCCGTTGCCGGAGTGGTACCCTAGGACGCCGTTGAAGGACATCACTGCCATCATCAACGTAAGAAATTTCTAATTTTATTTTGCCTCGTAATCACTTTTAATGTAAATTGCAAGAAAAACTACTTCTTCATCTGAAGTTTTCAAGAAGCCCATATTGGATAGAAGCAACAAGGATAATAAGGGAAATTGTAATTCATTTCATTTCACACCCTCAAGGTTTACCCTTTATTAAAATAACATCACAAGTTAACAATTTTAATGAAGATTATAGATTATGGCTCGTTGTTGCTGAAAAAAATGAGCAGCCGCCATAGCTACAGTGAATTTTCTCCCTGCTACGGTAACCATTAACTTCCCTATCACTGTAGCAGCACGCGGTAGCATCACTGTAGCAGCCCACGCGTTGATATCTTCCTGGAATTCTAGTGTCTCCAATTAAGAGAGAGAAGAAAAAAAGGGAGAGAGAAAAAATAGAGAGTTTCTCCTTATATAGAGAGATTGTAACTCCTAAATTTTCCTCATAGTGGATTCTTCTATTCTTGCCGTGGTTTTTACCCCAAATTCATTTAGAGGGTTTTCCACGTAAATCTGTGTGTTCAACTTTATTATTTCCGCACTACTTTAGCTACGACCTGCTCTATTGGGCCTTGGTTTTCCTCAACGGTTGTTTAACTTAATAGATGAGTAGGTTTGTCGATTTTGGGAATAGATGAATGGGGTTTATGATAATATACCCTTACTTTTAGGTACTTTAAGTATGTTGATTGAACTATAGAAATAGTGTTTTTGATATAGCAGATTTACTTTTTAGCAATTTTTCGGTGTTTCTCTAGATCATTACTGTGTTTCTAGGTGCGATTGTTTCCTGGATTTAAGGGCGATCGTTGTAATTAGAGTTTTGGGATTAAGTTATTAGGTTTTTTCCCCTTCTTTAAAACCTATGTTATTCTCCTTTTCATTTTCAGATGTTTTCTGGAGAATTTCTAGTATTTTCTTGAATTAGAGGAGGGTTTTTGTAAAAAAGTTTTCTCTTTGAACCTTAAATTTAAATCCTGTTTGTGGTGCGAGAACTCTGAAGGATGTTTAACTTCTAGCTTATCTAGTGATTTATTGCTAATCTGGTTTCTACTTTCTATATGATTTAGTCTGTTGAATCTTCAGATGTATCATATTACATTTTTTTTTTGTTTTCTTGGTAAAATTGCTTACTTTCTCCAGTATGTCACTGACAATTAATATAATCAAGTACTAATATCTCCCATAAGTACATCCAAGGTTGAGGCAATTTTCTCCAACGGTCTCATTAAAGATTGTTGACTACTTGCTGCAAGCTTTGTTGAATAACAGCTGAAGGTCTTGTTGTCGACTGGTTTGTTTTACGATTTTTTTAATGACTTTATAGTATCTTTGGTTACCTCAAAGTTTACTTTTTTCACCTCTGTTTGTACAATTTTTTTCCCATTTATTATTTGGGTTTAGAGTCTGCTGATACAAGAAAGTTTCTCTATACATTCTTAATAACTATCTTTTTAGCAGTTTGGTGAGGGTTTAACTGATGAAACATATTACTTATTCTTAATTTTCCCTCGTATCTTCTCAAATAATGCTATTAATGCCTAGCTAGATATGATTTGCATGTTTGTCTTAACATTTTCGCTGTCAATGTTAACTGATAAGTGAAATATCATTTGGAGTCAATTTATGAGAGCATATTGTGGGCACTTGCAGGAGATCAGATGATTCGATCTTCTGAAGAACACTAAAACGTTTTTTTAAATAAAAAAATAACATTCCATAACTTTGTAAGATTAGGTTATCTTTAATGATGAATATATTGGTCTGACCATTTGAGTATCAAGTTACTAGATTTATCGTAACTATCAATAAGTTTGTTCCTTGCGTATGACATCGCCTTCAATTGCGTTTCTGCTAATGAAACATTTTATTTCATTGTTCAATGAAGTGCTTTTAAAGGTCAATTGTTGTTCTCATAATTTCTATCTTTTACAGGTTTTAGAGAAGAGAAGGCAACAAGTGCAGGCGGCCAGGGCTGCAGAGGGTATCAGAAACAGAGAAGCCTCTCATGAGAATCCACAGGAATTCAGCGTTGCAGATCAAACTCTTCCTATAGATTCCACTCCACTTCATGTTACCACATGCATCGCTTCGTCTTCTCCAGCCAAGCACCCGTTGAAGACCCCTTCCACTTCCAGCTCCATTTCCGAGATTGATGCATCTCCCAGCAACGAGAAGCGAACTGAAGCTGAAGAGAAGTTGTGCAAGTCTATCGATCAGATTGAGAAGATTGTGAAGAAGAATGAGTTGAAGAGGTCTGTGAAGATGGAGGTAACTGCTAAGAGGGAGGTCATGCAGAGGAGGACTCTTATGTCGATGCGATGAGTGAAACATTTCGTTTCATGGAGTTGACAGAAATCCTTCTTCTTGCACTGATTACGATGATGATAGAGAGAGCATACTTTAGCGATATTGCCGCTTTGAAACACGCCAATTTCAACCATCAGTTTGATTTGGCTCAAGGATCACTCTACTTCGCTGTGTCTGTTGTATCCTTCCCAAACCTCTGTAGTGTTTCCGAAACCTGTGTATGTATATACATATATTGCCTATAAAAGCTTGTTACTTGAGAAGGACCTATAATTTTTAACTGTATTCTGTATAGTACAGTTCCAATTGCGGCTGTTTCTTGAAAGTGCTAGTTACTCACTGCTTATGAGTGTCTAGTTAGCTTAAACTTCTTTTTGTGGTTTATTTATTTATTTTTAAGTTATAGCCAATGCTATCTATTTGACTGCGTTTTTTTCATGTCGATTTCATTCATGTGTTCTGTGAGCGTTATTGACATCCATCCCTTGGTTTTTTTTCAAAGTCTATACCTTGCTTTGAATTATAGTAAGACGAACTAATAAGTGTTTAAATAGGACAATTGATACGGGTATTATGATCTTTAAACTTGTTCATTCTTTTGGTTATTAGCGTTCATATCCCAGCTGTGAATCAATTCTCTGCATGATTGAAATTTTTTTAAACTTGTTACTTGAAAGCGAAAGTCCTAATCTAGATTCATAACCATCACTACAATATAGAGATGGTCACTGCCATTACTTTGCCATTACCTCTCTGCAACTCAGGGAAATGGAGAAAAAGATAATTTCATCCCCAACTTGTGAGAAGCGAGAGATTTGGTTCATATTCTGAAGGGTAAGATATCAAAGTCCAGGAGTGCATTAGAGGAGAAATATCAGATTTGAATGATCCGAATCTGATCAGATTATCTAATCTTAGCCAAAAGTGGATGCTACATTTCGTAATGCGTTTCAATCTTTAATTGGATTCTCAATTTAAGATGGCTTGATCTCTTAGTGAACATTACAAGATTTATGGGCAAAAGTTGATTCAAAGAATTTGATTCTTTTCAGTGGTACTATACAAATTTTCTTGCTTTTCTGAGATGCAACCTTTGCCCATAAATGTAGGAAAATTAAAAAGAGCTTTCAAAGGAAGCTTTTCTGCCACTTGATATTCTACACTTATCTTCTCTACATAAAACTAACAATTCCTTTCCATACATAAAAACCAACATGTGGCGAACCAGATGCATAAGCAATTGATAAGGCATTGAGGGACAATATTTCATACTCTTGCAGCACAATGCCAGTGCAAGTACACATATAAGCTAGTCTATCGTGAATAATGAGTCACCACAAGATCCTCTTCGATGTCCTGATTATGAATGTGAAGTGTAAATTGTCGGTTTCAGTGAAGTAGTATAATTGATCAAAACAGACAACTTTTGAATAGTGCATTTGTGCCTGGCGACCAATAGCACATAATTAGATTCTTCGAAATTGAAAGATAAAATACAAAAATTATATTTCTACCATCAGATAAATTGAGATTGTTTGCTGAGAGACCCATGAGTTTATATTTCCAATGTCAAAACTTGTCTTTCAGAAATTTTCTTTTCATACATTATAGCACAACATAGATCTGGACATGTTTCTATACAAGCTATAGTATTCTGTTCACAAATGCTCCACACAGGCTATTTAAATGACTAGTACACAGTCAATACTTCTCGTAAATATTGACCCTGTAGATCCACCAAACCAGTAGCCATATTTTTCTACTGCAATCACCAAGTGAGTGTATAGAAAGCTGGAGGATACCTTGGTGATCTTACGCACGAACACAAAAGTTTCCTAGGATTACTTGCGCTTGAGATGCAAATTGAAGAAGAAGCATCATGATTTTATTATGGCATGGCAAGAATTTGCAAGGCTGACTTCCTAAATAATATTTGCTTCGTGCTAGTTCTGGTACTCTTTCTCCAGCTAAACAGCCATCCAAATAATGAAAGAAATGGATGGACTAGATGCCTTCCAAGCTGTCATTGTAATTGTTGTTTAGAGATCCACATGCTACTTGAACTTCATGTTACTTAGTGGCCAGTGTGAACTTAAAATTTTAGAAGCACATTCAGTCTGACAGCCTTCAGGTAGTACAATCCAGGTCCTTGTCAGCCTGATGCCCATGTGAAATCATCAGCAGTGAAGAATGCTGGACCACAAAGTGTGACATGTCTTGTGAGTAATCATACTTAAGAAAGAGCAAGCCAATTTATGCAGAGTAAAGATGTCCCACAAGATGAAAATTTTGCCCATTTAAAAACGGAGAATAGTTACATTTTTTTCTTTAAAAGGTAAAATTAAGCATGTTGTTACGGGGATGGTTCATAAGCAACTATCAAGTAGTAATGTTTAGCAGGATGTGAGTGTAACAAGATGAGAGTCAACCCAGTGAAGCATAAAGAATGAAGGAACCACAAATTTCACAAAATTTTCTTTAATTGCATCTCTTCTTTACTAAAAACTGATTTGCAGTGAAAAACATACCTTCGTTCCAGCTATGACGGTACCATTGATGGGATGAGCAGCACAAACTAAAACACAATCTGATACAGTGCAAAATTTGTTCTGAGCAGTTTGTTTATTATCATTGGACGGAGTTTCTAAATCCTCACTGCGAGGTGGAAAAAATAAATGAGTTCATGAGCAAAAAGACAATGTCTATTTCATACAAAATCCAAAGGAAAAAACATGTTACATGATAATTATATCTATAGAACATATACGTGTAGAGTAATTGTACCTAGTTCTTATAATTATCCAAAATGAAAAGCAGGAAAGAGAACATTTATAAATAGGTACTTCACACCCAGGAGGCAATAATGATTCGAATAAAGTCTTGACAGGAAGATCATTTGGTTTAGCTTACGTGAAATCCACATGGCAAGCTGAACTTCTATTTGGGAAGAAATCTAGCAGATGAATTCCTTTACCACAGGTAGAACCAACGGCATATATCTGCATAAGAAAATGTGTCCATCTCAGAGCACTGCTAGTTGATGGTCAAATAACAAAATGCAAACATGTGTTTACATTCCCATTATGATATCCACGTGATATCCAAATAAGAAAGAAAAAACTCAAAATAACGAAATTGAGGGTATTAAGTTGAAATGGGTATTTCTTAACACACTTTCGAGGCCATGCTGAGGTCATTAGCAATGTCCATAGTTGAGAGAGGAGATGCTCCTGCATTCCTCGGTAGGAGCATGAGCTATATTTTCCACTATTATATGGGTCCCACTATTATACAAGATTATATATACATACAGTAAAAATGAGACAAACTATCATCATGCAACTGCTTCTCTGACTCCTGTGCATACAAATAATTAATAGTCTTACCGAACATGAGGGCAGCCAAGCAGGTCTTCTCAAGCTTGAGGAAAGACTAGGTATTTCCATACCATCCCTGGTTCCACAACAAAATCAAACAGATTGCTTCTGGTGACAACAACATATGCAAAAGCAACTTCCAAAATAAGACAAAATGAAGGGAAAAAAATAAGTATTTTCAATTTAAAAATATTTTTAACTCCACTTACAACCAAGCGGGAGGAGGGCAGTGCACATGTGTCACATTTAGGCTATTTGTGTTCAAAATTCCAGACCTGTATAGCGAAGAAGATTAGCATAAAAGTTAGCCAAAGTGCGGTTTCCAATATTCTGAAAGTGATGGGGGTTTATCTGATAATCATTCAAAGTTAAGGGGGATTTTCTAAAATTTATCCTAAAGAAAATATAAATGAATCTATTGTAGTTCAGCTTAAAATAGTAAAAAAATTGAAATAATATACAAAAAAGAAACTTGAAACTTTGCCAATACTGATTTCAGAAAAGGAAGTTATTATCATGTAAGCTTAACACTAAGCAAGCGGAAAAAATGAAGACTGGTCATCTGACCTACCAGCCATCATCAAGATGGAATGCTAACTGATACGAGCATGATGGATCAATGTTGACAGAGTGAATTTCTTTTGATACTATATTTGATTGTGCCTGAAACCAATAAATGCAAACCTTTAAAAAGATGAGTATGATTCATTCGCAGAGTATTTACAAACATGGACTATGCAAAGATGCACAAAACATGGTGGATATTGTCTATAGATATTTCTAAACAGACAAACGCTAACCAGTTCTCGTAAAAATTTTCTAACATAGCTAAAAAAGAAATGCCCGATAAGGACACCATCTACTTTAATGGAATTTGACGATACTTCCATTCTCTTATGTTTCTAACTGGATTACAATTTACATCAAATATGGATATCAGGATCAGTAAGCACAATACATTCGGAAAAACAAAACTTGTATAAATATAGCTATACCGTATGAACTTTGGCATGCTTCTGAGTGTGAAGGGAATATTGGGTTAACTAGGATGATTTCAAGTACGTCTATTTGACTAGATAAAATGAGAAAATGAGAAATTAGAGCAATTGTTCTTACTGGTCAAAATTTTGCGAACGTAGCATGAAGAATAGAGAGAGAGAGAGAGAGAGAGAGAGAGAGAGAGCTCACTAGTAAAAACTTTATTATCCATACATTTTTTTTAATTATCCATACAACTCATTAACATGATTATATTGATATAATAGAAGAAATTGGTAAATTACTACATAATTTGAAAGTCCGGGTATCAGATCCCACAAAGAATTTAAAGTATATGGTTCATGTATAAGCCATTTGCTCAAACATTATATTATTTTTCTTGGGCATATTTCAGAGAGAAAGTACAAAAGTAAGAACAAAGAAAAAAAGCTGAAAAAACTACAGTATTATCAGCATAAAGATGATTCCTTGTACCTTCAAAGATGTTATTTTCTCTAACACTGATGACACCTTCAGGGATATCAAAGGAGGGTGATGTACCTTGAACAAGAATGCAATTCAAAAAATTGATTAAAAAGTATTGAATACACATGAAACTGTAGGGAAAATATTTAGATAAAATGATTAAATAAGAAATGCTCAGCCACCCAAAAGGAAAGGGAATAAATATAAATGGTTGCCAGTGGACGAACAGCTTCACCCTTTGCATGGCATCATTTTAACCACAGACGTGTGTCGGTGTGCACATCACTTTAGCATATAATGTCTTGCCTCTAATGAATAACAGCTGAGTAACCCAGGTAGAATCTCGCTATTATATACTGTTAGGAAATAGGAATCCAAGCCACTACACCACAACTCCGAAGTTGTGGTAAGGGCTGAGGGTTATAATGTTATACTATAACATATCCCCACAGGCCGAGTGCCTTTCTTACGGGTCGAAACCTTGATTCATGTGGCGGTATCTTTTTTTATAATACACATTAAATAAGTGGCTGATGGGATTTGCACATGAGTCGCTTTGTTAACATGTGAAAAAAGAATGTTAAGAAATAAGAGAGAATGAGAAAGCTTGATTAGCTCTCTACCATTTGAGTTCATTTATAAAACCATTAACCTGCTAATCAATGCATGACCACATAACTATTAATTTAGCACCATTTGATACACTATACCTAGTCACATGACAAACCAACCATGTGAACATGACAACTCCAGCATGTGATACATTGTACCTAGAAACATGGCAACTCACGACTTGCCTAATTTCTCTACACCCCCGCTCAAACTGAAGACGCAGGCCAGCCCAGACCCCCCCCCCCCCCATGCAAGCACACACAGATATATATCATGCAGTGTATGTCCATCTTGCTACGTAAAAGTGGATTTCTTCTAGATGATACTTATGGAAATATCAATCTAACAATCCAACTAATGATATAAATGATGATCTTATCGCTTTGCACCAATTAGTTATCTTGCCCCGGTCCTTGACAGATTTATTGACAACAGTGTCAATCAAAACTTTGGCTGAAAGACCTCATTTGGTAGAGACAACAGATAGTAATGTGAATGTCTAGAATATCAAAAAGTCACAATATCTTAAGACTTAGACAAACAAACTATAGTCTCCCACATGGAGACATGCTGTAGGATTTCTGACATGAGTATAAACGGTAGAATATTCAACGTAGATAAAGATAGTAGGATCTCCAACCTTGAAACGTGCAACAGAGAACATCACAGATCACACAAGACAGCAATGCGGGCATCAAGTAGGCTGGAGAGGAAACCAAGGTCAGATTCAACCATGCTAGGTAGCGATATGCGAGATTAGAGAAAGTAGTTGAACAAGATTCTCCATCCCAATAATTACAACTCATGGTAGCCATCCACACTTAAAATCATTCTCCTAATAGGAATCAAATAGCGGTTCATCATCAAATCATTAGACCATATACCAAGGTTTAAATGAAGGTATTGGCCGAGTTGAGGGTGTAAGAGTTGAGGATCGAAAGCTAAAGTAGCACCAAAGAATAGTCTAGTTAATTCTTTTGGCTCTGGTGTTATAGAAGCAGTGTTGTAAAAAGCTGAAAAAAGCAGCACTTAAGCAGCCACGTTAAGTGTTGTGGGACCTTGGCCGCTATTCAATTGAAAAAGCCTGCACCAGAGAGGACGTGAAATGAAAAGCATCCAGAAAACGGCCACTAAACCCAAAAGCAGCCACCAAAAGCTTTCTCTTCAATAATTCACATGAAGTTATTAACTTGTTGAATATTAGATGTACATAGTCCACTACATACTAGTTTATCACATAACAATGAATAGTATTTTGTTAATATTATGCGATGGAATCTTAGTTGTTTTTTTTTTTTTTTTGACAAATGAATCTATGTATCGTCACACATCTCTTTCATGCTTAGAATCACTATAAACATCACATATGCATTTGTAGAATTTTTTTGCCCCTCCAATTTTGCTTGTTTATAATTTTCTAATTTTTCCTACCATTTCCTTTTTCTTTTTCTTTTTTGAATATTTATCCTTATTTAAAATTAAACAAAATGACTTGGTGCTTTTACCTGTATATGCCTGGGTTAAGTTCTAAAAAGCCTGAGCGGCATCCTACCGATTTCCTTTGATTTCTGCTTTCCACAACCTTGTATTCAAATAAATTCTTGAAGAAAAAGACAACAAGGTCAACAACGGAGCAAACGAGTACAGAGGTGATAAGCCCAAGATGACGTATGAGGCCCTCAAGATGTGACCCAAGGATTTTTGTTGCAGTCACCGTGGTGGCATGGTAGCAGACAATTTTTCTTGAATAAATAACTTTCAGGATCAGAACGTGATAAGCCAGAAGTGACATATGAGGCCCTCAATAGTTTGGGTTTTGGCTCTGATATCATGTTAAAGTCTCTACCATTACACCAAAACTCCTAAGGTTTTGGCTTTTATACCATGTAAAAGTCCACCTTTATCCCAAAACTCCAGAGTTGCCATGAGGGTTGAAGGTTATAATTTTATACTCTTAACAGTTACAACCTTTTTTCCCCTTTGTACCTTTCTTTCTATTTTTTCTCCATCATCACTTTGTTCCTGTTCTAACATGGGTTAGACCTAGCCTGTTAACAGAAGAAATGATAAATTTTTGACAAAAAGAGATGGAAGTTATATGATTCAGGAAATAAGTCTACAGGTGTAAACAATTCTATTTTTGTTATTAGCCAGGAAATATATTAACGACAAAGTAGCTAGCAAATGGCAATAGTATTATATTCTCTATGCAATTTATATTTAGAAATGAGCTTTATAGGCAACAAATTTCTATAGAAGTTGAAGTGGAATATATCAATGTACTTCCCACATAGTTCTATACTGTCAAATGTCCCAGCCATTATACTAAAATTCTATTATGATGAGGATTGAGGGTTATAATTTTATACTCTAACATGACCCCGCAGGTTGAGCGCCTTTTCATGGGCTGAAAACTAGACTTATGCAGTGGTATCATTTTTTTAAAATATGCTTTAAATTTCATGGCGGGTGGGATTTACTTGACTTGCTCTGATACCATGTCAAAGGACCCTGCCAATGCACAAAAACTCTGATGTTGCCGTGAGGGTTAAGAGTTATAATTTTCTACTCTTTAACATTTGCGACAATAGTTGACTGTGCATGACCTTATATGATGTGCAATATTAATGCTTCAGTGTTGCAATATAACAAATGGGTTTATGTGTATTCAAATGTAACCCTTGCCACAGATCGTAAAACGTATATGTGTGAAATGTAACTAAGATTTGGCTGAATGCTAATAATAGCTTTCATGTTTGGTTTGATGTAAAATGTATGTGTGAAATGTAACTAAGATTTGGCTGAATGCTAATAATAGCTTTCATGTTTGGTTTGCTGCAAATTACAATTGCAACTGTAGTTGAAGTTGCCATTTGCACTGAACCAAATGGTCTCCAAATATTTTTTGAGGATCCTCCTTAGTGCTTTCAAAGTGGCATGCACAAGTTTTTTCAATCTTTCCAGGTATTATATACACAAGAAAGAAAACAAAAGTGTTACTAGTAACACATTGAATATTTATATATTCCATGTACCTCATTAAGACTTTGAAAAGCAAGTGACGTTCTTCCTCCACGAAGATCCCAAGCATAAATGATTCCTTGTTTACTTGCCCCAAATACAACCTACAATATTATTTGAAAAACATAGATTTTTAGACATAGGAAATGATGTTTCTAGAAAAGATATTATAGCTCTGAACTACTATCCATTCCAATACTAATGCTGAGAAATATTTTTCACGTCCCTTTACACCAAGGCACAGGGGTCATGTGCCTCAACTTGATGTAATAGTACAGAAATATATTTCAACTTAATGGTCAACCACTGGTTGTTGTTTATGTAGCTAGTGGTTATATCCATCCACGTGTTTCACTTTTCAAAGATTTGCTTCGACATTGTTTTATTTTACCGTAAGTTAAAAAATACAATTTTATAGAGAACAAAGTAATTGTCCTCTTACAAGAATGGCATCAACCAAATCAAGGCTAGTTAACCAGGTACACACGCAAAATTGAAAAGAACTAGATGACTAGAGTATCCTTACAAACTTGTTCAATTATCACAGACTTACTTCTAACATAGCAAAATAGGGTTAAGGAACATCTCGCACAGTAGGGTTAAGGCATAGTTGTATTTCCCCAAATCCCCCCTCGAATTGTTTTACAGTTCATGCGATCAATTTCCGATACATTGGAGAGCCTATTTCCTCCGATACACGAATTGGTACCCCAAACTTGGCTTATTGCTTACAAGTATGCGGGGTCGCAAATGACGAACCTCTTAGGAGAATTCATCCATTCAAACGTTTGCCTCTTGTCACAATTTTGTGAGAATTACAAAGTTGGTCCTTATAAAGGATGTGACATTGACCCCAATAAAGATAATTCAAGTAAATTGGAGAAGCTTAGATGGAACTATTTGGATTCATAATCAGTTGAAGATGCCCTTTGACACTAAGGGGAAGAAAGTTGGAAAGGAAAAAATTTATTAAGATGCTTAGTCTATAATTTATGTGCTTTTTGTCATACGTATTCAGAAATTTTGCAACTGAAACATTGAAGTATTTTGTATGGAAAAAAATACTGAAATGCATAATTAGCTTTCTAGTTTCTGGCTTTCTACTATATGACTTGAAAAATGATAAGTGCGCTAAAGCAAAATTTACAACATGCCACATACCAAACTTGCATACTAAATAACCCCCTCAAATCCAGCATATTACATAGCTAAGTGGTGAATTACGTATCCAAATCTGTACCACAATCTGCTAAATTTAGGTTAAGGAGCACCAATAATATCCTTACAAAGTTTGAATGACTTATTCCCACTGGCAAAGTAGGGTTAAGGAACATCGAGCACAAAATTTACTAAGAGCCCATTGAAATTAATCAACTTATAATGCCTCTTCTCAGGCCATGGTGACAATGGGAGAAAATTAATTGCACATAATTCAATATCAAATTGTACTTTGGAAGCACAGGGAAGTTTTGGCTGAATTATCACGCTGCGTTGCATGAAACTTGTACCATAATTCACCTTCTTCTATGTTAACTTTGCACAAATCTTTTGATTAATTATATAACTACAAAGTGCGATATTCTTTTGATATCATTGATATTTTTTTCTCTCTTTTTTCTATTGGGTTAGGGTTTTGAAACCTAGTGGAAAATAGCATTCATGATCACTATACAATAAATCTCAAGCAAGTTAAACAAATGCAACATTTCAGCAGAGCTTGTTTTAAGAAAGAAAGGAAAGGAAAATGTGACAGCAGATAAATTCAGTGAAGATATATAAAGGTGGCAGTGAAAAGAGAAACATAAACAGGACAACTTTGTGGTAAATCATAAGAAATGCCAACCAGATTCAGTTATGGTAAATGTAGTTAGTAGAAGGAAGATAAATTTTAAGATGTGGTAATATCTTTAAAGATGCATATTAACCCACATGTGAAAATAAGGTTTGAATCTACTAACCCGATTTTCAGTGTCGACTTGGATACTATTAAGTTGGCTCTGTGTATTAGCGTTAAGTTCAACACACGGAAAGTTACTCGACCTCCTATCCCATATATAAATAGCACCATCCAATCCAGATGCGAGTAGTCTATTCACAGAAAGAAAGAAAAAAATAAATCAGAAAATGATAATTTGATTGAATCTACAGAAAATACATAACATAAACCAACAAACAGGGCGTGCACGCTCATACAAAATAGATGCAGGCAGACCATATATGACAAGAAAGAAAAAAGATCAAGAGGCAGACAATCCATAGATAGCGAGAAAGAAAAGGATAAATAAATAGCAGAAGTACACACACATAAAGTTACAACTGAAAAACCACATTAAACAGAAGTTATTTCTCCCATGAAGGAATCCTAGCTGTTAAATATGTTGGTTGAAGGAGAGATCAGAACCACTAATTCTGTTGTGGTATTAACCCACATATCTTTTATACTAAATTTCTCCCCTCGTCATTCCTTTTGTCTAGAATCCACTCTCTGTTCCCAATCAAGACTTTGTCTTCCATACATTAGAGAACATCCGTTATCTCCCCTTCTGCAGATCTGAATCTTAATGGAACTTAAAACCAGCTTAAATCCATTTGTCACCCAACAACTCTTCATGAATGGTCTTGATCGAATTTGCCATTTTATTTCTTATTTTGGGATCATTGTGACCTCTTCATTGATCATGCAATCCAAGGGAAAACTCGGGTCCGCCGATGAGCTTCAGCAATGGTCGAGTTGGGATTAATGGACCTTCGCAAAAGAATCCATATCTAATCTTCAACAGATTGAATCTGTTTTAATTTGCTGGCCAATCTGTAAATTTCTACAAAGAGTGAAACTCTTCACTATTTGATCTTTTTTGGGAGATTCAATCTCCTTTATTTTGCTGGCCAATCTCCTGAACACTAGCTGACTGTGGAAACCAACCGGGAAAAAAAAAGAATTCTCACAGTGACAACCAAAAAAAAAGATTTAACCATGAAAAAGCGACCAAGCTTACCATGAGCACAATGAGAAAAGCCTTCTACCAAAATTCTTTAGACTGCTTAACGGTCCAACATTGAGGGACATTGTTGGAGTTTGGATAGGTAGGGATTTATTCGACTAGAACTCTTTGGAAAGTGGTTAACAATGATTGAAAGGTAGGAGCATGACAAGAAAAAGAGGAAGATATTACGGCAGGGATCGGTGTCCAGTAGATAGTTAACAACTATAGTAACTTGAATGGCTGGAAGCTGAATTCTTTTCATTTATAGGATGGGTTTAGGTTGATGATTCATCAATGCCCCTGATATTATGCATTTCAAGTTAATGGCTAAGGAATTTGATTGTTTTATGATGGAGATTTAATCCCTTAACGGGGAATGCAGTCAGAAAAGAAGATAACAGTTAACATAAAGCTGTTTAGTGCACATGATCAAAAAGAGTAAGGAGCTTTCAGTCAGGAAAAAAAAATATTTTTCATATTAAAGGTAATTTGCTCGTTCGAAATCAAAATTTGAAAAGATGTAAGTAATTATGAAGATAATGTTACCAACCTTGATTTATCTGCTGAAGTGAAAGCAATATCTGATAGGCCATTGCAGATTTTATCATTTAGTTGAGAGAACTTAGACCTCCCTCTCTCCAACACCTATACTGGGGTGAACATGAAGGGATCACCAGATTACGTAGATAACAAATACCACAAATAAATTGAACAAAAAGATACGGTGCTTCATATACAATTGAGAATCTGATATACAGTAAAACAGTATAAATGATATTACAAACAAAACTATCTAATCCTGGATAGCTAGGGCACAAGAACCAACATTTCCAATGAAGGGAAAACATGATCAACAATCTGAATAAGGATTATAATGTCCACTTATGCATCTACCGATCGATTAATTATGAAGTAGTTCGGAAATTATACCTCTGACTATTTGCTCAAATTCGATTTGGAAGGTCATTTAAGAGAAACCAAACAGTATTAAGTGAATAAAATATAACCATTCATATATCAAATATTCGTCTGTACATTTCATTCATTATATTTAATGTTATTACACATATAATTTATTATTTTGGTCCATTTTATATTTTATTAAATTTACTTTGGTGTAGTTATGAGACTTAGGATCATATTAAAACTTTTAATCTAATATTCAAATTACTGATTTATACATCATAATTATAGAGGAATAATTTCCAAATATAAATTTAAACTTATTTTTAAAAAACAAATTCTTTAAAAGAAGTACCTCTACCTCTAAATCAAATAATATTATCTTATAACTATAAAATATTAAATCAAATAAATATATTTTAGTATTTCAAATATTCATGTTTCAAATTCAGATACATAGAAGAAAATTAGACTTTAGATTCATGTTCGAAGATTTTGGAATAAAAATATGAACATCTCACGATTTGATTTGATTCAATTAATTTCCAGCCCTACATCTGTGCACATGAATCCAGTCATATACATAAACACGACAACGACCGCTTTGTAAATTATAATGCAGGTACTTACTTCAACAGGTTCAGAAGACATATAACCAATATCATAGAGAAGAACTTTATTACTTTGTCGAGAAGAACAAGCAACCTGCATAGCAAATAATATAAAACTGTCAAGAATGCGGCACTCCAGAATATCTGCCTAAAACCTTTAATAGCAGTAAACAAAAGAGTAAAATCTACACATTTACAACTAAAGAACAATTTTAAGAAAGTCTATATTTGTCAAGCAGTTGATCCTTTCTCATTTTGTGTCACGGGGGTGGGGAGGAAGGGGAAAGGAGCATTAATATTACCATTTTCCCTCAAGAAGATGAACATATAGTATATTCACATTTTTTCACCCACACCCACACCCACACCCCCCCCCCCCTACACACCCATCCACCCACACACACACATCCATACTTAAAAAGATAGCAGTGCAAAGATAGAGTTGATTTTCTCATGCATAGACTGTACAAAAATATTTTCTCCTAATATAGTGCACACAAGCTATGTGGTGATATTTAGGAGAGGCAAAATACAAAAATGGCCTTCATTATAAATTTAGAACAATAGTTTCAGAACCATAGTACATAAACACAAACAAAAACTGATTGGCAAAATCATTCTAAAAATTAGCAGAAAAATGAATGACTCAAATACATATGTAAATAAAACATGCAATTGAATCGGGAGATGTGATAAAGATGATGTGAGGAGGGACACATGTAGAAGAGAACTTCCGAGTACAGTAGGGCAGCTGAAAAAAAAACATGCAGATAGTATCTAGATGCAAGGTTTAAAAACTTAGGTAGCTATCATGAGTCATATCACAATTCGTAACACAAGCTATTGCAAACCAATGTTAAACTTAGATGAATAAGCTCCCAAGTATCCAGCAACTAAGAACACGCAAAATAGGTGTGTGAACCAGGGAGGCAATAAATTAATTAGAGGATCCAATCTTTTTTTTTTTTTTTGGGGTAACAAGATTAGAGGATCCTATCTTGTTACCAAACCATGTCATGCACGACTAGACCATGACCTTGCTCACCAATAGCCAAGAACGGGGCTGGAGATGGACTGTTAAATGGATAAGAGTGTCAAAACCAAAGCATAACATAAATTTGCATGGCAATAGCCCCCAGTGATTTTGTATACTGAAAATTAGTGAGGTCAGAACAGCAAGAATATTCTTTTATGTGCAAAGAGCTGAAAATGAAAAATGGTGCAAGCCAAAAAAATGTCAGAAAAAGTATATATATTCACAGGCTTGAGGACACCGAAACTTGCTAGAAGATGACCACATGCCAAATTGCTGGGCCCAATGGTTATTCACAGATCATACCACACTGGTGCTAACTAATCGATTAAGCCTATTGGCAGCAACAACAACCCACAAAAAGATGAAAAAAAGTGACTCCAAGGTACCAGATTAGGCGCTTCAAGCATCAGATAAATGCTGAAAATGGAAATGATGTCCAATGATGAGGTTCACTATGAGGATTGGAGCAGAGAGGGATGCTAAGCTAGGATTGGATATGGAGCCAAAATATATTTAGGGCACTCATTCTGTAAAGGAGGTATCACATGAAATGTGCATAGTTATTGACAACAGAGTCGGTATAAACAGAAAGGACCCTGTTACAGAATTAAAATACACATGTAAACATGTGCAGGGGAAACTGCAAAGGACTGTATACAAAAATTTGGAAAAGGAAGAACAACGATATGCAGGAGAACTTAACAAATCCTATGACACATTAGATAATCCATAGCAGGGCACTTTTTATTGTGCCTTTGTGGATGCAAATCTATATAGACTACGCTAATGTTTGCAGAATAATCCGATTTTCTGCCAATTGAAAGCTTAAAAAGTTGGAAATTATAATAAGAAGAAAAGAACACCTCAAGTTTCTGCACATCCTTATATACAATGTTGGGAGAAGAAAAGGACACCATAAGTTTCCCCACATCCTTATATACAATACTGGGAGAAGAAAAGGACACCATAAGTTTCTCCACATCCTTATATACATTATTGGGAGAATAATTTAGAATACTGAAATCTCAGAAACTTTTTCCACAATACTATTTTAAGGTAACCTACAGACGAAATTACTAATCATCATTAGTTATCCTTTCTTAGGTTTTCTTTTGTGGGATATTTTGACTCAAGGTGCCTTTGTGATCTCAACAAAAGAAAAGTTGGAAATTATAATAAGAAGAAAAGGACACCGTGAGTTTCTTCACATCCTTGTATACAAAAATTGGGAGAATAATACATATAGAATTTTGAAATCTCAGTAACTTTGTCCACAATATTATTATAAGCTAATCTAGAAACTAAATTACTAATTATTTAGTTATTTTTTATTAGGTTTTCTTTTGATGGATTTCAATGCAAAGTCGCCTCTGTTATCTCAATAAAAGAAAAGCCTATACATCCAGTATATACATAAGAATAAACTTTCTCAATAAAGAGAGACTAACAAAACATAGAACCTACATAGTCTTTCAAATGTCCCTAAAAGCTATTAAACAAGCTATTCCATTTCTCAGATGACCACTTGTAGTTGCAAAGAAGGTTATGAGAGAAAAACATCATTACAATATCAACTGTATGAAGTTATCAGTCCTATTTGATTGTCAATTATTAGCATGCTCAGGCAATTCAGCTGCATAGTTTAACCCTTCCACACAAAATATGGAGGTAAAGTACACGCCCATCCAGGCTAATATCATATACAGATCTACATACAAATGCAGCTTTGCGTACCAGTCATGTGAATCTAAAATAACAACAATAAAGCCTTTACTAAAGCTTTTGGAATGCGCTATATGTGTCCTTTTCTTCCACATGCTAATCTAAACATAAAGAGACTTGATATGTTATGGACGCAAAGAAGAATTTTGCATATATAATACATTTGCATCAGAATAATAATCATGATAAGGAATCTAACATTGACAACATCGAACCAAAGTCGAGAAACTGTGTGTTGGATGTAAAGAAAATAAAGGGGTAAAAACTAGGTAGATCAATTGTCACAATCCAAACCTCATCTTGATTTTCTGGATTCCAGCGGACAGCATCTAACATGTGAGAGGTAGAAATATGCAGTAAATAGCTTGTTTCATCCTCCAAAGAACCTATCAGGAAATAAAATCAAACAAGAAACAAGACCACAGAACCAAAAATCACCTTACTGCTTAAAACAAATTAAAATTGATCAAAAAAATGGTGCACCAGTAGAATCAAGTGGTTAAAAACTATGGAAAGGAAACCCTTTATTGCTAGAGATATTATCTATAAATTACAGATCTGTAATCATACTCCCTACACATCATCCTGCCTTTATATTGTACAGTTACTGAGAAACTCACGAGGTATCCTGTATCCAACCAAATCTACAAGTTAGTACTTAAAGATGTGTTACCATTTTCCTCTTCAAGAGGTACTTTTTAGGTCCTTTTAACTCAAGGTTCCTACCCTCTAATGGAAACTTCTCTGATGTGAATGCCATATAAAACGAATGGAAACCTCCCTAACATGAACCCATATGCAGCAAATGATGCCTACGCATTTGTTCTATCTTATGTATGTCTGCACACAAATAGGACCTAACCTCAAATAGGATCTCAAATGTATATTTCCTCTGCAGAGTAAACAGTCCATTAAAAACTACATCACAGTTCAACCAGTTGAGTCAGTGGAACTGGAATACACAATGCTAATTCTATTTTGCTTCATCTACAGTTTCAGCTTCAAGATACCGTAACTGTGAACTATCCTCCTACACCTTAGCATATTAATTAAGAAATTGGCCTCAAAAGTATAAAGTTCTTCCATTAGTTAAATAAATTAAATCAACTATGTCGTCAATTGAGTATTATTTTATTGCTATTAGTTAAGATACATGACATGAGTTATATGTCTGTAAAAAAAATGAATTGTTGCACTGCTTAACACCGTTGAATTGAAGAGTACAAGATGATAGCATAAAAAATCTTGTACATCCATCACAACATAAAAACTTACTTGATGATGGACCATATGTTGAGCAATACAAAGTTTCAAAGTCATGCACTGTTAAACATCCTGATTTTGTAACAGATGCCAAATAGATCCCCTACAATATGCAGACAGTAAATTATCACTTAGATGATCATTTTCTACAAAATAATGATTACCAACATCAAAAGGAATAAGAAAAAAAAATCCAATCTTTTTTTTTGTCCCTTACATCTTCAATATTTCGAAATTAATCCCTCAAATCATTGAAATTGCTATTAAATTCCCCCAAGTCTTGAGTTATTTTGAAATTACTCCCTCCAATCAAGAGGAATAGTAGCAACTAGATGATTAATTTGAAACAACATATGATAATTGGGGGACCTAATAGCACTTTCAATGATTTGAGGGACTAATTTCAAATTGGGGGAACTAATAATAATTTCAACGATTTGAGGGACTTCTTTCAAAATATGGAAGATTTAAGAGACTAATATTGAAAACCCCAATCAAAAAATACAATCTAACAACATTCATCAACACTAATGGCTAAGAAAAAGAGGAAACTCTAAGAACTTCAAAATTACTCTCAATTTCCTAAACAACCATAATCTGACCTCTCTTTCTAACATATGTACATATGCAACAACTCACCAAAAAGGTCTGTTATAGCACAAAATATTTGACCCAACCTGAAGTCAGCAAAGTAAATCCTTAAGCATAATTAAATATCTAGAATCACATATTGGTTATAAAAGGGGCCACTAAATGCCCCAACTAAGAGAAGTAATAAGATTATCATTAATGAAGAAAGAAGTGCTAGAGGTAGATGAAATATAACTTGGATAGAAACTGTTAAAAAGGATATGATGATGATTAACTTAATGGAGGAGATAACCCTCAACAGAACTAAATGGAAGAGTAGAATTCATGTAGCTGATGGCAATCATTTGGGATAAAGGCTTTGGGGTTGTACATAGAATCATGTATTGATCTTAAAAATTCAGACGTTCCCAAGCCTAAGTTCACTTGTGACTAAAACTCTATTGCTTCCATTTCATTCAAAGGTGATTCTGAACAGCCAATATAATTCATTCTGATTATCATCAATGGCGGATCTACAATGTGGGCAGTGGGGTCAATTGCCGCCACTGACCCCCACTAAATATATGTGTAGTACTAACATTACTCTTTTATGACATATCCATTTCTTTCACTTTACATTTTCACTGGTACAAGATGGAGCTGTGTTAAAGGGGTGTAATAAAACGCACACCAATTTTACTTCTATACTCTATACATTCCAATCTCTAATTCCTCATGTTTTTTGTAACATTTTAAATGAGTGTGGTAATACCACCTCAATCATTAATTTCTTTTCCAAACCCATTTGTGAGAGAAGTCCTATTTCTATTACTTCAAACTAATTGTTTCTCATTCTACCACTTAAACGGATAGTTAAACCACTTCTTTTCAAAAATCCATTTAATCTAGATTAAAGAGTGTGCTTGTGTGTATGTGTGTGTAAATTGGCACAACAACTTAGTAAATAATTTTGTCAATTATTTTTTAAAGTACTATTTTATCTTTACTTTTATATAGAAATCATGGTTAAAATATAATTTTTATACTTATTATATTATTTTGAACATGACTATGCACGCACATTTTTAGTAGAAATCCTGTAAATACACATTAAATCTCATATTATAACTGAATCTGGGCAAAGAATTTTTTAGATAAAAAATTAATTTTAGTTGCGCGTGCATTTGCGCGTCCCGATATGCTAGTTTAGTAAGAAGCCCCTATATCAATTTGCCCCTGCACTATTTTCCCTATGGTTTGGTATTGGTTTCATTAATATATAGGTAAAAAGTACTATACACTAGTTATTCTGAGAGTCTTGCCCTCAGTGACCAAAGTTTCTGGCTTTGCCCCTGATTATCATGTGGAGCATTGGTGATTTTGGCATATTGGCCCACCATCCTGTAACTCATTTCTACATATTTAGTTGACTTTCTTTTCCATTGAATTCTTATGCTGATCAATTTTCTTCGTGTTCCGTTCTCCATTTAGAATAAATTTGCATATGCTGACTGAAATGTTCCGTATGCTTCAGTTTGTTGACTAATATTATACATCCTGCAACTTCTGTCCGTACATCCTCATTTAACAATATTATATATTTATTTATAATTTTTTAACAACCAACTAGTACAAATATCTTCTGTAAGATTTCATTTTGCTATTTAATCAGTTTGTTCTTCTTAACTTCTACATTTTCCTCCCACCTCTTACCTTGTTTAAATCTTTATCCTGATAGATTCCAAAGGACCAGTTTCTTCGAAGTGTTTCTGAAGGTTGAAGGTAGTATGGCCTCAATCCACTTCCTAGTTACTTTGAACTATGCACAATGAAAAGTGGTATGGCTCCTTCTCTTTCAAATAGAGATGCCATGACAATGGTATGTTAGATATGAGCTGATTTGTTGTCACATTTTAATGTCCTTAAAAATATCACCACTCAAATTGACACAGTCCAGTGGTGGTTCCACATGAAGTCTCTAATAGTCTCAACTCCATATATTTATCCACACATGTTAATGTTTGAGGTGAAAGGAATTCTTTCAGTGAAGCTAGTATAATAGCATCAAATCTGATCAGGTTCAAGTTAACTCAATTTGATCAAAATAAGATAGATGAAACTTTAAATGGGTTTAACTGTTTAAAAAGAAGAAGAAAAGAACAAGTCTGCTGAAAATGATTTGGATCCAATAAAGAATATAAAGCTTAATTGAATCTGGAAGCCCAGTCAAACCCAATAAGTTGTGTGCAGATTGCAAACCAAGGAGAACCTAACAATTTACATTGTAACAGTTTATGACGGGGTGTATTCAGATCTTGGAAACTTCACGTGTGAATGGCCATGAGCATAGCACATTGTCAACCTTATTGAACATAGACACATGACTAGATATAATAGGATATGACTATGCAAAATGTGTCGTGCATATGACAATAATAAAATTGTGCATGTAAGTGTGCATGTTTTTTAGCACGAATTTGTACAGCTAAAACGGCTGAAAAGCAAAATATCTGAATGTTAAAATACTTCTGATTTTATACAATCGAAAATCCAAGATTATATATAAGAATTGAAACCCACAGAGGTTGGCCAGGTTCTGACAATTGTTATCCCCAACACAAAGGGTAACCCCTCACCTCAAACCTACCAAACCTAATAGGTATAGGCACGTAATTACACGCTTGTGTGATTTTGTCGGGTCTTGGATTTGGCCAAGCCATGTCAATTTAGTTCGGGCTTTTCAGATTTGAGTTTTTGTTTTTCTTTCCTTTACATTTTTTAGATGTTTGGGTTCGGAATTAGCTAGAATAATGTTGAGAATAATAAGATAGAAGTTTACACGAAAGCATATCAGTTACGGGCAAGTACAGGTTGGCTTCATTCCCGGGTTTTATGTGGTCCAGGGCAGGCACTTTGTTGATGAAGCATACCCAACCGGGATTTCTTTAGGTCTTGTAACAACCTGTAAGTTCTTTCAAAAGCCTTCTAAGCACATTTTTGGTTCAATGTTGTTCAGGTTTGGGTCAAACTTAACCAGATCAAAGAATTTATATTCGTAGTAAGAAGATGGCCACCTTATATAGATGCAACTACAATGATCAAATAGAATTCTGGATCCATTTTTCATCGATTGGGTCTTTTAATTTCCTAATCTTGGATAGTCATATGTCTTCAAAACATCCAGTACAAGTTGCAAATATTAGGATACATCAAAAGGAGTATCTAACATGATCATTCAGTATAAGTGCATTCAAGTATCAGAAATTTACCAGATCAAAGAATTTCTATTTCCTAGCAAGAAGATGGTCACCTTATATAGATGCAACTACAAAGATCAAATAGAATTTGTATCCATTTTTCTTTTAATTTCCTAATCGTGGGTACATGTCGTATGGCTTCAAAACATCCGGTATAAGTTGCAAATATTAGGATACATCAAAAGGAGTATCTAACATGATCATTCAGTATCAGTGCATTCAAGTATCAGAAATTTATCAAACACGGGCGTGACTTTGTGTAAGTATCCGTGCTAGATAGCCAGCACCTTTATCTCAGGCTGATGTATATAAAGACCTATCATATTATCTTTTTTTCAGAACTTTCAATCTGAAAATCCTATTCTTTTTCCTCTATTATATGATTCAGTGCCATCAGCAGCGCATTCTCGTCATAACCCAGGAATCTTTACTTCACTGGATCATGTTGTCGCTGCATCGACAACCTCCCAAGTCTCATTGGCAAACACAAATTTAGTTTTGACTTCTCTCTCGTTTGACAGTTAGTGTACAAATAAGTATGTGACACATCAGATTGGATTTTCTTAGTTTTGATTTGTAGTTCAATTACTCAACATCCAATAATTGGTGGGGAACGACAAGATGGAGATTCCTTGAGAACTGAACGACAAGATGGAGATTCCTTGAGAACTTATTAGGATAAAATGAAACGGAATTACAAATATCGGAATTGCACTCTTTATTTAAGAACAAAAAGATACACGTGATGGGCTTCGCACATGGGAACTTCACATGCCGGCAACTCACATGTCTAATACTAGTTGCAGTTGACATGCAGGGTCTCTCATAAACATTCTCTCCTCCTCCCTCAAATGAAAAAGTATACCATTATTTATAGAACTAGAACAGAATCCTAATCCTAACTAATGGATAATATCCTAACAAAATAACAACTCTAATATCTAAATAACAACTTCATCCTAATCAAATATCTCAACCAAAGAAAACCAAATCTTCTAAAAAAATCCTAACTTCTAATGACTCCAACCTACGATTTTGATGATCAGAAAGACGGGCACGAGAACAGCTTTGACCAGTACACTTCTGGCCAACAGGCAGCCATGGGTTTCATTTCACACATAATGTATGTGCACACTATAGCAGCAGTAAACCTTAACTAGGGGCAGTTTGAAGTTAATATACAATGGTTTCAAATGCTCAAACCAATCCAGAAGCCCAATTTAAGGGCTACATCGCAGGAGCGGACTGATCCACTATGTCATTCTGATGAACCTATTGGTGATTAAAAACAGGATTGTTTTGCAAAGATGGCATCGCAACACAGATAACATGGTAATTTTAGCTGAATGTTCGTTGTGGTAACATGAGACATGGGTTATGGTCGCTATGGCAATGACATGCTAATTTCTCTCCTTCCTCCTGTTCTTTCTTTTCAATTTACTCTTTAGACTTGACAACGCACTAGACCCTCCCTATTCTATTTTATGTACAGGAAAGTCCACTACCATGTGTAGAAAACATAATATGTGGGGAATATGCATTGCTATTTTAGGGAGGTCTTGATTTCTTAGTTGATTTGTAACCATAGAAAATCAGGAAATAATTCCTTGGTTTCTGTCTTTTTTTAGTCCTTGTTTGTCTGCCCTATTATTGCCTTCCTATTCTGGTGTATTCAGTCCTCTATAAGAAGAAGGGACTCCTTCAGTTGTAAAAAATAACAAAGTAGCAGAAAAATAAAAAGAAGATCATTCCTTTCCCGTGGACATAAGTCTTTATGACTGAACCACGTTAAATTATTATGTCTTCCTTCATTTCTTCTCTTCTCTAAAAATCAACATGGTATCAGAGCTTTAGGTTCTTTCTAGGACAGAAACCCAAGTCACCAGCCTTCATTGCTAGTGAAAGGCCTTCACTGCCTAGATTTTTTAGAAACCAAAGGAGATGTCAGAAGGTGCCGCAAAGACGGCTACAGCCCAATCAGAGGAGGTTGTCCGATCTCAACAACCTGGAGAACTTCAAAGTATTCAGGCTGCATACAGATTGAATGGGAAAAATTATCTCAAGTGGTCCCAACTTGTTCGTACAGTGCTGAAAGGAAAAGGGAAGATCAGCCACCTTACAGGTACAGGGCCTAAGTCAAGTGATCCTCGATTTGAAGCATGGGATGAAGAGGATTCCATGATTATGGCGTGGTTGTGGAGCTCTATGAACCCTGAGATCAGTAACACATGTATGTTCTTGGCTACTGCCAAAGATATTTGGGAGGCAATACAGCAGACCTACTCTAAAGCTAGGAATGCGGCTCAAGTTTATGAGATCAAAGTGAAGGCTATGGCTGCAAAACAGGGAAGTAAATCTGTTACTGAGTATGCTAATCAATTAAAATCCTTGTGGCAAGAACTTGACCACTATAGGATGATAAAAACTAAATGTCCTGATGACGCAGCTGTTCTAAATGATTTCATTGAGCAAGATAGAGTTAAATTTTTTTTTGTTGGTCTTTATCCAGAATTTGATCAGGTGAGGGTTCAGATTCTTGGCAAGCGGTTCCATGTTTTAATGAAGTGGTAGCTCTAATCCGAAGTGAAGAAAGTAGGAGAGGTTTGATGCTTGAACCGCAGGTCATGGACAGCTCGGCAATGGTGGCAAGAGGTGGTGACAAATCTGCCACAAATGCAGAAAAAGCACCAGTTCTTGAAGGTGGACAGCCTAGTCAGTCAAAGGCTCAAAACCATGACAACTTGTGGTGCACCTATTGCAAGAGGACATGCCACACTCGTGAAAAGTGTTGGAAACTTCATGGAAAGCCTCCAAGCCGAGAATGGGGACATAAAGAAGAGCAGTTAAGGGGCAGTGGGCAGGCCCATGTTACTGCAATTCAACTGAGTGAGACACCACTTCAGGAGACAAGTAGTCTTAACCAAGAGGAGATTGAGAGGGTGAGATCTCTTATCGGCAGCCTTGGAAAACCTTCAGGTAGTTGTTCTCTGGCGTATTCAGGTAAGTTTCCATTCTTTATTGGGTTAAACGTCTCGTGTACGACATTTGCCAACTCTTGGGTTATGGATTCAGGAGCCACTGACCATATGACTCACTCACCAAATATTTTTACCACCTATTCCCCATGTCCAAGCAGTAGAAAAGTAGCCACTACTGATGGATCTTTGACCACAGTAGCAAGTGTAGGAGATGTCCAAATAAGTCCATCACCGATTCTAAACAATGTCCTTCATGTTCCTAGATTGTCTACAAACCTTTTCTCTATAAAAAAACTCATACTAGATTTATATTGCCATGTGATTGTTTATCACAGTTATTGTGTATTTCAGGACAAGAATTCGGGGAAGATGATTGGACATGCTAGAGAACGGGATGGCCTCTACTACCTTGAAACATCAAGTCAGTCAAACGTTATCAAGGATAGATTATCTCACTCTTTCAGTTCAAAAAGTTTTTCATCAAATAAAGAGAAAGTTTGGCTTCACCATCGCCGACTTGGACATCCAACATTTAGGCTTATCAAATTTTGTTTCCTTCTTTGTTTAAAGGTTTAGATGTTGAAAACTTTCAATGTGAAACATGTGAGCTTGCTAAACACAAGCGTACATCGTTTCCAATTAGTAATAAGAGAAGTTCTGTTCCTCTTTATCTCACTCACAGTGATATTTGGGGCCCGTCTACTATTCCTAATGTTTCTAGGGCAAAATGGTTTGTGTCATTCATTAATGATTGCACTAGTGTTACTCGGATTTTTTTGCTCAAACATAAATATGATGTTAGTACTATTCTCCTAAATTTTTGTTCCATGGTTAACAACCAATTTGGAGTTAGCATCAAAAGGTTTAGGTCAGATAATGCCAGGGATTATTTCAATCAAATCCTAACTCCATATTTTCAAGAAGGAATAGTATATGAGTCATCTTGTGTTAATACCACACAATAAAATGGAGTCGCTGAAAGGAAAAATCGTCACCTCCTTGAAACAACTCGAGCTTTTTTGTTCCAAAAACATGTGCCTAAGTCTTTCTGGAGGGAAGCTGTTCTTACAGCCACTCATCTCATAAACTGTTTACCTTCTAGAGTATTGGGATTCAAAAGTCCCATGGAATTACTCTCAACCTTCCACCCTAACCTCCACACTACAAATAACCTTATCCCTAAAATTTTTGGGTGTGTCATTCGTCAGTGTCCATAGTCCAAACAGGGGGAAACTAGATCCAAGGGAGATTAAATGTATCTTTGAAGGATATTCTTCTAATCAAAAGGGGTATAAGTGCTATCATCCTCCATCAAAGAAGTTCTATGTCTCAGTAGATGTCACTTTCAATGACCAAGCGTCTTACTTTACCACTCCTTACCTTCCGAGTTCTATGTCTCAGTAGATGTCACTTTCAATGAACAAGCGTCTTACTTTATCACTCCTTATCTTCCGAGGGGGCGTTCGACTATGGAAGATAAGGAATTTTCGCTAACATCCCTTCCCGCATCTAACTCATCTCCTGAAAAGCCTATTTCACCTGTGTCTCCCTCTGCATCTCCTGAAAATCCTAGTTCACCTGTGTCCGACTCTGAACCCGTGTCTGAAAATCCTCCCGAATACCCTCCTGAATCTGAAACTGTGTCTAAAATTCCTCTAGAAATAACTGACTCTACTCTTGAAAATGTGTGATTTGACAAAGGAAAGGTGTTCACAAGGAAGAAGATGGTTGTTCCTGAATCAGCGCAGGTCCAAGAGTCCAATCCAGATCTTGAGAATGAGGTAACAATTTCTAATCCTTCATTGCATAATGAACAATGAAACTGCATCTCATGAGGGGAGTGATGATGACGACCTTCCCATTGCTATTAGGAAAGGAATGAGAGAATGCACCAAACAACCTTTATACTCTCTAGCACATTTCTTGTCTTTTAAGAATTTTTCACTATCTCATAGAGCCTTCCTTGTCAGTTTAAATATCATTACCATCCCGACCACCTCATCTGAAGCTTTATCCAATGAGAAATGGAAACAAGCTATAAATGTGGAGATGGAAGCATTGGAAAAAAATAAAACTTGGGAGTTGGTGAAGTTGCCGGCCGGGAAGAAACCTGTAGGGTGTAAATGGGTGTGTACGGTGAAGTATAGAGCAGATGAGTCCATAGAATGATACAATGCAAGGTTGGTAGCCAAGGGGTATACTCAAACCTATGGAATTGACTATCTAGAGACATTTGCTCCTATTGCAAAGATGAACACCGTTCGAGTTTTGTTGTCGTTAGCAGCTAATTATGGTTGGGATTTACAACAATTTGATGTTAAGAATGCATTCTTGCATGGAGAATTAGAGGAAGAAATCTGTATGGAGATTCCACCAGGTTATGGGAAGAACATGGCTGCTAAAACTGTGTGTCAATTGAAGAAAGCCTTGTATGGCCTAAAGCAATCACCACGGGCATGGTTTGGGAGATTTGCTAGGGTTATGATAGCCATGGGATACAGACAAAGCCAAGGGGATCATACGTTGTTCATTAAACATTCACCTTCAAGGGGAGTCACCTCTCTCTTGGTTTATGTTGATGACATAATAGTGATAGGAGACAATGATAAAGAGAGACAGATCCTGAGTCAGTGTTTAGCTATGGAATTTGAGATCAAGGCATTAGGGAGGCTGAAATATTTTCTCAGAATTGAGGTTGCTTATTCAAGGCAGGGCCTTTTTATCTCCCAACAGAAGTATGTTACAGATCTCCTCAAAGAAACAGGCAAGACAGCATGCAAACCGGCAAGTACTCTAATAGATCTGAATCTTAAAATTAGAAAAGCAGAGGAGGATGTTGCAGTGGATAGGGAGATGTATCAACGTCTTGCAGGCAGACTCATCTATCTCACACGCATGCAGATATAGTATATACAGTTGGTGCGATTAGTCAATTTATGCATAGCCTAAAGGAAGTTCATTTACAAGATGTTCACCGAGTGTTATAGTACCTCAAGGGAACACCAAGGAAAGGTATTCTGTTTAGACGGAATGGAGGTTTAGCACTTGAGGATACACGGATGCCGATTATGCTGGGTCAATTGTTGATAGAAGGTCAACCACTGGATATTGAACCTTTCTTGGCGGAAATCTTGTGACGTAGAGGAGTAAGAAACAGAATGTAGATGCACGGTCTAGTGCAGAGGCAGAATTCCGAGCAATGGCTCAAGGTGTGTGTGAACTACTATGGTTGAAGATCATTCTAGAAGACTTGAAGGTTAAGTTGGATGGTCTGATGAGACTTTATGGTGATAACAAGTCTGCAATAAGCATCGGCCACAACCCAGTACAGCATGATCAACGAAACACATTAAAGTTGACAGACACTTCATCAAAGAGAAGTTGGAGAGCGGACTGATTTGTACACCTTATGTATCTACACATGGTCAACTTGCTGATAT
>JBAKGM010000001.1:39684052-39713497 GCA_037177215.1 Asparagus racemosus
ATCATTCTAGAAGACTTGAAGGTTAAGTTGGATGGTCCGATGAGACTTTATTGTGATAACAAGTCTGCAATAAGCATTGGCCACAACCCAGTACAGCATGATCAACGAAACACATTGAAGTTGACAGACACTTCATCAAAGAGAAGTTGGAGAGCGGACTGGTTTGTACACCTTATGTATCTACACATGGTCAACTTGCTGATATGCTTACTAAAGGGTTAAACAGCTCAGTGTTTCAAAGTATTGTATCCAAGCTGGGAATGGAGAACACCTATTCACCAGCTTGAGGGGGAGTGTAGAAAAACGTAAGATGTGGGGAATATGCATTGCTATTTTAGGAAGGTCTTGATTTCTTAGTTGATTTGTAATCATAAAAAATCAGGAAATTATTCTCTGGTTTCTGTCCTTTTTTAGTCCATGTTTGTCTGTCCTATTATTGCCTTCCTATTCTGGTGTATTTAGTCCTCTATAAGAAGGGACTCCTTCAGTTGTAAAAAATAACAAAGTAGCTGAAAAATAAAAAGAAGATCATTTCTTTCCCGTGGACGTAGGCCTTTATGACTAAATTACGTTAAATCATTATGTCTTCCTTCTTTTCTTCTCTTCTCTAAAAAATCAACAGCATGCCTCAAACAACAGGCATCAAGGACGTTCGCACATAACCACGAACTTTCCAATTAGAAGTAAATTAAGGCTTCACCATGTACAATCAACCCAAATGGCATTGGATAAACCCTCTGGTGACCGGAATGGATCTGAATTTAAAACCATCAACACGGTCAAGAAGAATACAAATAAAGATCAAATCTCAATCCATTATACTTTGACCCACCTAATAGTCGAAAAGAATAAAGTTTTTAAACAGGAGACTTGATAACACTATGGCTTCTGTTTCATGATGTATTACAATTCACTTTAGTAAGAATATTATTTTTCTAAAAGCACTCGGTTCACAAATAAAAACTTTCTATTGCAGTAGAGGCTTTATGTTTACACTTTACAGTAGTACTTTCTCAACAAGACTAAAAAAACAACACAGATTAAACAATTTCTAGTTTCTACTCTCTGTTTTTCTAATTCATAAATTTGTATAAAAGATGGAAGTCCTTTTAGGCTTATTTTCTGTTTCAAAATTTGAAGGAAAAAAACTAATTTAGAAAAACTAGTTTCGTTGCTCCCACATATATTAATTTAAATATACATGTGCACTAACTAGATTCAACTCTTATACCTTCCAAATGTAACAATATGGGCAAACTTGATATTTGAGCAAGCTGTTCTAGAATTATTAACAAGATGTGGGCCAGCCCTCAACATAGCAACTCAGGACTTTTAATTATTTTCTATTAAAACTTGTTAGTGGCCAATGTCAGGAATATTCAAGACGTTAAAATTTTTGTGAAACAATAACGTACTTTGTAATTCAATTATAGATGGTTACACACCCATCTTTATCCACAAAGCCTGGAAAAAAATTCGATAAAAGTAACATATTCAGAAAAGGGAATAAATTCAAGGTCCAAAAAGATGTTGGTCCTAACCTTGGAGTCAAATTCTATACCAGTGATTCCCTCCCTGCATGGAAATATGTATAAGATTAGCGGTTCCTTCAAACATTACTTATTGGGAGTCTGGGACTGCAGATACTAATGGAACGCTTGCATGAACCAGTAACATTATAAGCAACAGAGCAAAGGGGGATAGCAAATATGTGCATTATTTCTTTTACGATCATGCCATGCTCCTCCAACATCACCTACTTTTAATGCTAGAAAAGAATGTTGATGGTTATGTTATTATGAAAAATCTAAACATGAAGTATCATGCAGTATTTGGTTGAGAAAGTATATGCTACTCATTGTATACTATAAACTTGTGCATAAAGGTACCGACGTACCGTTTAGTCTCTAGTTCTGTTCTTTACTTTGTAAATCCTTACACCTAACTCATAGGTTTATATGGTTGTCTCCGTATATTGCAGAATCAAATCCGGCGGTTGCTTTGTAAATACTAAAGTCACATGCCAAAGGAGAAACCTTACATAAGCTAGGAGACAACTAAAAGACACATGGCCATTGTGACATTTAAATTGAAATAATTCCAGTCATATATTTGCTAGCAAAAGCCACCAAAAATATCTTGCAAATCAAATAAAATATCTCTGGACCATGTAAAAGTTTAACAGAATTCAGCAAGACCACAGTATCTAGAGTATTGTTGATTGAGTCTACGATAACTATTTTAACAGGAACCTTTGAGATTTTTGCATAGCAGCCACCATCACGCTGTTGTTCTAGCACTATACCGTTTATCATTTTCTTCTGAAACTTGGTAGCCGTTAATCTAACATATGTACAGCTCCCATCTATCCACATTGTTAACGGTAGAAATCAAAGGAGATAATCAAGCTCATAATTACAAAGGAAATCCTACAGCTGTGATCCCACAACTGTAATCCAGCCCACACAATCACTAAGACTCAGCACTATTCATTCGTAGACCTTCCTCCGGCATTGTTCTTCTCATTCTTTATGTGGACGATATGATTATCACAAGTGACAATACAAAAGGCATCAACTCCCTTAAGCAGTAGCTTAGCGAGCATTTTGAAATGAAGGATCTTGAACCTCTGAATTACTCCTTGGGACTAGAGGTTACTTCCCAGCTGACGGGTCCTCGCTCTTGCAGGTCAAGTATGCATCTGATATCCAGTCTGATGCTGGTTTGACCGACAGTAAGATAGCAAGCACTCCTCTTGAACCCAATGTACACCTCACCCCTATGGATGGAACACCCTTGTCAGATCCTACTTGATATCGTCAGCTTGTTGGCAGCCTAGTTTATCTTACTGTTATGAGACCTGACATTACTTATGCAGTGCATGTTGTTAGTCAGTTTATGTCAGCCCCTTGATCTACTCATTTGCTGCTGTCCTTCGTATTCTACATTATGTTGAGGGGACACTCTTTTATGGCCTCCACTTTTCTGCTTAAAACTCACTCGAGTTGAGAGCATATTCTGATGCAGATTGGGAAAGATCACAGCTGTAGGATTTCCTTTGTAATTATGAGCTTGATTATCTCCTTTGATTTCTACCATTAACACAAGTTGCATTATTTCCCTTTTTTCATGTATTATGCATGTTTTTTATTGTTCATGTTTGCATCTGGCTTGTGCATGCCACCCCTTACAGCAGGGCCTACCTTGGTTCCAGCCTAAATATGCATAATTTGACCCCCCAAAACATAGAATTGGAATGTCTAAATTTAGCTCCATAGTCTCGCAACTAAGTAGAAGAAATAAATAACATTAGAAAACAATGTACCTACTTCTTATCTGGCAACTAGATACCCTAAAAGGTTACAGAAACCTAAAACGTGGAGTGAATTCTGCTGCCTACCTACTATAACAACCCAGAAGATGAGGAGTTGGATGTGAAACATCCCTTCTCGGTTTTAAGAAACAAGCAAACATTGTTAGAACCCAAAATTGCAGTCCAACTAACGGATTTACATGTTCACAAACTTTCCTAAATTGAAATGTTATGATCGGTAAAAGGCAGACATAGTGTTATCTCCTAGAATAATTTCAGATTAAGAGAAATTGGGACAGGAAGAGAATCTTATGCATATTTTATTTAATTGCTATACCTTTAGGAATGATAAAAATTATGTGAGTATAAAGATTATAACTCTCAACCCTAACCACAATCAGAATTTTGGTGAGTGGCGGTGACTTTAATATGCTATCAGAGCAACCCAGGCTAAGCTTCCACTACCACGAGTTTAAAGCGTAGTTTTAAAAATATACACATATTACCACAGTAAATCATAATGGTCTTCTGGCGGAACTTGTTAGAAATTTAGAATTTAGTATTTTAGGCTTACTATTGCACCTGACCTAAATTTGATTAGTTTTAGGATTAAACAAAGCTGATTTGCATGATAACATCTAGTGCTATTTATTGTAACAAAGATGGATAGATTCATTAGTGCACAGGAAAATCCCAACAGCAACGGTATGCTAAGCCCTTTGGAGAAATGTAGAAATTAGATATTGAAACGAAAACAAATTCTTATCAGACAGTTCAACTAATCATTGAGTGGAAAATGATCCTGGAGCCACCTCATGTCAAGACCAAGCTGTTCTTCACACTGGAAAGAAAAGGAAGAAATCCAGATGCATTTGCAATGAATGGACAGGGAACTCTCAGGTGGGAGCAATGGCATTCAGAGTGTTATTGTCAAGCCACCACCTTTAAGGGTGGCATGTAATTTTGTAATTGACCTTTAACATATAATAACTTATTGCTGATATCATTATACTTTCTGGTTTTATGGAGATACGCATCTTGGTGTGCTCATAGTGAAGGTACTTGATGATCAGATGCCTTTATGGTTATATAATATCTTTCAATACACCGCATGAGCTTCTACTCCATAGTTCCTTTACTAAAAAACTATATTTCCACATGAGCATAATCTGAAAAGTATGTAGCTTCATGAGTTTTACACAAAGATGTTCATTCCATGAGTAAACTACTTACAGATGCAGATCAAGGATGTAAAGCTTATGAGCTGAAATAAAAGGGTGACCATCATATGCATTTTATACAAGAACAAAAATTATATGCAAGTATCAAATAATGTAAAAAAAATGTATGTTCCAAAGATCAAAATGACATTACTCACAAATGAATGAATTACAAAGATAAAGACTGGGCAGAGTTTTTACCTCACAAAGTAGTCTGGAGAGTCATGATTCACGACATTTGTTGTCCTGGCAATCTGTCAGACAATAATATAAACTTCAGCATTTAACAAAAAACAAATTAAAAGTAAGTGCTTGGAATTGAACAAACAACTCACATATGTTGGACAGTTATCCGATCCAATCTTGTAATGATGTTGAAAAGCTCTAACCTGCCATGTTAAACAAAACGTAAAGCAGTGTTAGCAAGTAACAGCTCAGTGCCAGTAATATATAACAGAAAACCGGGAGGAATTGTCATGAGAAAATGGGAAATTTGGGTTCTGATTTCTGGTTTCAGGGTGGGTAGTGAAAAATCGTCAAAAGTTGAGGCGTTTTCTGCAATTTAACTAAGGAGCTCAGGAAAACCAGCGTACTTCCTGGCGTCCATAGACGGTGATTATTTGCATGTCTTACTGTTTTCTCTAATTTATAAGTAAGCATATCGACTGTGATAATTCTAAGAGTTCAGGCCAAAGTGATTCCCTTTTTACCTAACTTTTGAATAAATTTATTTTTTGGCAACTCGCCATGGAAAATGGCATGAGAAATTTGGAACCTTTGGCTCGTTTCAGGTAATGTAAAGGAAAATCGGCAAAGGTTGAGGGGTTTTCTGCAAATTAACTAAAGAGAAAAGGAAAAGCGAAACTTTTACTTGCGCGTAAGAATCGAGAAGAAGCTGAGAATCTTCATGGCGGCACTTGGGAGAGATCCTCCCGTTCAATTCTGAAACGATCCGCTTCCACCTGGATTTTAAAATCGAATAAAAAAAACCTAATTCAACACCTAACAACGCAGAAGAGGAGATCGATTCGATTCGCTCGAGAAGAGAGAGAGAGAGAGAGAGAACCTGGTGATGGGATTAGGGTTTTTAGGGTTTTTGGAAGAAGGAACGGGGACTGCGTATTTCTCCATCGAGGTTCGGACTCCGGGGGAAATGGTGATGGAATTAGGGATACGAGGGGTGTTATATGTACTGCGCGGTGGTCGAAGCTAGGGTTTCCCGCCAAAATAATTTGGGGGTTTTTTTTTTTTTTTTTTTTTTCCCTTACTCGTGATTTACCTCATATAAGAACAGAAGTATTTTTCAATTTTCCATATGTGCCCCTTAATCTATAACATTTGCAAATTTCCATTCAAATCTGTATAGTTGCTCATTGTTTTCAATATTTTGTTTCATATCCCTGATTAAGATAATTAGTCTTTCTTATTAAAAATTATAAATTTTTTTAATATGTAATTAGATACATAGAGAGAAGAGAAGGGATGTGGGAGGATAAGTTAGCATACTATCTCTATTTCACTCTCGCTCTCTCTCTTTCTCCCCCTCTCTTTATCTATGTAATAAAATTAGTTACCTTAATCTGGGAGAATGAGAGATGTTTTTAAAATTTGGGATGGGATAGAAAAAAATTCGAATTTGGAGAAGAAATTACCAAATATCTAAATTTGGAGGTAGATAGGCATAATTTGTATATTTGAAAAGTATACAGATGCAAAAGACTCTTTAGCTATACTATTGTATAAAAAAAATTAGTGAGGATAGGAAATGTTCAAAGGACATGGGAAAATGTTATTCATCTCACTAAAGACATGAGGACAATTTGACCATTTCACACATTTTTTCTTTCATTTTATTTTCTCTTACTTTAGTTCTAAATTTTTCTAAAGCATATAATAGAGATTACTAAATAAATATCTATTACATTGTATATTATAAAAATATATAATTATGAATAATAATGATTTTTTTGTATAAATAAATACAATAAAAATAACGATGAGAATTTCAATTTATTCCAATATAAATATGTCATAAACAATTTTGAATAAGCTAAGATAAAATATCGCATATTAATTGAACAAATATCATAAAAAGATCTTAGAAATATCTTTGATGCTTTAGGATATTATGATAGCTTTTTTTATATAAATATTAGAATAATTAAGTTTCAATATCAGTTGCATGTGCAATAATGCTAGTCTAAATAAGAAACTATGATGAGGTTACAAACAAACCGCGATTCATACGCCATAAGTTTTCGATGGTCGATAAATGTTCTGCAAACATTTCTTTTCCCCCCTCTTTTCAAATGAAGTGTTGGGGTTGTAATATACTTTTTTCGAGTCTGGGTGTCGAAATCCCACTTTAGCTTGTCGAGTGTCTATGCTGCCTCGGTGACTACAACTTGGGGCTCAGGGAAAATGTATCCAATGGTCGGAGGCTATACACTCAGGCTAAAAAGCCTCTAATAACTAAATGTCTATGATGGAGAATGTGTTTCTAGTTCTCATGCATCCGTTCAAGCTAAGAAAAAATATCGCATATTAGTTCAGATCATTGTTTAGCAAGTGACCAAAGCGGCTTGTAAGCTTTTATTTTTTGGTTTATAAGCCACTTTGGCATGTTTAATAAATGACTTTATATATCACTGTGTAGAAGGCAAACATGCTCCTCATTTCCAAAAAACCAAACTCTCATTTATCTCTCTCCAATCCAATAAAAAAAATTTTTTTTTGTCATTTTAACTACAATAATGACTTATAAATCACCAATCTGTCAAACAATCAATCCACTACTAAAAAAAATTATAATCCGCTAAATTTACCAAATAAGTTGGATTATAATCCTCTGGGCTCATAACCCATTTGTTGATTTTAAGCCAAGCGTGCAGGAGGATTATAAGCCATGTCAAGCGTGCTCGGCCTGGAAATCGGGTCTAAAGCGGGTCAGACCCGATCCTACAACTTGGGTATCGATTAGTCCTCCTCCATCTAGCCCTAACCTGGCTTCGATTCCAATCGCCGCCGCCGCGCCTCCGGCGGCCGATCATCGCTTCCGACGAATTTAGGGTTCTTACGCGCCCTCTCTCTGACATCGATCTCGACCGTCGAGTCAAACCCGATCAAGGTAATTTCTTTGCCCTAGTTTAATTTCTATTGAATTCGTAGTTTTTTCTTAGCTTAAATCAGAGGAAGTAACCCCTTGCTCCAACACTCATACTAGGTTACCAACCAAGAAATGCAGTAAAGACCATACAAATTAGTTAAAATTGTGGGCGAAATAGTTGTCACTCGATGATGAATTAAAACAGACTGGATTTTGTGGGAGTTCGGAAAACAAAAAGAAGAAGGAAAGTTTTGGTAGGAGGCCCAATGTGTCATGTTGCATGAGAAGACGGAGGACACTTGGTCAAAATGACAAATTTGCAGGAATCAAAACATAATGTCTCGTAGAAGTAAATTAAGTCAAATAAGTAGTTTAAATTTTCTGCACACAAGGACATCACAAGCAGCTCAAATTCCACGATAGAAAACCTGTAAATTAAAAGAGATACATCTGGATCGTTGAATTTGATCATGGCGGCTAGGTACCATTTAAACACCATCATTGAATCTGAAATGAAGAGCCACTGAAAGTTTGTACTTTGCGAAAATGAGCATTACAAATGTTTTTGATTGTCGGATTGTTGTTATCTTGGTGGAAGTTAGTATGGGGCAACCCCAGAACGTATTCCCATCTCAAAACCTTCATAAGGGGTGAAACAATCTTCTATAACATGGTTTACACATGCTTAATTTTGTTGTAATGAAGATGGGCTCAGGAGGTCAGGTATGTAGTTACTAATATAGACAAGAATGTGATGGAAGAACTGACCCTTATAAGACACCAGTTTTGTGTCAAGATAGTAATCTGCTTAACAAGTCTAATACATACCTCGTTTAGATAACTAGAATACCAGGATCAAATGTGAATGAATAATTGAGCAAGTGGTCTCACTACCACTATGTTGGCTGACCATCTTTGATCTTTAAGAAACTTTTTATTTGCTTGTATTTCCATTCGGCAATGAAGCTAGTTTCTTAAGTGAGAGAACGTTATGAAAAACAAAGCCAGTGGCAAGCACTAGTCACCATTTGAGCACACAAGATATCATAAGCCCTAGGGTCAGAGTTGAATTGATGAGATGTGCCATTGTCATGAGACCACTTGCTAGTTGCTACTGAGATGTATTTGTTGTTGGATGGTACTACACTTTTATTTGCTTATTATCATAAAACATATTCTATCGCAAATAATTTTCGTCGCTTGAAGAGAGAAAACAACATACTAAGGCAGTGTGGTTTGTTTCACATTTATTCTTTGTCAAATAGACAATTTTTTTGAGATAAACTCCAGTGCTCAATTCAAGTTCCCACCCCACACATCATTCCACTTTAATTCAAAGTTTCAAATTTGGGAATAGTTGATGTCATTATTGCCTGCAGGAAGGAAGATAACAATTAAGAATAATCAGTTATTTACCACGCAAAATAAGAAGAATCTAGTTTGGAGACCATTTAAAGTAATTAAAAAAAGTTTAGCATAAAAAAGTGTGCATATTCAAAGAGAACTACTGCACTCGAAAGTAGAAACTAATTCAACTGAAGAGTGAATCAAATACAGTAAATGTTAACACATGAGTTATGATATTTTCTTTTGGAAAAATCTTGGTTCGCTCAACCAATTAGCGAGTGGGTTTAAATTAAAGAAAAGTTAAACTTGGCACACTAATGAATCCGTAATCCAAATAAGGAAATTATCACAAAACTTGGAGAATCCATAGCTCGTTGGCAAAATTGAACTTGTTTATCTCTAGAAATTTATCAAATATTAATTTGTAGAGTGCGTTGGTATACTTTTCATACATCTTCTAATTCTTGAATTAGCATTGTTACATTCATACAGTAATTATCACTAATTTATGTAAATGTGTCAAATTAATAGATGCCCAATAAAATAGTTGAAGCCAACTGTACCTTATCGTAAAAAGATTTGATGGTTTTAGCTAGGAGCTCATTATCCACTGCCACCTTTCTTAAAGAAGCAGCCTGTCTTGCAAGGGTGCGGTGCGGACACAGATATGGGTGCAGATATGAGACACGATAAATTTGTAAAATACTAAAATGTAGGATATGGGGACATGCTTATATATATACTTATTGAAATTAATAATTATGTGTGATCAATATTGTTTTCTATTACATGTTATGAGAACTAAAAGCTCTATAATCTTTTTATGTTTCTTTTATTGAGTAGGTTATAAATTGAAAAACGGCTTATTTTTGGACTGGATATCCACATGACCATTTAAAATCGTACTTAGCTATGGGCTGAAATGAACTCGGTCCGAATCCAACAAGTTGTAGAACTTTGAGGTGAAGTGTAAGATATACTTTCAAGAAGTGTACTATGAGTGTTTTAAACTAAAACATGTATTGTATAATTGAGCGCACGTCTCATAAATGTATGTATATATTCAAAAAGTGTCAAAGGAGTGTCCGACGGACACAGCCACGGGAAGTGTCAGACACAGCTACGAGAGGTAAGACGAATTGTTTAGGTAACCTAGGAAGCAGCCATGTGATGACTGTTAATTTTTTTCTCCCGCAATCAAATTTAATTATACTAGTTTCACAATTAATGAAATAATACCTATGAAAATAAAAGATTGTTAAAGTTATTCCACTTACAATGCCGGTCTTGTAGGTTTTCTTCATGAAGCAAGTGTTTTTGGGTAGCCACTTCTTCGGTAGTATTGTTATTAAATTTTTCATTGGAATATAAGGAGGTGTTGGTTTCTATACCATGTCGCTTGCAAGCACTTCGTTCGAACTTCAAGAGCTTGATGTAGAGCCAGCTTTCTTGATGTTGCTTTGAGCTCCACTCATAATTTATTCTATTTTTCATTGACAAAAATTAAACAAAATGAAATAGCATAATAGTATTTTTTTTAAATAAAAAAGCATCTATTGTGAACTTCATATGACAAAAAAGATTGGAATATATTATGAGATTATGCTTTCTAGATGAAAAGTTTTAAAGTAAAGAAGTAAAGGATATAGGAAAATCTGCGATAAAATTAGGATGAAAGTTTTGAAGTAAAGAGGTAAAGGATGTAGGAAAATCACCTTGAAAGAGCTAGAGTCAATTCCTTTTTTCCTGTATTCTTCTCTTTTTATTGGATTCAAGGTGGGTAGTATATATACAACTATGCGTCATTGGTAGTAGGACTTGTTGATATTGCATTTAATTCTTCGAAGTTTGCTCCTCAAGTAACTTTATTACAAAGAACTTGGACACAAGATTCACAAAGTACATTCTCTCTGTGCAGGTCCTCTCTCATCTTTCATACTTTCTTCTCAAGCAATTATGTGACAAAGAACTTGGAACATTTTACTCTGTACAGATAAATCCCCTTTGCAATTTGACGAAGAACTTAGACGTTTTCTCTGTATATGGATAGCTTACCTTTGAACGTTGCATGTCTTAAGATATTTCATATTATTCACCTATTTCTTTGTTTCATCCATGGAGTCTAACTGAGAGCTTGACTTTATCATCTAGGATTTACATTATTAGAGAGCAGTAAAGCAAGGTGGTTCCATTTCTCACATGCTTCTTTTCTCTTGCATTTGAAACGTCAGCAGAATTCAAGGACAATATATTATCGGCAGGGAGCTATGAAACAACTAATCAACAGCCATTATTGTTGAAGTTTTGAATTCTGAGTCTTTTAGTTTTTTTGCTCTAGTCTTTTAGTTTTCAGAAACCTTGTATAGTCTATTTGATTCAATCTGGGATAGATTATCGATGGGGGTGGAAGTGATGTAATTTTGTTGCTTGAGATGTGGTATGCAAATTTAAGGAGTAAAAGGTTCTGTGTGTTGTTGATTCTTCTGAATTTGGAGAAGTATTTGTTATATATGAAGACTGTAAATGTTGAATATTATAGGAGAGGTAGTCATGTCTGTAGAAAGAGGAGTACAAGTATTTCCTTATTCTCGCTAACGAGCGATATATTGAATTTTACTGCATATAACGGTTTGTCTTTGAAAAGATTTTACAGGCATTTGAGTTTTGGATGCCTTATTTTCTCGATTTCTAAGAGTTTTTGGTTGACTGGCTGTACTTTTGAGAGTTATGACTTTGATCCGAGTGAGTCTTATGAATCTTCATAGTAGGGATTTATGGAATGTTGCTAAGAAAAGCAACGTTTTATGGACTCATTGGATGACTTTCCTGCGAAGAAATTTCATTTCCAAACCCCTGAACCAAGTGGAGTACGCACATAACACCAGACGCTTATATTCTTTTCAGGGGGCAACGTATATCAAATTAATGTTTAATGTGATCTGTGACGGTGTTACGGTTAAAGAAAAGGCTAGTTGCGAATATGCGTACATCATTACCATGATAGTGTGAATCTGACCATTTATATCCATGAATCTTTTTCTTTTTGTCTTTCTTTCTTTCTCTCTCTTTTCCCCCTCTCATTCATTAGCACCTATGTTACCCGTGTACTTCTACAATGAAGCCATACCCATACCGGACATGTACCCAACACTTTTCCGTACCCAAATTTAATGGACACTTCTTGAATATATGCATGCATTTATTACAACATGTACTCAATTATACGATGTATGTATTAATTTAAAATACTTAAACACTTCTTGGACGTATAGTTTACACTTCACATCCGTTTCTTGAAACTAGTTAGATATGGGTCGTGTTCCTTTCAGTCCATACCCAAGTTCAAAACTATATTGTTAAAGGGTCATTTGAATATCTAGTAAAATAAATGAGTAATTTCCTATTTATGATAATCAATATGATAAAAGAAATTTAAAAATGTAATCGGAATTTTAATTCTAATGACGCATGAAGCGGAAAAAAAATGATCACATGTACATATTATATATATATACACACACACACGTGTCCCTGTACCCTACATTTTAAAGTTTTGCCGTGTGTCCCGTACTCGTTTCCATGTAACTTTGATTAGCACTTACCTCTCATATTACCATTATCACAAAAGAATAAATAAAAAGGCCCTACTATAGAACAAATAAGACTATAACAAACTGAGAACAAACCTTCAGTACGCACATTGCAAATTTCTATTAGAGGCCCTTGAAGTTAAAATAGATATTAGTATACAAAGTTTTTGAATTCACCAGCAGGAGAACCACCAGCAGAGTTCTCACCTCCACAGTAAAGAGGCAAGGAAGTTAGCCTAATATTCAGCATCGAGGAATATAAACTCAGAATGCCCAACTTGATAATTAAACTAAATTAATTACTAATTTCTCTACGTATAGATACTCAGATCACCAAATAATACTTCATGTACAAATTAACATTACATCATGGTTTTTCTCCCCTGGCAATATATACTCTTTTCTCCAGAATTTTATATCATTTCAGCTGTTCAGAAATCAAGACCAGAATTGCATCTAACTGAAAGGACTACTATATTATGTACCCTCAGGGGGGAGTCCTGCAGCACTCCACCAAAAACTGACAGAAAAGCTAGCAGAAAGTGATCTCACATAGTGCCACCATTTCGGCGGAATATAAAGCATTTCGCCTTCCTCTAATATACAATCGAAGAAATCCAAATTCTCTGCCCTGGGAAATTCTTTCACATTAGGATTGTCGAGGTCCACCTGAAAGCATAAAAACATCATGAGAAATTGGTATCAGATTCAGCCGAGAGGAAAAGAAAAGAAGAAGAATCAAACTATGTTCCTCTAATAACTCCGAAGGTTGGTATTAATGTAAATCAAAGTTGTTAGATATTCAATAAGCAACAATTTAGCGATCCATGTCCATTGGGTAGTTGATGCACAAATAAAAGGAATATATATTGATGTGATGTTAAGTCCTGGAACCCAGGGAGTGCAACGCTTATTGTTACACTTGATTTCCATGACCAACCTAATAAACTCAACCGTACCTTCACAAATTCCTGACGCGGCGCAAATAAATGGGCTACCAGCCACCTATTATTGGATTAATATAGAATAAGGAGGTTTAGGGATTACTGCATCTACATTAAGTAAAGGTTAATCTCCTGTTCAGCAGTGGACAGGACACCACTGGATAGTTTCACTTAACTCCAACTAGAGGGAAGAACCATATTTTCTGATCAAATTTCACTTTGACCAACTCAAACATCCTCAGGGAAATAATAAACCATTTTCACATATTCCATAGCTTCCTAATATTCTAGTAGTTAACGAATTTATTTTGTTTCAATTTTTTTCTTCTTCTATCTTAAAATATATTTGCTATATCCTCTGATCTGATTTCGCTTTGAGTAGCTTAAAATTCCCTCTTTTTTCAATCTCAAAATAGTAATAACCCATTATTTTACATTTTCCACTTCCTTATATTCTAGTAGTTAGTTACTAACTTATTTTATTTCAATTTTTATTCTTTTCCAACTTTTGATTTAAGTTCGAAAAAAGAAACAAATTGAAATAAAAAAAGTCCAGGACACTTCTAGGAGGTTTCGTTAAAATAACCCTAAAATAAATTCAAAAGTTATAGACTAAAACAAGTACACAGCAACATCAAGGTAAAAGTCTTTTGACAACAACTTTTTAATTGAATAATTATGTTTGTTTTCCATCATGAAATTTAGCAGCAGGACTTACCTGACTAGAGTTGCTTAACATAGACTCAGCATAAGGGTACAAGCCATCAGTTGCTGTAGCTGGATAAAGCCTTATGTACTTTCTGCCAACAACCTAAAATTGAAAGAAGAAAGTTCAGATTCCAAACATTTTATACTCATTCAGCTTTCAAGTCTTTGAAACATTGACTGAACACAACTTCATGACTTTTATCAGTTAAAACATTAGCAGAACATCTTTAAGTGAGTGCTTGTCTCAGAAAATGGCTGGAGATCTTGGCTCAGCTAGCTAAAGAACCAAATTTTATTTTTAATTTTAAGTCCGAAAGGCTGTATTATTCTCTGATGAAAATATCAGTTAAAACATCAGCAGAACATCTTTCAGTGTGTGCTTGTCTCAGAAAATGGCTGGAGATCTTGGCTCTGCTAGCTTAAGAACCAAATTTTATTTTTAATCTTAAGTTCAAAAGGCTGTATCATTCTCTGATGAAAATGCTTAGGATCCAGAGATCAGCATAAGCATATGAACTCCAAATGAAGTGCCCTATTGCAGCCATGCAGGGTATGTTCGTAAGGTTCAGAACCACAGGCAGGATGGCAAAAATATAAAGAAGTAACACAGGCTAATAGAGATTTAAACAGTCACAATGGAGCTTTGAAAAACTACCAAGTTTCGGGTTCACCAAGACCAAGATATAGTTGGAGTACGGCTACTTCAAGGAGAGCTTTGAAATTGTAAGATTTATCCATCTCCAGAATGGGATAGCACTGACAACGCAGAACTTTGCTTGACAATATTGTTTCTTAAGGGAAAGCTATATCTAGCATGATCACTATTTAAATGAAGAAAGCATGAATAGATTTTGCTGATTGTCCAAGGAATTTCAACAAAACAAAAAATGTATATGCACATGACATATGTTGATAAAATAATTTCCCTAGGGAGATGATGAAGAACTAATCTGCTTAATGATTTATAAAATACCCTATCCAATCCATCATTCTGAAAGGAGAAGAAAATGATGAATGGGCAAAAAGACAGATCCAATCCGAATGAAGTGTAGTTCTGAAGAACAGAATAGAATCACAATGTGTTCCCAACAGAATAGAATCACAAAAGGAAGCTATTGAATCAAACCCAAAGAGTCTCAAGGAAGGAGTTGAGACCATATGAGCATCCATATTATCCGAAACAATAATAAGGGGCTTTAGACCGCACAGTTCAGTAATTCTTTTCACTTTTGGCACCAAAATGAAAATTTTACCTCCTGTCTGAAAGAGTATATCTCTTATTGTCAAAGAAAACACTCTTAAGAGGTATCTTGGGAATTTTACTGCCATAAGGGCCTGAGGGCCGCAATCCCATTATACCATCAAAGATACAATCAAAAAGTTAATCTATGTTCTGCAGATATTCAACTGATGCAGCATGATGGAGAAAGCGAAACATATGGAGAAAGCAAAACAAAAGTTAACGTAAATGTAAGGGCTAGAAAATAACTTGGTTAAGTGAATGCTGAAGTAAAAGCTAGCTTGACCGGAGCTTTCAGTCAAAACCCTCAAGAATATGAAGGGTCCCTTGGTCAGCAATCAAGGTGGTGAACCTTTTCTGCCTTGAGATAATCTATGTAGAATGCTTCACAAACATCTACAAGAGCTTCTTCAAGAAACAATGAATTAACTGGTATCAAATAGCAGGTATCGTAGAATATAGAAACTGTTGAGATTGAATCCAACTTAAAAGTTGATGACAATGCTAATTCAAATTATAGCAACTCCAAATATGATGCATGTATATATGGCTGAGAATTTGAATCAGAAAGCATCTAACTTAAAAATCGATTCCTATCAGTTTTTCATGGTCTAATATTCTTTCTTATACCTGAGCGAACATATTATGATGTGGGTCATGGTGCAATGGTGTCACTGTTCCAGGAGGACCAAACCAAGCATTAAGAGATTGAAGCTTCCCACCACCGGCAAAACAATAGTCCGGAATCATTATGTCATTGTGCAGTTCTTGAATCTACCAGTTAAAAATAAGAACAGAAACAGTTAATTGTCAAATTATGATATACCACAGGCAGAAGAGAAGATATCCCAGACCTGATCAAACAACGGGTGCTGAGCAAGGTAAGTCAGGTTTGCAGGGCAGTCAGTGGATTTAATCCTCTCAAGAAACTGTGAAAAGGTGATGAGCTCTTGCTTCCACTCTGATGCAAGATAGTTCTTTCCAACCTGCAATTGTTGTCAACTTTACCAGCTTTAAGTCCTGTACAAATTCAGAGAAATATGGACGTAAAGCTACATCTCATAACAATGAAGGATAGCATCAAATGTAGCTTGCTTACAACGTGGCATGACACCAGCAAGGTGGTTATATCACTTGATTAGTAAGCGTAAGTCTTTAAATGTACAAATTGTGGCGAAGTGGCCACCAAATCCGGAAAGAGCAGAAGATGTATTGAAGACAAAGATAACTGTCAAGGTAGATTGAAGATCAAGATAAGCATTGACCTCTATCTAATCTCTCATTGGAAATCAGGTCATGAACAATTTGCAGAAGGCTTTGTGCATTGCCAAACAGCCAATCGGGTTCATAAATGTGAATGTCATAATCCATGACAAGCAACCTTTTATGGAGTAGGAGATATCGCCAGTATTGTCTAATCTTCCCGCAAGAGCAAGTAATAATCCTGTTTCTTTCTCTTTTGGGACTCAAGAGACTTGTAAGTCACAAGGAAATGGTGACGTCTGAACTCAATCTAGATCCTAAAATATATGAGCTTTAGCAGAGATGAAGAAGGGATAAGATGAGTGAAAATGTTCCAAGTTACCTACCAACATTCAGCTAATGTCCCTTTGCTTTGTAAACTGGGAATTGCAAGTGCAAAACCAAAAATTTGCATTGACCCTAGGTTCTCTGATGGAATGATTTATCCAATCTTGGACCTCATTAAATTTAGGCTGAATAGCACTTAAATCCCTTATAGTTTACATGACGTTGCACTTATATACCTTATAGTTTACATGACTTTGCACTTATATACCTTTTTTTCTTGAAATCTAAATACCCTATAGTTTACATGACTTTGCAATTATATACCCTGTCTTTTTTTCTTGACATTTAAATCCCTGTTGTTTTTTTAAAATAGCACTTTATTATGTTCTTTTAGTTAAATGCTAAAAAATTCTTCTAAATGTTTTCATGTGATATGCACATGATAAAAATTAGTTAATTATAACCCTAAATTTGATTATATAAGAATAAAAACTAATTTTGAGACCTCTAAGTGGGAGTAAGAAAGATTGAAAATGAGTTTTTTAGTTCAAAATATCAACTTTAGGGGTACAGTTAATCAATTTTATCATATGCAAGTTCCATGAAAGGTTTTAGGGAAAACCGTCAATGTTTAACAATAACATTACAACGTTTAACTAAGAAAAGGTAGTAAAGTGCTATTTTTAAAAAAACAATACAGTATTTAAATCTCAAGAAAAAAAAAAGATAGGGTGTATAAGTGCAAAGTCATGTAAACTACAGGGTATTTAAACGTCAAGAAAAAAGATAGGGTATATAAGTGCAAAGTCATGTAAACTATAAGGTATTTAAGTGCTATTTAGCCTTAAATTTATTACAAATTAGGATTTTTTTTTGGCTATAAATATTAGTTTAATTGGCCACTAAATATGATGATTGAAGAAGTTTGGAACTGATTTCCATAGCCAGTCACTCTAAATAAATTTCTACAATCGAACATATAATTGCAGACTCTCAGCTCTAAGGAGCGTTATCTAGCCAAGTGTCCAGAGAGCCAAAAATTCTCTCGGTATTAGTCATGAGGTTTCGATTGGTTGATACATCAAGCGCGATACCAGTTAACTAGATTCACATACACCTTGATCAAACAGAAAGCTTCTAACTAAGCTTCGAAGCGTACCACAAAGACATCTGTGTAGTAAACTTAGCTTCTAAAAGCACTTGCTTCATCTAAAGAAAATCAAATCCTAGCTCAAGAAGTGGGAAATGAAACCAAGGTCGATCTCAAATTACTGCTGCAATGAGTTGCAGCTTACTGGTACATGGCATATCATCAGCAGTAAATTTTCATATCTTGTTCTAATGTATAAAATTATAGAAATTTCAAATATTCACCTCTTGATGAAAGGTTAAATGATGATGATATCAGATGTCCTGATGATACTAGTATTACCTTACTTCCAGGATGGGATTACTTAGGTTAACAATAATTATTACACTGCAGAAAATAAGAAAACAGTTAAAACACTTGCACTCATATGAGGACCAAATATGATGATTCAAAGAGTTTTCAAGGTGAACAGACACTTATTCGGGAAGAAGGATTTTGAGAGTTTTGTCCGATAACAACGCAAGGCAAGCAAGCAGGATGCGATTCTGGCATAATCGTTAAAAATCAGTACGAAATTGTAGCAGAGTACCAAACCAAGGTTCTCGAACTTAAAGGAACTGATAGTTTACTGCAGATTGCAAGGAGAAAAAACAGATCAAACGAATAATTCAAGCGGAATAATTCAGGTGGAAGCTAATCTTAAGGTGCTGGCCTAAATTGGTCATAAAGAGAAATATCAGTCTATGCGCCAAAAACGTAACGAAGAGGGAGAGGAAGAGAAAGAAGATGAGAAGGAGAGGAGGGAGGAGGAAGGGAGGAGAAGAAACTTCCATGAATAGAAGCCTCATAAACAGCATCATAGAGAAGTTTGGATTGGGATTTTGCCGTAAATTAGGGCTCTCAAGGTCAAAGAAAGATATCAATCCATGCACCAAAACCTAATAAGGAAAATGAGAGGAAGGGAGAGGAAGAAGCGGAAGAAACTTTCATGAATAAAGGCCTTATAAACAGTATTAGTTAGAAGGTTAGATTAGAAATACAGAATATTATCCCTTTTGTTTCATATTTTTTGCTCGTGGAATTAGGAAACCCATTTTTGTACAAGTTCCCAACAGAAACTTATCAGATATAGGCAGATGTAATTTCCTTTCTTCCATGGAACATTTTATGTTTCATGCCTATTTGTTAATGTTAATAAGTTGCAGAATTTAGTAGTTTCAATTCTGAACATTAAAATAGTCATCTAGTGTTCAAAGTGTTGGCATCTTCGAATTATGGGAAGAACCTATTGAAGTGGAGTCCAACAGGAAACCAGCAGGTATACATTCCAAAACTTAGAAATACTTATGACTACATTCAAGCACCATTTATTCTATTTTAAAATGAACCAGGGTATTCCTCTGAGAATATACCACCTTTGACCAATATAGTTAATAAACTTCAAGTGATCCCAAACAACCTAGTTAAGCTGGACCTTAGGCTGAATGTGTAAGCTTTCTGTCTTGACATTTGTGGAAACCTTAGGCAGTGTGCATTTATTACCTTGATATATTGTGAGTGAGTGAGTGTGTGCGTCCACCTTAAGTCTTTGGAGTAAACATAAGTCTAACCATACGCCTCCAAGAAAGAAAGGGTGTCTACAAAGTTGCATCACATGTCAGCTCAGTGATGTTGTAAATAAAAATATTGGGGTAACAACATACATTTGGAATCCCCATGATGTTTTGCTGATGCAACAAGAATCACTGCATAATTTCATGTGTGAATCTATAAAGTCAAATGAAATACTCAGTTTGCTAAAATATGTTCATTCAGTTTACGAAGAAAACTATTATCCCCCAACACGTAAAAGTTCAGTCACCTCAACAGGAACAGTCCGATCCCCAGCAATCCTTTTCAGATACTCAATGTCCTTCCACTTTGTTCGTGCAGGCCAATGATCAATGCAGCCACTGATTATAACTGGGGAGCTCCCCAAGAAATGATCACGTATAAACGTCTCCAGAGAGATAGAGGGTCGCTTCACAACAGTCTTACATGACAATGATCGCTTTGGAAGAACTTGAAGCACCTAGAGTAGAACTGAAGCTATTAGATACAATACATCAAATATGTGGTTATATGAGTAATTGAGCACATACAATATTTTAAGTTATATGACCAAGTTAACCTGCAAAATACCTTCTGCTTTCAACATTCTCCCAACAAAAGTTCAAAATTCATTCGGTCATTTTACTTAATATTCACAATCCGTTCTAATCAATTTATGAAAGTCACTCTCTTCCATCTCTCATGTCATTGTCTGATGAGATTAACTCATGGATATCATGGAAATTTCACAAAATCTCAAATTTGTGATAATATAAGAGAAGAAAAGAGATTTTAAATCTGTTCCATGTTATATGATGGATTGACAACAATAAAATATCCAAATACAAAATATAACTCTTAAAATGTCAAATTTATGGTAAAATATAGGACAAAGATACAAATCAGGAAAACAGCTTCATGAATTTTTGCCTGCAACACCAGATACATCGATGATTCTTTTGAGAAACAATGGTGGGGAATAACCCTCTGTATTTCTTTAACAAGCATATGACGAGAGAACTCATACATCGGAGTAAATTCATGATACTAACACCTGCCACATTAGATTACGAGCACTTGTCTCAGGATATAAGTACTATTTTACCATAGGTTCTAATATGCAACAGGGTGAAAATTTCTATTTTATCTTTTTATTTACAGCTACTAGTTTGCATGATTGTTATATAGACTTATAGTACATAAGCGTGGATAAATCACTATTTAACAGCAAGAGTCGTCAATGGTAACAATCTAAGAACAAGATTGCTGCAAAGGCGCCTGGATAGTAACCCAAATAATGTGAGGTAAGCAAAATAAGTACATCCATTTACGTCCTGAAATTAGAAGAAAAATTATACACTTAGGAAAAGCCACACTGATTACAGATGCCTGCTTGGAGTGCAAATGATTGTTTAATTGGATTTGGATGCTTGTAAACTTCAGGAAGGATGCAGTAAATAGTTACAAACTCATCCAACTTTCCACAAGTCGCTCATTTTACTTAAAATCGAACTTGAATTTCTATTGCGTGTTTGATTAAAATCATGCAGCTGAAATAAAGGAGTTTACATATGCAAGTTTTTAATGCAAAATATTACATTTGTTGGCTTTACAATTTGCGTAAACACTAAAGCTGCATTGTAATCCCAATGTCCTCAGATTTATGGAAGAAAAAGATATAAAAGATCAAAAAATTAAAATGTTAAGTTTAAAAAAAGGGATGGTGATTGTTGTTTGGTTACAGATGAGGTTAGTTTTGCATTCAAGTCTATGTTGTTTGCGTTCGTCCAGGGAGTGTTTGTTAAACTGAAGGTAGATCTGAAAGTATGAAAGTCACTTTTCTACGATTGTGAAAGTGCATCCATATCAACATGCAAATAAAATACATTGTTTGGTTGCAAAATAAATTAAGGGTTTATTGCCTATTAGTCCCTTAAATCATTTCTAATTGCCAAATAGTCCCTCAAATCTCATTATTTGCTTGTTAGTCCCTCAAATCTTCAATTTTCTTGCAATATGGTCCTTATGTTAGAAAAATTGTTAACTTCTCTAACTCTAGTTGAGTTAATGCTTAACCTAACAACTCAAGTTACCTTATTGCCTCTGGTGTATACATTGCCCTTGCAAGTTTTGGGTTTAAAGGGAAGCTAGCCATGGGAGTAGTGACCTTGATTTTGGGTATGGGGGAAGCATGAGACCAATGGTGAAGAAAGAAAGTGGATTTGAGTTGGTATATGTAGGGGTATAATGGGTATTTTACCTAATTCCATCACATTTAACGGTCATTACTAGCACCACCTAACATCAGGAACGGATTGGCAAGAAATTTGAAGATTTAAGGGACTAAATAAGCAAATAATGAGATCTGAGGGACTACTTGGCAATTAAAGATGATTTAAGGGACCAATATGCAATTAACCCATAAATTAATTCTTGAATCTAGAAAAGTACAGGTTATCCGGTAACATTATTTTATTTATTTATTAGAATCATATTATTATACTTTCAATGATATATTAAAATTAAATATTTTAATGAACAGTATTTTTCAACCTTTAAACTTCAACCTATTGATTCTCAAACAAATTAAATCCAAAGTTAAAACTCATATTTATTAAACTCACATTATTATACTTTGAACGATATATTAATATGAATTAATCTAAACTAAAAACCTTTTCTCAAACAAATTAAATCCAAAGTTAAACCCATAAAAATACATTAATAAGAAATAATCTAAAAATCTAAAAACAATAAATTAGTAAAGATTTGCCCTCACCTCTTGCAAATCCAATTCCTTCATCGCAAATCCCTCGACCGCCTCGCCCTTCTCCCTCGCCGCCGCCGCCGCCGTCAACATCCCCTTCACCCTCTCGACGGCAGCATCAAGGTTCCCCCTCAGCAGCGAACCCCCCATGATAATCCCCATGTCCAGCACCCTCATCGCCTCCGCCAGCTCCCCCGCCGCCGCCCTGATGCTCGCCACGTGGAGGCACGCCATGGCGTACGCGTCCCTCCACGCGGGGCCCACCTCGCTCCACGGCCCCGAGTGGAGCTGCTCCCACGCCATCTCCCTCGCCGCCTCCGCCGCCCTCAGGTCGCCGTCGGCGGCGGCGGACTCCACCGACGTCGCGTAGGCGAACCCTCCCTCCTCCGTGATCCGCCGGAGGATATCCGACCGGAGATCGTCGGATATCAGCGCTGATGACGTGGCGATTCTTGATTCGTCGGCCATTTGAGGGGCGGGGGATAGGGTAGATACCGAGGGTCTAGAGAGAGATGGGGCCCGTAAAGTTCATTAAAAGCGCAGGGAATGGGAGATATTTTTATTAAAGTGTGCGGTCCGGTCACCGCCCCCAGTGAAGTTGTATGCTTCATTATTATGGCTCGGGTCGATTTTATACAAAACCCCTTAACCTTTGAGCGGGTCTGTAGTGCTTTTAATTTTGACTTGATCCCTCAAATCCTCGATTCGATCCCCAAATGCTTAAGTTATTCCAAAAGTAGTCCTTCGAATGCTATTTGGTCCCCCGATATTCCTATAACTAATTTGTTACGACTGATGGGAACTTGGGAATCTAGTACCAAGTACCAATTTTAAATAACCCAAGGAGTTTGGGACCTAATAGCAATTTCAATGAGAGACTAATTTTAAATAACTCTAGGTTTATTATCGTGTATGTCCGACTACATTTTACGATAAATTTCAAAGGATTTTTCGTGTATATACATCTTAAATCATGTATATTTGCAAAACTATCTTAAACCATCAACTTGGAAAAAGTACTCTAAAATCAGTCAATCATCATTTTTTTTATTGACTAGTTTAAAATATAAAATATCAAGAGAGTAGTCAAATTTATTTAACTTTCCATCCAACAATGTTTGATGGTATCTTGATTTGAGGATATCTTTTTGTAAAGTTGATGACTTGGGATAGTTTTGTGAATACTAAGATTTTGAGGAAAAATTTATAAATACCCGCGATTTACTAGATGTATATATAAAAATCTAATGATTAAAACACAAAACATGAAGTTTTTTTAAAAATTTAATACACTTTAAAAACAACCTCATTTGCAAAAAAAAATGTAATAAAGTGACTCTCCTTCAATTTTTCTTCCCAAAATCTAGGGTGCCTGATCTAATTTCTAAATTTGGAAAGGTTTCATGCAAATCACCTCATAATGTTTAGGGGCTGAAAAATTCTTACTTATTCCAGATAGTATAAGCAATGGCAGTGGTGTTCACCGGCAGGTAAGCGGACTCGACACGGGAAGATACCTTTGAGTATTGACGTGGCCCAACAGGATGGAGGCGTTGGCAAATGTTTCTCAGATGACCCCCCTCACTTTTAAATGCCATACTTCCCCAAGTTTTGGAATTCTCAGAAGACCCCCTTATAGCCCCACGTTTTTCACAAAAACCTCAAAGAGTGTGTAGCACAATTTTCTCCACAAAAATATCTCCATGTACAATTTACGTACCCATGTGAAAATTGCAGTTAATGTTGTTGGTTTTTTTTTTTTTTTAATGTTGAAAGTTGAAAAAGGTTATCTGAGGACCCACAACTTAAGGAAAGTTTTGTGAGGTTAAGGGGTGTTATCGAAGAAACACTCAAGCTTGAGGGGGGCTGTGTAAAATTTACCCTTTAGGCTCTGTGAGTTGCACTTTTTTAGTTGGCACCACCTGGCTAGTATCGAGCGACTCCACAAGTCTACTTTTACGCGAAGATCACATCACCCTTCTAAAAGAGGGTGGAGGAAAATATCAAAATTGTTTTCAGAAAAAATAAAAAATAAAAATGAAATTCAGTTTAAGAGTACTCCAAATTTCCTTTTAACTTTGATTGGCCTATAGGCTATAGCGTATGAAATAATACCTGATCTTGATATTTTTGAAATTTGGATATATCTAAATCTAATAGAAGTGTATATACTCTATACAGAATAAAAAATAATAATTTGAAAAATAAGAAAAATAATTTATGTAAATATCATTTGATCATCGGCAATTTCCAATAAATATATCACATACAATTTTTATTACGGAAAAATACCATAAGCTTTCAATTGACTAACAGTAACAATATAATCAAAAAGTTTAACATATGCGTTACTACAAGGAGAAGAGGACGAGAGAGTATTTATACAGAATAAATAAGATGAAAAAAATGTCAAAAAAACATAGTGTGCGTATCATGCGTCAATGCATGATAATCTAGTATTTTTACTTGAAAATCTTGCGATGTTTTTCTATAAGAAAACACATTATCTAGACTAGGATGAGGAGTAGGTTGTTCTTGTTGGGTATTTCATGCTGAGTTGACCAACAAACCACGCCAAACCAAAGCGTTTGGACCGGGCTCGAACCAACCTGGTACAAACTGGGTCAGGTATAGACGCATCAGACACAACCCGAGTTCCAAACCGGACTCTGGTTCAAACCAGATTCGTCGACTTGGTTCGATCCGGATTAGGACCGGCGCAGATAAGTTAGCGCAGACTACATCTTACAGAAAAAAAAAAGTAACCAGAACTATGCAAATTACTAACAGAACGCCTCATAAAATCAATTTGATGATTAGAGCTGATAGGTTTAACAATGCTGAAGACCGAATATCCACAAAAGATCAACAGAACCATCAACTATCTCAAAGTTCACATAGCCCTAAACTAACATAGCCCTAAACTAAACAATGTTCAAACCACAACCACAAGAAATTTGAAGATCAGATGCAAAATGGCATAAAAAAGGTACAATGTCAAGCATAACAAAACCTTGGGTATAGAAATATTGGAGCATCTAGGCACAGAAAATATAACATAGCTCAAAATTTAACATAGTTTCCGATTAATCCAAAACCACAACCAAAAGACATATGATAAGAATCCTCTTAACAGAGACGAAAGAAAACGTTTCAAATCTGTGATCTCAAGGAACAGAGTACAACTAGCTATGAATAAGACTTGGAAGCAAAAACACCTAAAGATACCTCAGCCCTAAAACTTAAGCTCGTGAGGCTTCATGCCCTCACTCAATGTGAACCTGGCACCCAAGTAGGACTTGAGATCGGGAACAGCCTCAACAGCCTTCAACAGCTGTGAATCCACAGCCTTTTGATCATCCTTCTTTTCTTGTGGGAGGGCCTTCTTTTCCTGTGCAATTACAATACGAGCATTAACGACTAAACGGTAGTAGCAAAACAAATCAAAAAGTATTCACAACTAAGACAAACCTCTTTATCCGCTTCAAAAAACTCTCCCTCGGTCTTCTTCACCTTGTTCTTGGATTCCTTTGCAAAGTACTTGTCATCAAACTTGTCAACGTTAACACCAGAAATGTCAACCTTGGTAGATGTCCCAATGACATAGGACTGGTTTACACGGCGGAGGGGAACTCCGTTAACCTTGAACGGCCCTGCAGAAATTAAGAAGAAAATTATGGCAATGGAATTTGAGTCGTATGGCCTATTAAATGGTCAATCCATAAAAAGCATCAAAGCAATCATTTGTTGAGTAAGATTACATGTGCACATATATCTTTTTCAACAAAATCAGAGGTCCAATAAACTATGCTCACAAAAAAAGAATAAAAAAGAATGTTCTGTTAGGCTATTAACTATGTGTAACTTTTTGCTATGAGGTCTAAAAATAGAACCTAATTAATGAGACAATCCCTCTTAAAACTGAATAAATAGTAACACACAAACATAGATAAGAAACTATCCAATGATCAAATGTGGGTCAAACAAAGGAGAACTCACATCTCATTATACAACAAGATAAAGCCGCAACAATCCTATCACAAGCCGCCGCCATGTCAATAAACATATCCCCAATTTTATTATACAAAATCACCGAAAGTTCTTAAAACCGCAGACATTTGTTAGTGAAAGAAGCACAAGCATAATGATCCACACATTCAACAAGCCAAAATAGCTTACGGATCATTCCAATGCCTTATTTTAATTTTCAAAAGCTTTACGTCAACCCATATACTATCCCCTCAAGCTGCTACCACAATACAAAATACATCCAACAAAAGTTAATAGACACAGCTATAATGTACAGCACAGACCCAATAATAAATTGTGATAGGAAATGCCGGAAAATTGCATCTAGGTAGAATGCAATCAATATAACAAGTATAAAGAACTATAGCATACGAACACGGTCAACACTTAGGGGCTAAAGTGCAGAGGAGCAACACCCATTATACATCACAATTTATTTTGTTCGCAGCGATGCATCACAGAGTGCGACCGTCTAAAACGCCAATTACACTCAACTTAATCAGTTGCTAAACTTCTCAATTCTAACCCAAATTAAAAGATCAGACAATCACTTCCCTCATATCCGAAGCAACTTTCGACAATAAATTCTATTTAAATTAAAGCTTTTGATGATACGCTCCAATTTTCCAGATTGCTTCTAAAACAGAGAATTAATTCCCGCCACGTGGCTAAATGTAACAATCTAAAAATTTTCCAAATATTCACCATAACAGTAATAATCATTCAAAAAGCACGCGGACAAAATACCAGTGACGAGAAGCAATCCTGAAGGAAGCTGCTTCAAGAACACAACCCTCTTCCCCATGAACCTCCCAGCAAGCAAGATCAACACCGTCCCAGGCGTAATACTCGCCCTACAGAATAAATAAATCAATAAAAACCAACCAAAATCATCAGAAAACTCTGAACCCAAGAACCCTAGGAAGCAAAACCCTAGAACCCAGACCTGAGCTTGGTGGGCTTGGGCTTGCGGCGGTTGGGGATGGGGGTCTTCACGTCGTCGGCGGGGTAGAACTTGGGCGGCTTCTCGGCGGGCTTAGCGGGTTCGGGTTTCTTGTCGTGTTTGGGGAAAGACCCGCCGTTTTTGGCCTTGATCGCCCACAGGCCTCGCTTGTGGTACATTTTGGAGCGGGAGAACTTGCCGATCCCTCGAATGAGATCTGGGTTCCTGGACGAAACCCTAGCGGTTTTGCGAGGGGCCATCGGTGGAGGATTGAGGAAACCCTAGGGCTTGGCGAGGAGAAATGGGAGGAGGCGACGAAGAGAGAAACCCTAGCGGGAGGTTGAGGTTTATATGGGGGAGGGGAAACCCTAGGAGGATGAGTTGGGCTTTATTGGCCGTTGGATTTGGTTGGAGATTCGTGCGTGTTTAGTAATGGGCTGGGCTGGGCTGGGCTTTGACTAAAGGCCTTGAGATTGGCTGTAGATGGTAAACCCATTAACTAGGGTAAATTTCACAAACCTATCATGAAGACATTAAATTTTATTTACTGTTTTTTAAGTTACCATGAAGTTTACTATCCTGAACTATACGTTATTTTCAAATAACTATTATTGGTTTCAAAATATTATCATAAAGCTATATATACGTTTCTGACTGCATGTTTTATTTTATTTTTTCTGATGATTTAAAAGTTGTAAAAATTGTAGTAAATTCCTAATAGCTCACGAGAGTTTTGTGAATGTTATCAAATCAATAAAAAAACATATCAAATCTATTACGCTGAGCTATCGTCAGTTCTTTACTTTTTCTAAAAATTTGACGAAACTGAGAGAGCTTGCTTTTTTTATTTTTTTTATTTTTATTTTTTGGACAAGCTATTTTACTTCCTTCCAATAAATGGGAGATCGAGCCACAACAAGCTCAACATCAACTTAAGGAAATCAATACCAAAATACATATGAAAAGTATCATCTCTCAATATAACAAACACGTACATGAAACTAATGTCTACACTTTAAACTCGACGTCAACGAAAAATAGCCAAAATTTTCTAATAGGCGCCCAATCTCATGTCCACTGAACTCAAAACACATGGTGTACACAATTATCATTCCTTCCATAGATCAGCAAATTCATCAGGCTCCAATTGGTTCGACATTTCATGCGTCTTCCTCCTGGTCTTGGCCTTCACCTTCTTTGCATACTTTCCGGCTTTCTTTCTCTTCTCCAATGCACGGATCTGATGCAAGTAAGAAAAGAAAAACCACTAAATGATCAAGAATGGCACAGAATCAAAGCAGACGATGTTGAAAAATCATAAGTTCGTACTGCAATGGATAATAATAGGTATACATGCGTATCTTGCGTTCTCATATTGTGTTTATATACACCCCATTTGCTATGGCACCGTATATGTTCTATTACCCTCTCAATTTAAATGCAGATGACCTTGATGCTTTACAAATTTTCAGATGCCCTGGTTGATTCAAATGATACATTGCAAAAGATTGGAATATTAGAGGACTTGCCAGCAAAAAGAACATATTAACCTCCAACTGATATATTTCTCAAAAGGCCCCTTGAGGATTTAACAATTTAGGCTCCTGGTGCTCTAAGTGAGAAATCGTTGGCGCGAACCATTAAATTCAAAAGTCCACAAGTTGAAGACAAAATCGAAGTTGGGTTGTCAATGCTGAGAATGGTATAAAACTCGATCTGATAGTATCTCACAAGTCACAACTAAATGATGAAACTTGAGCTTTAATGCCCAAACCCAACTGGAATACAGATATTAGTTGTAGATATGCTCTTGCTATAACCATAGAAAAAAGGCACTTCAAACCATTGTATATATGCAGTTGAAATTGAAAGGAAATAATGGAAAAGTTTTTCACTATAAGAACGAAGTTTTTATTTTGGAAATGACCCTTTTCACAAGGAACCTACGTTAGGAGAACTAAATGAAAATGATCAACTAATTACCGCTGCCACATAGCACAAGATAGTTGAATATAGGCACACACATCC
>JBAKGM010000001.1:39734786-39747405 GCA_037177215.1 Asparagus racemosus
AAAGAGGTGAGAAAAGAGGAGCCCGATGTTGGCGGTTAAGGAGAGAGAAGATCGCCCGACGTTGATGTCGAAGGAACAAATCAGAGAAGAGACCGATGAGATGTCGAAGGAGAGAGAGAAGAGGAGCGATGAAAATGACTTCGGTCTTTTTTCCATTTCCTCTAACTGATCGGGTTTTGTCTTTGGAAGCAATATTAAGACAATCAAGAATTTAAATCCAAACTTGACTAGATAAACGTAACTAAAAAAATAAAAACAAAAAAATCAGGCAAAAAAAAACTATTTTTTCAGACTTAAAAATTGGCCGACATAGCAGACATGTCCCCCGATATATCCGCCCAGACATATCTGCCATGAATCCTGAAAACGCAATACGCATTAAAAAGCTCCATATCGTGTCGGTTGGCCCCTAAATCTGACATGTCGGCCAACATGTCCGACATGGCGGCCGACATTTAAAACACTGCTTCTTAGATGGATTTTATAGAATTATATGGAAACAATGCTTAAGTTCTGAATGGAATTATGGACAACTATACTGTTTTGTAGCCTTCATTGAAGAAAAGTTCATGCTAAAAGAATTTCTACTTAAAGTGTATTTCTTGTAGTTTCTCAATTAATTTTACTACTAGTCTTTATATTAAAATGCCTTCTATTTTGGACAAGGTGGAAACACAATTCCTTTTGGAATTCTCTTATAGAAAGGAAACTAATTGAATTTGCACATTTGGTTAATATCTACATAGATTTAATGATGTAGAAATGGTATTTAGCTGTGATTACAATAGAATAATCAAGGAAAGTTATTTTGATTGCAATTGAGTAATTGAGAATAAAATATGTTTAGCAAGATGTCTCGTTCTCGTGAAAATTCTGAATGTTAAAAGAAGTTCCTATTTTAGTTGCTAGGTTTTTTGAAGTTGTTGTCTTGTCACATGTGTGTTTTTCGGGGTTTCAACTATTGCTTTATATGGATATTGTCTTTTAACTTGGAAACCAAAATTTTATGAGTTAATCAGAAGTTTCCTAAGATATACACGATTCATCTGTATGTTCTATTCCTCTGTATTCTTTTATATCTTGTGAGGAACCTTTGTATATGTTATGTGCCAATCACTGAGTGCATTTCTATGTCATGAAAATTTGGAAAATAAGGCATTGAAATTTAACTCATTATGCCTAAACTGGTTGGTTATATGTAGCAATTGTTATCACCATAGATGCCTGGCTTTGTTGGTGATCAAAATTTATTGACTTTCATACATCTTTTGCTGAAGTATTATCTTGTACTCTTTGACGAAGGATAGATAGTACAGTGAAAATTTCTGGTTACTGCACACTGAAGTCAATATTTTGTGGATTCAGCATGTATGCAGTGAAATAATAATTTCAGTTTGGTTAATGCAATTAAAGGCAATCTTTTCTGCATGCAGCTTGTACGCACTAACAGCCGTCGATTTATGCCATCACAATCTGATGAGGAGGCCCACCAGTTATCATTCCTACAGAAGCATATGGCGAACATACTCACTCTGTTGGCAGATCCTGTTGATGGGGAAGATGATGAATCTCTGGTTGGTTTATTATATTTTCTTACTGAATATGCGTTTAATATTGTATTAAATCTATTGCACAATCTAGTTCATTTCTTAGGCATAATTTTTGTTTTCATATTTTTCAAATCTTTGTCTTTCTACTATTGAATGCTTTGGTTAATTGTTAAACTTTTTTTTTGAAAACTCAAGAACAAATTTGTTGATGTATGCAGGTTTACTAAAGCATAATATTGGCTGTATTATTTAGTGTGATAATGTACTAGTGTAGTATGCATTGTCCAGAGCTTAAAATTTGTAGCTACCAACTAATATATGCTGACTATGAAGCATTTGAAAGACCACATTAGTTGTGTTTCGAAAATTTTCTTTGGAACAATATTTTAAGAAAATCTATTTCTAATATTTAGTTACAAAAGCTGTTTTTCTTATTTTTACACCTTTGGAAATTCAATTTTTTTGGTAGCACGGGTTGTCACTTCTGAATTTCTTTGGGCAATTTCTTTTAAAAGTTTTAAATTCAACATTTAGTTAAAAACTATTATTTATTTATTTATAGAAACGTCCTAGGTCTGTCCATGTTAGTGACCTTATCTAAGTTTGGACAGTTTATAATTTTGAAGTGTTTAATGTGAACCCAGGATGATGAAGTGTGCGTTTATTAAGAGCTTAGCAGGAGATGGGTGGAGATATTGGAGGGTTTGGAACACCTGTCTTCAAGTATCAGCTTAAATTTTTTGACTGATGTTTCTAGTCAATGTCCAAGTGCTGTGAAGGATTTAGAATATATCAATTAGTCTTGTCCCATAGAGCTTTGCCTTTAACACTTTGGAAATCAATCCCATCCTTGTGATCTGTTACAGAAATGTTGTATATTGAAAGTCCAGAATGGTATCCAACACAACTTTTTACTCTGTAGTAACAAAGCAGTCTTGTGCCAGAAAGGCCTTATGGCATCATGTTCAGCTGTATAGGGGGAAAACACATTCATGATAAACACATGCTGTTGTTGAAGCTGCTACAGGAAATTATGTTTGCTATTTAGACGGACTGCTTTATATAGAAGGTGACAGATTGCTCATTGCTTTGTAAGCTTGTGGCCGAGGTGGTTGGTCGTGTGGAAGACGTCCATGCAGTAGGCCTACCAGAGAAGCTGTGGGACCTTTGACGTGGAAGTCGAGTTTGATGAGGACTTGGACCATGTTAGCGATGAAGGCATGGTTTCTTGCAAAACATTAAAACAATACAATGCAATATCACAGGTCCTTGTTCAATTCATAAGGTCTGCATAGTTGTTGTAGTTGCTAAGGAATCCGGTGTTGTCAACCTTGGGTTAAATGTCTCAACTGAAAATCGTGAAAAAAGAAGAATGTCAATTTGGCCACCTATTACAGCACTGACCATAGGTGTCTATTTTCATAATAGAAATTCTTGGTTGGTTATTAGAATTAAATAATATTTTTCAAAATTGTTCTTTGTGTTTAACTTTTGAATCTCAGAGGAAAACCTTGCTTTCTGTAATTTACTAAAAATGCATATTGGTAGAAATTACATAATAGCTGTAAATACCTCATTCAAGTTTAAAGGTTAAATGTGCTCCTGATCTAGATAGGAACTTTGTGAATCTTAAGGATGGATGCATTATTTAAATGTTCTTTCCCATGAGTGAAACTTTAGAAACATACTTTCTGTAATTGAGGTTATTTTGTTCAAGGTTAAGGTTATACCTGTCCATAACAAATGAATTTCAACAACACATGGGCTCAAAGTTACTGGGTTATAGCAGTCGATGAAATAGAGATCATCCTTCAGATAGGCCTGAAGTAAGTAATGAAAGTAAGAGAATCCAAATCCATTCAGGTCAAGTTGTTTGAGGCTTAAAACCTAATGCAATTCATTTCCACAATATCATGTGTAGCAGCAGTCTGCTCATATGAGGCTGCCACTTCATGTGACAATTGGCATTACTTCCTGTCATGATTGAACAATACCAACATTCAGTTTGCATTAATACAAGGGATTGTGTAACATGTTATTGATTGCTCTCATACTTTTACATTGGTGTATGTTGTTTGCTCTTGCATATAATAATAAATTGATATTGAAGTCAGTTGTGCTTTTTTAATTAAAAAAAAACATGCTACCATCTGCTAGACCACTGCAGCTCACCGTTTCAATTTCAGAATGCAGTTTCTACTTGTAATGCTGGAGAGTTATGTGCGTTTACTCAGTAAAATGTTTAGTCATGGTGCCTTTTACATGCCTATTTTGTTTGTTTGTTGCAGGTTATAACAGGAGAGAGGTTTCAGCACCTTGATTTACTTGTTCAGTTTGTTGAAAATGGTTGCAAAGTAGTACCATCTAGCAAGGCAGTTCCTTTCTTTGTAAATTCAGATCCGGACATGCCTGCTGTTCCTGCGTCTGCTGCTCAAGTTCTTGACTGGGTTTTGCAAAATATAGCCACTTCATTGGAGAAAGTATTAGAGAATACGCCAACTAAAGAGAATGGCTCGACCAACACATTAGATCTGGATATGGCCACGGCTGATGCCTCCAAGACAAACAGTACTGCATTTTCCAGAAGTCAGACATTTGTAGAGGGTATCTCCAAAACTTCCGTCATCAAGCAGTCTAGTGATATCAAGGGGCATTCTGTAAAGGTGAGGATTATTCTGCCCTTTTTGGTAGTCTATATTTTTTCCACATTTCACATCACAATTTAGAGCTTTTAAAGAATTTGGAGAGCTCACTGTAACCAATTCCTAAGCGATGGTAACTGTCTGAAGATGCCAGTAGCTTTCTATAATATATGGATGCAGCATCAAAGCCAGTATGTAACTTAAATAGTGACTGATTTCATAGTGTAGGTGGCCACATTGCAAAAAGAATGGTCAAATTCTGTCTTAGAAATTTATTGCTATAAGTTATCTTTTCCTTTTTTTTGTTTTGTATTGTTTTGGAGGAGATGCGCTTTAGATTTTAAGAACTACTGTATAACTACATGAAGTCTCATTGTTCAACCTAAAGTTTTGAAGCATTGGCATGCTACCCTATGATTTCCAGTTACTTTTGTAAATTTCTTTAGTTTCTCGTAAAGGCATTGAAAGTTGAGGAAACCTATGTCTCATTATTTTATTTATTTACTTATGGAGAGTCATCTGTGTCCTTGTGCCATTGGTTTTAGGCAATATGTGTGTCTATTTCGCTACAACTGGAACATCCAGATCTATAGTTACAGTTGGTTAGCCTTCTAGGTTCGTTCAACTGCAAATAGAGGCATTGCAGTTTGATCGCTATTAACAACAGCTGCAGTCAAACTGGCTGCAGGAATTGTTGCAGCAAATTGAGCTGCAAGGTGTTTGTCCCCACATCATCAATGTGCCAATTCTCAGTCTTTTCTAAATAAAAGGACACTATACTAGTTAGCCTATCATCTGGGACTTGCAGCCCAGTTCTGGCCACATCACAACTTCAATTATGTCGTATCATTGTATCAAACAAGAAAACTGTGACTTTCTCGAAGCAAGAAAAACTGCGTACATTTCATTTGTTACACTGCACCACAGCTATAGGTGGACAAAAGTACCCTATACTAAAATCTCCAGATTATGGCCTTTTTGGAATAGCGACTCATGTTTCCATGAAGAGTTAAGGTGTCTTCTTGGTTAAACCAGTGTGGTTGATGTTGATACATGATTAAGTTGCATGCCACTGTCTTTGTGGGGGGCTCGTACATTCCCACGAAGTTCTCCAAAGTTGGAAGCAACAAGTTACTGAGGTGTTGGATTAAGTCAGGAATCAGTTCTCTAGATATTGGTACTAGCCTCTTGCAACCTTTTCTAGCCTTCAAATGTGATACTATTGACTACCTACTTCCTAGCTTAAAGAGAAGTAGGGAAAAAAGAGAAATTCTGTTACTGAAAAAGCCATTTTGATACCCCTTTTTCAGATGTGTACTTTAGGGGACATTGAAAATAACAAAATGTCCAGCCAAAGTTAGAGGACGGGGACATTAAGTTGTGCGAAGGAAATTCTCTAACCATGTGCACAGTTTTATTTCAGCAATTCAATTGCAGAATCCTCAATGATCCCTAAAACTCTCTTAACCGTTCCAGTAGTAATTGTATCAGTTATTGCAGATTAAATGCCTTGAATTGATAACTGACCCTATGTTGTGTCAGAAATTAATTTAAGCTTTGTCAAATGATGCTAAATAGTGAGTGTATATTATTGTTCCCATAGTTACTAGACAACAACTACTATACCTTTTTATCTACTTGGACATTGTATGACACAGTAACATAGAAAAAAAGGCACAGATTTAGATGACACGGAAGTGAATAAAGCATAACATCTTTGGTACTTTTTGTTCTTAATCTTTCCTTTAGTTTTGCATAACTATTTTCCTTTTTTTTGGTCATAGAGGTGGCCTTTTTCCCTTTAAGAGATTTATCAGCGTCCTTGTAACACCACTAAAATGGTTATATACAGGAACCTAATTAGTGTTGTGAAAACCGCCTATGTGGATGCCTATGGGGCGGCTTAAGTGCTTGGCACCCATGACACTTCAGATAGGCAGCCACCTAGGCGGGTCTAGGTGTTAACCACTCACTGGCTCTTAGAACCAGAGGCTTTTCAAAATTGAACTTTGTATAAACATTTTACATTGCTGTCAAAAGCAATTCAGTTAAATGTTATTGTGGATGGCAATCTGCTTTTACCTGTGGTGATATGTTTATGAATCTTATTCCAAATTTAAATTGTCAACAGCTTTTCCACATACGGCTGCAGCAATCATCAATTACAGCTGTTCGACATATCTGTACCTGTAATACATGTTGACGAAAATACAGTCACAGGAAAAAAAGTTTATATGAATGATTTCCAATACTTTATTTCAATTAGTTTGATAAATTTGAAGTTTCATTGGATTAACTATTTCATAGCAATAATACACAGACTATTTACCAAGCATGGAGTCATAGACTCAATCGTCAAGTATTGTTTTCCCTTGGAGTTTCATTGTTATTCATCCCCTTTTCCAATACAATTGATTGATCTATCAGAATTTTTTTGGGAGATTGATGTCATTGACGTACATGCTACTTACGCCACAAAGCTTATTAAGGTTTGTGATTACATTTTCTTGCTTACTTGCAGGTTTTAAATTGCCAGGACTCAGTAATCTACATACTAGCTCCTTTGAAATATGCTACTGTATACGGATGTTCTGAATCAACAATTGTTCTTGGCGCTGTTGGTAAGGTACGTAGTATTCTCTGCTTATTTCAATAATTGTTCTTGAGAACAATATCCAATATTTTATTAGAACAATTTACATACTATTTGGGAACTATTTTTTTTCTTTTGCTTACAACTGTATTTTTATTTGCCATATTCAATTGATTGACCTGTTGAAAGTTTCATATCTTGTCATAGAGAAAGGAACACATCTTTTAGGGGTATGGTGCATCATGATCATATGAACGAGCAATGAAAAGTTGACATAAATGATTGTGAGAAATTAAAGTTCCTAAGTGGAGATTGTTTGGTCTTTTAAGTGGCTTAAAGCTTTATTTTTCATACTTGTTTTATCTTACTATGTATTCTCTTACTCTCAAGGAGTCTGACTACCTTTCCTTAAAAATGGAAAGAAAACTACCCTTCGTTATCTCGACTAAGGGATGGAATAAGTTCTTATTTGGCTATTATACAGAAAGTACAGGTTAAAATAGAACCTAATTCAGCAGCATATGCTGGTGGTATCTGAATTATGGAACTGAATATGGGATGTAACAAATACAATTAAATCAGTTCAACGAATGAAGACACACTTTCTGAAGGCACATGATTGTCACATAGTTGTCCAGGAGTGCTCTGTAATTGGAATTTTGATGCTAAATTGATCATTAAGACAGATTTACTACATGGAACAAGATGCTTTTTAGTGTTGAGGGCTCTGCATTTTGGACTAGATGCATTCCCTGTAGAGCAGCAAATACAGGACACCAACTGATGAAAGCAAACGAACATTTTAAGAAGATAAAACCTGATATCTAAATTTATTGACACTAGTAGGCCAAGAATCGCCCACTGAGTTGGAGTCTTACTGTGACGAGGACAACACAGCAGGTATGCGATTTGAAGAGTGAAAAAATCATGTGGCTGTTGATGCTTGTCTTAAAGGGCATGTAACACTTTAGATGACATATTTTTTATTTTGGCTCCTGTCCAGTGACAATCTCGAGTAATGATGCTAATACACCTATGCTTGCCCGTCGGATTATGTTTTCTGTTCGAATTGATAGCCATATCATAGTTTTCACTGGTAAAAGTTTATGCAGAGCTGATGATCTTCTTTCCTTTTGTCACCTCAGGATTTATTTCTCTTTTATATTTGGATGTGTTTAAAATACTCTTTTGTCTCCATATAAAATGATGTATATTAAAAGACTGAAATACAATTTCATTAAATCACCGACTATTTGTAATAGTTCACCTTGGATAACCATTCTGAAACAATTCTTTGTGCTAAAAATTAGGGTTCTACTAGTTCACCGTGCTTGGATAAAATGAGAGAGAATCGATTAAGGTGGTATGGGCATGTACAACGTAGACCTCTTAGTGCACCAGTTGGGAGAAGTGATAATATTATAGTTAATGGAGCAACGAGATCTAGAGGTAGACCTAGAAGGACTTGGTTGGAAGTAATTAAAAAGGATATGCTTATGGTTAGCTTAACGGAGGAGATGACCCATAATAGAACAGAATGGAAGAATAGGATTCATGTAGCCGACCCCAAACACTTGGGATAGAGGCTTTGTTGTCGTTGTTGTTCCTAGTTCACCGTGCTTGTAAGACTTACTTAAAGAATGCTAATCTCTCAAACTCGTCTATCAGTATGATACAGTATTCTGTTGCAAATAGATGGTTTAGTAAAATCTGACAAGTGACGCTTGTATGGTGTTTCTTTTCCTGTTCTCTTCAGTCAGGGGTTGTACCTGCTGACTAGATTTCCTTTAGTAATAGGCAAATTTCTTGTTTTCTTTGTGGTCTTGATTTTTGACCACCACAGAAGCATTCAGTTAAGGCATGTCGGATGTACTTCCTGTTAAGTATATGTATAGTTGTAACTGTGTTTTGTTTGCAGGTTGTAAGAGTGGAGCATTGTGAAAGGGTTCAAGTTATAACAGCTACAAAGCGAATATGCATTGCAAATTGTCGTGATTGCCTATTTTTCTTAGGCGTTAATCAGCAGCCACTTATTATTGGAGATAATCATAAATTACAAGTGAGTTATACTTCTACAATTTGCCTGTTTCCTTTCGAAACACCAGTTTAAGTGGGTTTTTCGACCAGAAAATCTGTAGGGTCATATATTGTTGTATTTAATGCACTATAGCTGTAGCAGAAGTTTTGATTTTCAGAATGCTGGTTCCTACCAATTAGCCTAGTTTGATCTTAGTCCCTAACATGCGGGTCTGGTTTGGGGAACTTTGCAAGGCATGGACATACTCTAAAGGGACCTACAAGTTTATAACGGGTGGGTCCATATTTTTATGGAGGTAGCATCAAACTTGTTAATGTCAAATTAATTTGAATGTAGACCAATATCCTTAGAAAGTGGGAAGCAAATTTGTATTTACATTTATGTTAATTGGAGATTGAAATCCCTTTTCTATGTAATAATTGCGTTTTGTTTTTCTACTTTATGTTAACCTTTTTTTTGGAGGTTGTGTGTGTATCCATCTTTTTTCTGGGGAATGGGTTGGCTGTGTAATTTAGAGTCCTTTGGTGTGTACTGCTGATCATCTAGGAATGTAGCTCCCTTAAATTTTATCTATTTAATTATTTGTCTAATCTGCATATTTAAGCCATATTTAAGTGTAGCATCCTTTCCAAGTCAAACATTTTACTGTGATACTTTAGAGTATCTATTTACATTATTTATTGCAAACGTGCAAAATTTGAACACGTTGATGAAGAGGATCATCTTCCTGCATACCTGTGATTTATGAACAGTGAACACACAAGGACTGGTGTCATATTCTGACAGCCATGGGTGTTCACTGGAAGTCTGAAACTTATATAGAGGAACATTGGCTGTGTACATGAAATATGCATATATGTGAATAATGTTTATTTGACATTATATGTTTTATTGACATATGAAGAACCTTAAAGCATAATAAGAGAGAAATTCATCTATAATAATTTTTGCTAAGAGATACCCTGTATACTTATTCTTGGATATTCTTCATAAAAACACATTGATAACTTTGAAATAAATTGTGACACTGGTTATCACTTGTGGTGTGTTAGACAAAGATAGATATACCACTTTTATTGTGAATTTCCATATTTTAGACCTCATTATTTCTTTGAGCTTATATAATTTGTTCGTGTGTGATCTTAGAATCGTTTCGTTCTCTAAAGATGTCCTGACCTTTATGTTAGCTCACACATCAACTATCTAATTGTGAGAAGCGCCTACATACTGTAACGTGATAGTCATATGGGCATGTCATAGTTTGTTTTTTGGGTAATATTTTGGAGTCCTTGATGTGCAGTTTCTCAAGCTGCACTAATCTTATAATCTGTTTATAATGGCTTATGTTGTATTATATAGACTATAGATTGTAGGGAGAGAATTCTGGTAGACTTACCTCGGAGCAACTACTGATTACCCATAAAACAAACTTTTTGCGACTTTTCTCTAAGCTGCAGAAAAATATTTGTTATCACGCCTCTATCTTGTCCATCAAGAGTTTGAGTTTATTTTCTCTGTGTTCTTACTGAATAGGTAGCCCCATACAATACATTTTATCCGCAGCTGGAGGAGCACATGGTTCAAGTTGGCATCAATGCAACTGTTAACAGATGGGCTGAACCCCGTGCACTAGGAATGGTTGATCCCCATGATTCACTCTCTCATCCTGCTGGGGTCTCTGATGTTCAAGCTGAGTCTGCTACTTGTCTTGACCCAGACCAGTTCACAAACTTTGTGGTATGCTACAACTTCATTTTACTGTTCCCAGGTTAAGAATGTCATCTCTCTCATATCCTTCACCTGCAATTGCTGTCATTCCCTACCTACAATGATTTTCACATTTGATGTGCTCTCCTTTTGTCATTAGTTAGCATCTTCTTCATCATATGTTGATGTTTGGTTCCGTTGCTTTCTGTGTTTGCTACACTAAATACCCTGAATTTGTAATGTTTTACCATCTTTTATGTACATATGCAGATTCCAAAACTTTTTGGTGCTGAATCAACAAAGCCTACCAAAGATAACCCATTTCCCTTGCCTGAGAGTTATATTGAATCCCAGAAGAAAACGGTAAGTTTAATACTTCAATCCACAGAAATGCATGTGATGGTGCTATTGCTAGATTAAACCTTCAGTTTATATATACTGTGAATGCTTAGATTCAAATATGCTACTCAATGTGCATTTTTTCTGGCCATCATGTTCTGGCAATTCCTTTCTGTGATCTAGTATTTATAATGGATATACTTTTGTTTCAGTCACTTTGATATATGACATGACATGTCTTTTTCCCCCTCCAGCACTCAGTCTTGTGTGACATCCAACAAGTCATTAGAAATGCGCAACTTGAGGAGAACAAGAAACAGGAAGTGTCATCTGCCCTTCATGTACATTTCAAAGATTGGTTGTATGGTAAAGGCCATTTCCTTTTACACCCTTTTTCTTCACTCTTTTATTTTGTGCTTTATGATCTAGATTTACAAAAAAGCTTCCTTATGATGAATTTTATTACACCTAAGCCGAGTTGTTTCTTTACTTTTTGAACACATCCTGAGATGCACGTGCTTGAGATATTCAATTCCATATACAGTTTGTCCTCTCCGTTAAGCACACCTTGCTTTCACATTTAACGTCTATCTAGTGATGTTTCTGCAATCAAAGAAGACAAAAAGAGCAAAGATATGCTCAGGATGGATCTGAGATTTAGAAAGAAATTCATTTAAAAGCAAACAGTTTGACTCAGATATCGGTTCAAACAGACAGTCTAAACTCAACCCCAGTTAACGGATTAAAATCTCTTCAGGATATGTGCAGGCTCATGAATCAATGCATCTTTTGCAACGAGTGGATGTGATTGGTGATTCATTGAGGCTTCTTTTAATTTAAGTGAAGTGTAGATGACTTCTTAATAATAAGACTATTAAAATGCTTCCTCTTCCCTTTATCTGGCCGTGCCTCCTGCTAAATGGGGTGCTTTTCTCTCATTTCTATTGTAAGGGTCTCTCTTTACACTTGCTGCATGCTTACTGGCTATAATGAAAGATAATAATTTGCCAACCTTAAAGATCAAGCACCTTGATCTTATATTTGATTATTACGGATGAATGCATCGTATAACAATCTCAAACTATTGGAACAAAATGTAGTTTTGTATAGAAAACCACCAACTTGTTGATTAGTATGTCAATTAAGTAAATTTTCTTTCTAGAGAAAACTATGACTATGCATGTGCCATTCACACAGAGATCTAGCTATAAAAATTCTTGCTGAACATTCTGTCGATAATCTTTGAAAGTTGTAATACATAATTTATTAGGAGATTTACCACAGCTTAAACTGAATGAGTAGATTTCATGAAATGACTAGATTATTTGTATTTGCTAAACGACTCTGGATACGAATACATGATAAAACTTATATCCAATTCCTGTACAAATTATGTTGAATTGATTGCTTTTTTTCGCTTCCTTTTATAGTTGGAAGGATAACATGTCCATATACTATAATTAAGGCAAATCTTTACACTTAGAACATAGAAGACTAACTGTTTTCCTGGTTTATATGTATTATATGGCAGCTACTGGAAATATCCGCCAACTTTACTGTCTACAGTGATTTGATCTGATGTGGTCCTGTTGAGGCTTAAACCTTTCTATGAAAAGAAAGCCTTCTGTAAAGTTAGCATCGTATGCATCTCTTTTCCACAAGCATTACATCTTTTGCGTTCACTTCAGTCTCCGGTGAACTATCCGTGTTGTACAAGTAATGGACATTGATCTGGGTGCAGATTTTTTTG
>JBAKGM010000001.1:39813112-39836720 GCA_037177215.1 Asparagus racemosus
CCCCTCCCCCCAACCCCAACAAAAAAAACCCACCCCTAACAACAAAAAAGAAAAAAAAGCTAAGGTCTGTTATCAAGTACTGTTCAAAGAAAAATGACATAAACCTTAATCAGCATAGGCGAATGAGAGGAGACAAATCATGGAAGAAATCTAAACTACCACCGCACATTAGGGGTGGAGCTAACCTCATAAGTTACAGTTCCACCAGAAGTTGCTGCCTGACGAAGAGTCACATTAGATATAGCACCATTTGCTGAAAGAACGCAAACTGCACGGGTGTCATTCTGAGAAAAAGACATGATCTTTGACGATACATCCTACAAAACGGAAGTCTATAGTTAAGCAACTAAATGCCTTAATTCACTATTAAATTTCAAGATGCCGTGAAGTCAAAGAAACCTCTAGTGATGCTTCCTCTACATACCAAATATTATATGCAATAGGTTAAATTCAATAAAAATTATTTTTAACTATTAACACAAAAAAGGTAAAATTCACATTCTATACCCAAGTTCTCTCAAATTGGCTAATATCAGTGATGTTCGTAGACTTTTAAGGCCTGAATTTTGCGACAATAACAAGTTTAAAGATAAGAATGAATGAAGGGTTCCTTGGCTGTAAAAAGGTTAAATAGTCATATGAACATACAATTGTAAAAAATTGAAATAAGAAGAGTTGAATTGCTGCTGTTACCATATTCTAAACAAATTCATAATGTAAAGATAAATTATGTGCAATACAATTTATTTAAGTAAAGCTACTGCGATAAGTTTCTCTTGTAATTACACTGACACTGTGAATTTCGGCTGATTACATTCCTCCTTACATAATAATAATAATCAATGACATCTCAGAGCAACTTGACAATATAATAGAATTGCAAGTCAAAAGATGAAATGTCTCGATCATCTGAACTTTAACAGATATCCAATATTCTCAAAGTCAATAGATTCTAGAAGCCGATTATTTAAGAAGTTATGTATAACCAGTCCAAGAACCAATAAAAATAAATATTGAGATATTCCTGCCATGCTAAGAAACAAAAACAGTAACATTGTTATCTTCATTCAAAAGCTAAGATTGACATTTTAAATAGAAAAAAAATTTACCATCGGATGAAAAGGCTTATGTTAATCATCACAGTTTTATGATAAAAAACCTTCACAGTTTTACCCATCAAGATGGAATTTCTTTCCAAATTCCAGTGACTCACATTTCACATCCTACATTTAATAAACGAAAGCTCTTTCAAGTCAATTATATAGGTAAATATATAGTGGATATAGAGAAGAAAGCCTTCCTCGACTAGAATTAGAGGGAACAAAGACAAACTTACTTGGTGATTGTAAAGTTGACTGTTTCACTTTACACCTTCGATATTAAAGGGAAAGGTTGCAACTTGTATCAAAGTCAATATCTATAAAACTAATTTAGAAGTACAAATATCAAGCATATTGATTCTGTCAGACAAAAAGGAAATTCTAATAAAGGAGTAAAAAACATCCAGTACAAATTCCAGAATACCAAGATTGCATCACCTATCCTCATACAATAACTAACTAGACTATCAAACATATTTTTCTGCAAATAGAGAATTTATATCAAATGAATCATTACAAAACAACTTGCCAGAAATGCAATAATCACTCTTAATACTACTGATTACATTAAGTATCTAATTTAATGAAGAGACTTGAGCTATAGATACTAAATATAAGATCTAAACTCCCATCAAATGTAGCCACACACAAGAAATATTGTTTTAAACACATTATTGGTCGCAGAGACATCTCAACATCTATTAGAAGCATGCAATAGAAGAAACCAATACCTCTCCAGCCTTAACGGTGATAATATGAGGGGTAAATCCCGTCCCTGCAGACCCTGCAAATGATCCACCAGATAAGAAATTTAAACCATGATTAAAAATGTTTCGAAATTATAGTCAGCAAACATAAAATAGAACTAATAAGAACAAGTAATTAATTATACTAAAACAGAGAAAAACCTTTAGTAAAGCATTGTTCACTGAATGATGCTTATTGCAGATCTATTATATTTACTTGGGAAATTTTTCCGTTAAAGTATCTGACCCACCAAATTATGCACCACCATATTCATGTATGTCTCTCTACATTATACTTACCAAATTCATCAATGACAAATTATCTAAAATAACTATTACCCTGAATTATAATCTGTTTACCACCATAATAACAAGACCAGAGGGTACAAAGTAATTCCATGACACTACAGGTCCTGCATGTCAGATTTACCAAAACAATCATAGTACAAAATAAGAACAATATAGGCTACATCACTCAAGCCCCCATATTTTCTGTTAGAGCTAAATCAAAGCATTCCAAAACTGTGATTCATATAAAATTCCATTACATGACAAACCAAACACAGCAATAAAAAGGCAAGTATAGAGATTACCCAGAGCATCCATCTGCACCTTCCTCCCCGAACCCGGAGGCCGGCCCTTCTTCTTCATTCCATCAGGCCCGCTACCCGGGGGGCCCGACGAAGGGGGCGAAACTGGGGACAATGCAAGGGCCATGGAACCATCAGGCCCATACTTTCTAGGCCTCCCTCTCTTCTTCCTAATGGGCTCTCCCATATTCATGTTAAGCCCGTGAGGAGCTGGGATTGCCGGAGATGGCCCATTACTGCCTCCGGTTGGCCCACCATCAGCTCCTCCTCCTCCTCCTCCTCCTCCTCCTTCTTGATATGAATGTGTTTGAGGAGGGGGAGGGGGAGGAGAGCTAGTCGGTATGGGTTTATAGACGGCAGTGCCATCAGGGGTGAAGGTCAGCCGCATGTTTTGCATTGACGGCGGAGATTGGACAGTGGGTTTCTGCACTCCAAGGGTAAAGGGCTCTCTACTGGCCATAACTCCAGTCTCAGATCTCACTTCCATTGCTCAAAGGAGCAAACTTTGCATGCAGCAGTAGCTCAAATCCAAGAATTGGAGGGAAAAGTAGCGATTTTTGAAGGAATGATGAACTTGAAAGCCCTAGAAATGAACTTGGCTGCCAAAACAAGAGACAACTGAAGCAAACCAGAACTGGAATTACACTTAAAAAGGGAATTTTTGGAGTTTTCTTCACAGTAGAACTCTTAGCACTCACTCAAACGCTTTAAACAACTAAAATTGAGCTTAAACCAACAAAACCCTAAACCCTAGACTCCAAAATCCATCCTTTTTACCATAAACTACAACAACAAGAACACACAATTTACAGTACTCGTACAAAATAACCAACAGGAAAATAACTAAAACCCTAGCTCTAAATAAGTTTAAAAAGTCCCTAAAATTAGAACACCCAACTGCAAGCTATCCCCAAAATTCCTCTTTTTTTTTGAATTTCAGCGGAAATTCATGAAATTGGCGGTAATTTTGGAGAAATAGACAGAAAATAGTAAAATAAAAGGAGAAAAAATGAAAATTTGAGGATTTTTTTTTTAAAGAAGAAAACGGAATAAGACTCTAGTAACCCTACTCTGATGATTTCAGACAATGGGGAGAAATTTGGGGGAAATCGATGTAATAAATAACTATTTATTTTTCTCTCTCTTTTGATTTTTTGTCTCTTTTTTAAATTTCCAAGAATCCTCGAGAGAAGAGAGGGCCTTTATTAAAAATTAGGAAAAGGGCCGGTAAAGTAGGCAAATTGTGCTTTGGTGCCAAATAGTAGAAAAAAATAAAGGTTAATACATTTTCTTCCTAAACACCCCCTGGACATTTTGTAATTACGCACCGGTGTGCTCCCAAGAGTAGAAAACAATAACTGATGCGTCTTGATCTAGTTTTTACTTTTATACTCCTTACTTTTTCTAGGAATATGATTGTTCTTTGGTTTGTATTGTCCTTTATGCAGGGATGCAATTCACAATATTTAGTACTCTTTTTCTTTTTGGGTCCAGATTTTTAGACCAACTTTTTCCCGTTCATATCTAGTATTCATGCGTGTGCAAACAAACATTTTTAGGATTGCTTGTTTATGTTATAATCAGCTTGACGTATCAATGGATCCAAATACTCTATAATTAGATGGTAATTGAAGAGGGTTCAATTACCTTAATTTTTACCACAGAATGCAGCTTCAAAGGTTGCAATTATGTCATGTAAGTTTCCATTATTATCGTGAAAACCACATTTGTCTTGAACACCATCATTATGATAAGTATTTATGGCAACACTAGAAATTCTATATTGCGTAATTTCATCAGTAGAAAAATGAAATGAATAGTATGCATTGGAATAATTAGACCTTCTCTAAAAATGTTTATTATGTTAGCATCGTTAGCTCCTGACTCTGAAAATTTAGAATACACAATTGTTGTCGTTATCGTTCTATCATTTTTAGGTTCTGATTGCTGAATACATTACTAGTTAAAAAGGGTAAATTCCGGAATTCTTCAAGAGGGTTACTAACGAAATCCCTCTGAACTTTTTTCCACAAACGAAAGATGTGTCCAAAAAATCCTAAACTTCTAAATTTTCCGAGGGCCTCACTAACAGTGTCAATAGTATCGCGAACCATTTTTTCAATTGTGTAGAAAATTAGTATTTGTTGATTTATCGACACGGAGAGATTTCAGGGAGTTTTGTGAATTTACACCTAACAAAATTCTTGATAACTCATAACTAATATAATAAAAAAAACCACAATTACTTTTATAGTCTTTTGGCATTATGTTATACTAATGACAACAGGCTTATCCCTTACATAAACAAACACCCATCAATTACTTGCCAATGCCTTCATCACAAATTAATCGTAAAATAAGTGTTAATGGATAAGCATGAAATCAATTTTACAAACTTGAACAACACTTTTAAGTTGAGAGGGGATCTTTTTAATGAGGGGTGAAAAAGACAAGGACTAATGGACATGGACACACACTTTTATCTCTTTTTTCTTTTTTAAAAAAACCAATTAAGGGTGAAAATATCATTTGGGGGTGTAACAAGGTGTCAAGGGAGAAGAGAAATGTGAGCGGCTATGAGTTAGGTACAGAAAAAAAAAAAAAAAAAATTGTTTGGTTGAGTCTTATTAAAGTGAGGAAAGGACAAATGCCCTCCCCATGTGACTTCATCTGATTACAATTGACCCTCAATTACTCCACAATACTATTTCAAATGACAACAAAAGCAAAAGCTAACCAAGATTCTTATGAAATCATGATCACTCTTTTACTATTGCTCTGTCTCTTTTGTGAGGGGGCATTTAACTTTTATTAGATTTTCTTGTTTTCCTTTCAAAAAAGTTATTTGCAATTTGTGCTGGCTTCAACTTTTAAGCCTTACCAGTGCACCTGTATACAACAACCGAGCGCTTTATTTTGGGTGATACTTTTGCAGTTTTTTAGTTACAAATATTATTTTACAATTTACATGGTACTTTTGTAGGTTAAGTTAGTTTCAATGGGAAACAAGTTTGTACGGTGTCAACATAGATTAATTAAAGGATAAATATTCAAAACTATATTATATGCAATCAATTTACTTGATCCACTCTATTTATTTTGATCTATATGCGTTGGATGGTATACAAACAAACAATTAGGCATATAAAATTATAGTTACTCATACATCAAGTGATTATAAAATTAATAATTTTAGAAGACCTTTGTTTTTAAATATTAGGAAAAGGTTCAAAAAGTGTAAGAAGCACTGTACTTCGAAGAGAAAGTTGCTTCAGCCCCCTCATAATGAAGAGTTGAGCCGTCCCCATTTTGACTTTTTGGCAAAACTCCACCCTTTGACTTGAGCAATGATGTTTTCTACTCCCTTCTTCTCATGTATACTTTTCAAAATTCTCAATATAACCATAGATAGGCATCGCAAATGTTTTGATAGAATTTGTATTATTTCTGATTTGAGGTTGGACGAAATAAAACATTTTACAGATGAAATCTCTTTATCCAAAATTGATTTTTCTTGTAATGATAAGGACAGCAGTACTCGACTCTTAAATGTGTGTACTTCATCTTTTCTCCACCTACTATGGTGACAAAAAGAGGCTTTTTGGTTGTGACAACAAGCCCACAATAGAAGTACAAGAATAATAAAATTTAGATCCTCTCCAATTAGATGATAATTATAAAAGGTCTCCAATTCTTCCAATCATTACTGCACATTTTAAATTCAAGAGACAAGATTAATCCATGTAATAAAACTACTATAATCTTAAAATCACTATTTTACGAAAACCGACATTTTTTGAAAACCACTACCATAGTAGTGAAATCCTACGTGATTTAATGTCATTTATTAAATTTGAATCGTACGATAATAATTGGAAGAATTAGAGACTCACAAATTACCACCTAGCTGAAGAGGCTCTAGACTCAGAATAATACAACACTTATATCGCGCACATTATTTTCCATGATAGAAATGGTGCTAACAACAACAGCGAGTACCGGTACAAAAAAAGATTTTTGAGGAAACATATCCACAGATATTAGTTCACGTCCCAACGATATCCATACGTCATTCGTTGTCCTTTGGTAGCGATCGTGTTACACTGAAATCATCACCAATCAATATCATACTTTGTGAATAACGATAAGCCATACTCGTAAATAGCATTGCATACAGCCGTCTCCATTACCAGGAAGTCGAGCAAACTGAGAAATCAAGATAGAGAGTAAAAGCAAAGGGGAAAAAAAGGAGAAGGTGTATCTACCAGTGAGGCGCAAAATAAGAAACAACTTGGTTTTTTCTGAAAAATATACATTCAGTTATAGCTTTAAAGTACAAGGAAAACAAGCTTGGTTCATCTAACCGAGCCACCTCTAAATTATTCCAAACTATCGTTTTATTATACTTTACCATGGTAAGGGAAGCCTCATTCAGTTTCCAGGAGCCTATACATTGTGATTTCTTGCTGCTTGAAATATCGGCGATCTTCCTCATCTACTAGGACAAGGTTCAAGTAATACTTCACACTGAATTTGTTGTTGATATTACGATAAGTTGGAGTTAGTTCATATGGGCTCAAAAACAATCTAATCGGGATCGACTCCCCTGCAAAAGAAGAGAAAATAACAATAATAACAAGAATTACAAAGTTTTTGTAGAGGGAATTTAACTAAGCACACTATGTATCTAAGCAGAGAAAATTGTTCGTGAGTTCGCTAAAAGGAACTTTACTTACATATGATTTTAAACGAGAAAACATAACTTGAATAACATAATCTTACAGGGGTCAAAATAATCCATATGAAATAATTCAAAACAATTATGTCTGATACTGCAGTTACAGAACATCCATTTTCCATATTAATCCATCTAAAATTAATCTCGCCAGAATTAGCAATTAATGAAGAGCACAAGAATTTGATTAAAAGTTCCAAGTAATCTAGCAAATATCTGCTAAATCTACTTATTGACAATCAAACTCCTGTCAGCATTGTCATTTTATTAACTTCAACATATACATCCATTCGATAGGTTCTTCATTTGTTATGCTCTTCTTCAGCTTCTGAGTTCTTAAATTGCAAATTTCTTTTTTTTTTTTGGGTGTGTGACAAGAGACCTCTTTAACTCTTTGCACATTGTAATATGAGGGTAAAATTTAATAGGGAAATAATTTTATCTCTTTGCAACTTTCCATGTTGTAAAAATCTATCCTGAAGGGTGGTCTAATGTGTAGTGTTTATCTCAGGGATATACTAATCATTGTTAATACCTTAACTATAAATGACATGCATATCACGATTTGATAAGATTTCCAGGGATATCTTCTGTATGTATCATTGGGTCAATGTATCTTATGGTACAATTAGCATATCTTACAATGTCTCCTATAATATGCGACATTGTAAAATAAATAACTCTACTTATAAATAAATCTCAAAGAATTTCGAAAAATGTACTATGTTTTAATTACAGGCTGTAAGAAACTAGTGTAGTACTGTAACAAAAGAGAAAATATGTTCCTAATTAACCTATTTAACAGACAGAAAAATACAACTTGCCAGTGCATTGTCCAATTTTCTTTCTCCATTTGCTATTAGAAGCATCACCAATCTCCAACTGTTAAAAGCATGACCAATCAGGCACTAAAATTTTTAATGTATTATAAAATACACCCTCATCAGTTGGTCAATTTTATACTTCTTACTGAATTTGCAATCCGGAAAGGGTCATATCAGATCTGCTCAACTTATGTTTTTAGTACAGGTTCTATATCCAAACCCTACAAATGTTCCAATGATCTGTTGTGTTCTCAGGTAAAAAGGGCTGAAATAAATTAATTGAAGGATTGCGAGATGGGAGTTGTAGATTCTTCCAAAGGTACTAGTATTTTCGTTTTGACCCATATCTATTGAATGCATATACTGCCCAATGCTTCCTCTGTTTTTAATTGGAAATATATAGTTTACACTATTTGTCAAGTTTTGCATTGTTTATACGATGAAAACTTTTTAAGGAACTTGATATCCCTACTCATGACTACAAGCCCAAAGATGGCACATGATTGAGTTTTGGGTCAAGCCCAAGCTTGACCAGTCCGGCTGGGAGCTTGGTTTAAGGCTTTAAGCCCACGTCTAACATAGGTCAAGCTCATAGTTGGCCAGGGCCTGGTTCAGGCTTTTCGCCAGCACCATTTATGGTATACAACTGTAGATGATATCACTCCAAATAGTTTCATCATATATTATGTACCGGTCTACATTTTCAACCTAAAGTCGGATATCCTTTCCAGAAGTCAGATTACGTCATGACATTGTAAATTTGTAAGCTACTTGGTTTTCTCAAGTAGTTTTCTGAACAAGTATAACAACATTTTATCCCAACAATAACAGATGTCATCGACTGCACTTTGAAGTATTAGTTTTAAGGCTAATTACAAAAGTTCAATGATAGTAGTATAATGATGTATATTACAACCTATCACACTGGTATAAATAACACATCAATGTGTAGAATCTTAAACCGCCAATAGCCAGAAGCTATTATAAAAAACAAGTGACTCTAATGAACTAAAACTAGTGATAAAGTAATTTTAAAAAAATCCCAATGACTGTTGTGTTTCTATCAACTCTCATCTGCTCAGGCACACGTTAAAAGTGACATTTACTACAACTCTCTTAATCTCGTGGACCACATATTGGAATATGAAACAAGAAGGCAAAGTTGTCTCATTGGGGAATAAAAGAATAATAAGAGACTGCAGTAAAGGGCATACCTCTGACAGGAGCACCATCCATCAACTCAAATTTTGCAAGAGTTTCGGTCTCAACATATGTATTAGGCCCTGACCCAGTAGATTCTCGACGCCTAATTTCGAGTTCCATATTTTTAATCTTAATTCTTACTAGAAGAAAGTATATCTTGCCAATAATAATATCCTTCAGATGATACCTGAATGATATAAGCTCCATCAGAAAGGGAAGCATCTATGACGAACATCATAATAGGTCAGAAGAAACAAAAGCAGATAAGCAGGGTATGTAAAACAGGAATTACTTGCTTTTGTTGTACTCAAACTCAATATGCAAGCAATCTTCAATTCCAACTTCCATCTGCAAGAAACAAACCAACATAATCAGGATTGAATAGACTAATGAAGCCAAATTTTGAACAAACGAGAAGTAGTATATGTGTGGCATCTAATAAATCAGTAGCCTTGTCTGCAGTTTCGAGAAATTCTTCTAAGAATTAGTAATAAATTTTTTCCAATTAAACCTTTCTTTCTTCAGATCTACAATGTTTCCAAATTAAAATAAACAATAAACTTTAAATAAAGATAAGTCCCTTCACTGAAAAGTAGAAAGATTAAAATAGATGTAGATACATTACATCATTACACAATCACAAGCATAGATTAATTAAATACTAAAATATTTACAGTTACATGTTGGCTTAACTGTTGATCCTTTTCATTTATTTCCCTGGTACATATTTAAAATACAAAAGCATCTGGAAATCTAAAACAATCACTAACCTTGATGCTATTGTTGATATTTGGTACTGGAGTATAGTTGCGGACCTGATGAAATAACAGCAGAAGAAATTAAGCAGGAATAAGGTATCATATAGTACTAAGTATGCAAATTAGTATGCTTGTGCTGTAAGTATAAATTAGACAGTTCGAACATCAAAGCATATTACAATTGGAGAGTGTGTTCTATTAGTTCCAACAAATGTAAGTAATAAATTAGAAAGTTCGAACAGCAAATAATATTACAATTGGAGAGTGTGTTCTATTAGTTCCACCAAATTCTATCTGGATTTGTATAAGTGAACAGTTAAGTGAAGTAGTGTCGTCTTACAATACGAGAATAGACAGAACGCAACTTATAAGTTGCTGAGACATGTTTCCATGACCAAAAGATTTGAAAAACTACGAACTACTGCTTTATTTTGCATTTCTTCAAGCACAGTTCTAATACTCCATCTGTTAACGAACATTACAAGAGAAATAGCCCAACATAAAACGGTGCTGGGGACTTCATGGTGTATGGTTACAAACAGGATAATACAATAACTTTGGAGAAAACCACTAAAAGTTCACAATAATTTTATTACAACAATTGCGTTTTTATATTCACTTACGCAGAAGTCCTGGTACGCCACAATGTTGCTGAATACAGAACGACTGACTGTTACTTTGAGAACATACCTGCAAGCTTGAAATGATCATTTCGTTCACTGGTTAAGTGACGAATACATTCTAAAGCAATGATACTTTAATATAACAGGTAAGAATATCCGCTACAAATTTTAAATCATCATTTTTCCTATAGCTCAAGTAACCTTCAAGATAAGAACTGCCTCCGGAAGGGAAGATTGGGTAACACCATATTTACCTACACTGACTGGCAAATTCTACTATCCTAGGTAAGACTAAAATATGCTAAATAAAAATAATTAAATAAATAAGTATATAGGTAGAGATATATGCACACGCACGCACACACATGATAAGCCAAAAAACATGCTAAATAAATAAATCAACAATCATATAGACATGCACATATAGTTCTTCAGAAGCAAATTGACAATCCAAACAAAGTGATGCAAAAAGGTGACAAAACTATGATCACGGATGTATTATGTTTTGCTTATTTATAGCATAAACACAATAGAGCCTTTATAAGTCAAAATTCACCTCTGTTGAACATCTACTTATAGTAACAACAACACGTCCTTTAGAACTGCTATCAGATTTTTCTAAGCATACATCTAGGCCTATCAGCTCTTTAACTGCAACTCCGCAATAGAAGCCTCCCTAACGGATCCACTTATTGTTTATATAAAACACGCTCACTAATTGCACTCTTCTCACATGATATCCTTTAGTTTATCCTACCACGTGTTCATCCAAATCAGCTTTCACACTTCAGCAACCATTGTTTGTTGAACATGTGTTCCATGTTGCATAGTCGCCTTATGAAGTAAACCTTTAACTTAGAATGTCTTACAATCTATAATATTTGACAAGTAGCTCTACACTCTAACCATCCTACTTCAATTCAATAAATATCCCCTTCAAAAATTCCCCTTGTGTTTAATAAAGATAAGACAAAGTTTTCTTATACACAACAGCTAACTAATGTAGCCCTCCTTCATCCTGCTCCCAAAATGGCAGAGAATAAGGATTTAATCACAACATTGATAGTTGAGTTGCGTTAATAGAGTTCAGGGCTCAGTTCTCATTTGGCTCCGATTGGGTTAGAGATCAATTCTGACCCAACATAACTATACAAATTTCAGTTTCGAAATTTCCAGGCCAATCCCAATACAACTTTCGAATTCTCTAACCAGACACATAACTTGTATCAAGTTGGGTTCAAGTACAGAATACTCATGAATCCTCATATGACATATGCTCAAGGAAAAGTGTAGTGATGATGTTGACTACATCACACAAAGCGAGAACCGGAAAGATGGAAGCGCATAGAGGTTTCTTATCAATCACATATAGGTGTTCCATAAAGAAAATAATGGAAGAGTACAATCTTCAGAAACCATGGGTGTCCAATAACTCTTTCTCTACTGGTTTTGCCTAATAATTTTTCATATCTATCGAATTCCTGAGGTTTGCTGCAAGCACCTCACATCAACAATATTAAATTTTAGATGAAAGTGTTAATGCTAAGACTACTAAAATTCCTTTTTAGTCTGAAAATATATGTCAAAAAACTATGCAAGAAAGTTCATTATGACAAAATATGTAAAATAAACCCTTCTTACTAAATGGGAAAAAATTATAAACGGACATTGTGCAAACTTTGTAGGAAACAACAACATTTACTTGGCAACATACAAGTACAACTATGGCTTACCTCAACCTCACATTTATCCCATTGTATGACTCATATGGCATTTCAACTGTAGAGAATTCAAACGGATAGGTCTTCCTTTCATATAATTCACCAGGAACTTCTAGCTCGCGCACTGGATAGGAAAATGATACAACAAAGTCCTTGATCCTTTTAGTTGAATCAAAACATAAAAGACAAGACAACATTGATATAGTTTAATTTTAATTATTGAATAGGAAAAACATCTCTAAAGATAATGAAATAGAAACAAAGAAAACAACTTCTCACTACTTCAACACAATAGATGAGATATGGCATCAAAAGTACCAGTGTCGGCTAACAATAATAATAATTAAATAATATGTGTAACGTGTGTCAGAGGAGAGCAGTGTGTATATGGTTGCAGTACAACAACTTCTGTAATCATCCTAAGGGCTTCAGCCAAGGAAATTTAGGAGAATAAAAATCATGCGTTTAACTTGAGGACATTTTCAGAGAATTTGTTAAGGCAAGCTCTGATGGGTGCTACATTTGAATTTTGAATAAGAATTGAGAACATAAGAACTTATTGAGTCAACATGAATATAAATGTGATGATAATTTAGGTTTATTTACAGTATATGCTCCAAAAAGCCAATTCCAACAGTTTTTCATAGCTCTAGATATTTATTTTAACATACATGCACAATGACTTGTTCTAATCTGCCAGAGTATGAACCTCAAGTATAGACAATAATATTCTTAGCTAGGGAATCAACGCACAGGTGTGAGGGCCACTCAAAAAGAGGTTATAAAGTTTCTTCTTGTCATATAGAAGAACTTGGGGTTCTAATCCTACATCCACATGAGGATACTGTTTTTCCTCCACAGAGAAAAAAAGGCATTAAGACAAGAATAACTTCTACAATCTGCTGAAGAAAGGAAAAGTTTACTCATGCTTGCTGCTTTCATGTTAAGAAACTGAAGAAACAGAACCTATAGGTGACAGCATAGTAATTCCACACACATGGGTGTTTATAGTGACAGGATGCAGCACTCAAAGTCCACTTTACGAAACAACATTGTCAGCAACCAGCATATGTATTGAACAAATGACCATGTTGTACATACAAGAAGCATCATTTTTAGACAATCATACTCGTTGGGAAGTCTTTTTGCCATGCATTATGGTTTAAAATCATGCACCATGATAGAAGGGGTTCCATCTATGGACACCTCATCTTTGTCCCAGACTATTATCTTTTGCCTCACACCATAAACACTCAAGTTACAATATAAATATCCTCGAGAGACAATCTATTCCCACTTACATGTGTACAAGCAAACATTAGTAAAATTCATCAGGGAAAATACTTTGTGGCAGCGATTTTTTCCAATCAAAGGGTATTTTGTCTTTTTCCTCCCATGGATACTCCAGAAGTTTGATTCCCACTTGGGAGTTGTCGCTGACAAATCCGAGCCCTCACAGTTCACACTCAGTCACTGAAGTTGTTCCCAGTGTGGATCCTTATTGGACACTATTTGTCAATACTTACCAAGCAAATGTGAATATGAACTACCTCCTCTCTCTATAATACAAAAACTATAAGGGACTGCATTTAAAATCTACTGTTTCCTCACATGAAACACACCACAGGAGAAACCTAATGCTAGAGAAACCATATAGGAAAACTCACCTAGAGAGGTGAAGTCATAAAAGTTGCCCCTGTCAAAATACAGCTCTGCAAGACAATAAGTCCAAACAGGTCATAACTTAGCAAAGAAGAAGATGAAGAATCAATTCTACATAAAAGCATATACTTCCAATTGCATATTCCACATATTGGAGAATAATAAGTAAAGAACAAATAAAACTTTAATGGAGACGATCCTACAGTTTCCATTAAATCAGATAGCTTATGGTACTTTAAGGGAAAGATATTGCAGTTCTATAGTTCAACCAAAACTAAACAAACATAACCTATAGAACTACTAACTACTATGTCAAATTGCTGCAATAAAACAAATTTATTCTATGCTTCGTGCAGCTTAAATAGAACTGCAGTAATTAAAGACATGTAAAATAACAGCATTTTTCCATGGACAATACTCAAGCCAGAATAGACCTAGAGAGGTTCTCCAAAAGCAGTGCATATGTCAAGTACTGCCTCACCAGTGCATTGGCTATCCTGTTTTAGACTGATAAAACACGATGCAGTGGCATGGTATTCGTAGAGTGGTTCCATTTGGATATTTCACTTTGTTTTTTGATTTGACCAAGCTTCATCAATTTTGAGAAAACAGAATGTTTTTCTCATGAAGTTGGAGTTCACAAAGAACATGTGTATGTTTTGTTTAAAGAAATGCATATGCAGGTTCATTATACAAAACATATGCTGAATCATTACTTGAGTTCAAATCCAAAAGCTGACAGTAGACTGTCTGCATTCGCACTAGAAACAAACAGAAATCATGCATTTTTATTAGGCATCCGACTGAACTCTGTAAATCTCAAGGAATGAAGAGCACCAATACATCTCATGTGTTTTTCGTATACAAGAAAAGAAAATAAATTATGTGCTCAAGTACCTAAATTAGACATCTTCAATAGGAAAAAACACTAATAAAGAAAGAAAAGAAATATCTTGGGTGGAGAAGGAAAAGAAGAACCAGAAATTTCTGGAGCCATACCTATCTGACCAAGAAGCTCAATCTTAACACCGGTGTGTTCAACCTTTTTCCCATGGACAGGTTCAATAGACACCTGCATATCACAGATGTCAGAGAAATTCCATGACAGAATTTATTTTTTCACTGGACAGGTTCTATGGATGCTCGTGCTATACAATATGGACCCCAAAATTATCATATAAAAACATACACTTCAAAGACTTCTTATCTATCCTTCAATGACTTCCTTAGTTCTATTAGAATATAAACATTTATTACTCAACTTCACCCATCGTGAATAGTCCTTAAAACAGGTTTCTATCTGCAAATGCTTCAAGGAACATGGACAGAATCCATACCACCATGTAATTTCGCAAATGGGAATCTTCTAGGTCACAATATCAAAACAATAAATCCATTCTATCCATTTTGATTAGCAAACTAGCATCTTTATTCTCAAAAAAAAAAAAAAAAAAAAAAAAAGCTTAGTCCCTCCCCAGCTATGTTCTCTTGACTTTGAAAAAGTGGAACCAATGCAGTCTTTCCATTGTCCATTTTCATGGAAGCCTGTAAAAGAGAAAAACAAGAAGAAAACTAAGCAAATAATCTAAAATAGAGTATTTTCTATTTTAGCCAAAAGAAAAATAAAAGATCAACTGAATTTGTAAGCTAAAGTTTGCCCGTTCGAGTACGCATCATGATTAATGACTACTACATATAGAGTACTTGTCAGATTAATCAGAAACAAATATGACACCATTGAGTTAACTTGCAATCCTTTAGTAAATATTTTGTGCGCATCATTTTCACAGTATTTTTACATTCTAGATCGTTGCAAGTTATCCTGGTTCCTAACACATAGGATCACTCTTTTCTGCAATGAGAGCACTTTCAGAAATAATAAGTTTCGGATTTCCTGATTGAATGAGAAAAAAATATAAAAAATGGCCCCAAGAGACTAATATAGACTAACTCATGCTTGACACCTTGCCAGCTTAATAGGCGTCGAATGGCATTGCTCATGACCTTTCTTGCAGATAGGCTACACAATTATACTGACTATCCTTAAAACCTTGTTTAGCCTGTATCAAATAATTAAAGAACTTTAATTTAAGCTCACCTCTTCAAGATGCGATAAGTTGATAACTATTTGGTATCAGCTGATTAAGACTCCAAGAGGCAAATATTGTATTGGCTTAAACGAAACAGAGGTTGTATACAAATATCTTATGTGACGGCCATATAAGAGTAGAAATATAAGACATTAAAAATAATTATAACATCACTCAAAAACAATAATTACTATGGAAAAGGAGGCTTTATCTAGGTCCATACATATATTGTGTATGAATTTGAAATACCAATATCCCTTGCCGAGACAGTATAAGAACAAGCTCGTTCTCACCAGCAGAAATTCAATCTACCAAATAAAATAAGTTCAAGGTTTTGCCTCAAACACAGAAGATGAAAGTATGTTTGGACCACAATCAACCATGGCAACGACCAGTGAAACTAGATTAGCCATTAAGAACCTGAAGATTGTCATCATAAATGAGTCCTCAGTACATTAGATTTAGATCGCATCCATCATATCTTATGTTTATTGGCATTTGGCAAATCATTTATGAGCTTCCCTTGCAACTCAATATAATCCTCAAATTGCTGCTAATAAAGGCATAAACAATACTACAAGGTCAGGACTAAAGAAATACTCAAGAGAGAAAACAATGGCCTTCTTTCATCAAATAATAGCAATCCATGAAAATATGAAGCCAAGGGAAAGATCAGTTGTTAACGTTGGGTTATTGATGAATTACAACCCGAACATTATACATATCAAATAAGTCAAAATAGAACATCAGTAAAAAGGGATTACATAATATATGAAAACTAAACAAATATATCATGTGTCATATACTGTACCTGTTTACGGGTTCTCTCATCAGAAAATGTGACTACAATATTACATGGTGACTTGAATGCTCCAACAAGGTAATTCTGGTACAGACAAAGGAATTAGTGCAAATGAAAACAGAATGAGCTATAAAAACAAAAAAGAAGAAATTAGAACCCAGTATGATCTGTTGTGGCATTAAGCAGTAAAATAAGTGGGCATCCAAATGCACATAAAAATTTAGTGCTAAGTTGCTAAATGTTCACATTGAAAGAAGAAGACAACAAAATGTTGTTAGGTTTTCCAGGCAGAGGCAGCAGCAAAAATGAAAATGCCTATGACCACAAAAACATAGTCCGAGGTACAAAATTCCCAAAGCGATATGCGCACCTTAGATGAGAGTAAAATTAAGAAATGAAAGTAAATGTGCAAGACATGTGTAAGTGTTATTGCAAGGAGAGTAATATGTAAAATTCTTTCAGTAGGTGCATTTTTCTAGCAACTGAGAGAGAATAAGGAGTTACCATGACTTTGAGATCAAATACTAATCTTCGATCTGCATACACACCTGGAGAGAGAATCACAACCAAGCGGTAACAACTCATACAGATAAGAAGCTAATATTCACATGCACACAGACAAAATAAGATTGAGATACCCAAATCCCATGAATACAAGCTTAATTCTCTTACATCTAAGGAAAGTAATTAGTCAAATAAGGAAGTAATCTAGAAAGTAATTAGTCAAGTAACAAAAGATAATCTAGAAAAAGATAATATATAAAATACCCAAATGTATATTTATATTCTCGCTTCTTTTGCGCCCAATGACACAGAATAGGGATCACCGTTTCTTGCACCATCTACACTATGAGGACATGGTGCTATCCAAAAGATTATGTCACTTTTCTTATGAAGTCTATAAATCATCAGGAAAAAGAATAAACAGTAAGAGGTATATAGGGAAAGATGAGCTAGTCTGCAGAGGTGTTGGATAAATTTCTTCACTATCAGGTTATGTTTACCCTCTGTTTGATTTTATTTTATTTTTTTTATTTTTTTTGACCTGAGAGTATCGGTTTGTGCATGTTTTGAGGTCTTTTTTTTTAACCTGTAACAAGCGAGGGCTAGGGGGTAAATACAAGCCTGTCACTAAATGCCACATGTTAGGACATTTAAGCCGTCCAGCTTGTCCAAACGCGTTGAAGAGAATGAATTCAATGCCAAAATTTTCCTCATTTTCCCTTTTTCCTCTTCTTTTTGCAACTTCTTTCTATTAGACTTACTGTAAAATTCTCTCAACAGTTTCTCTTAGGCATTTGGGGCTTATTTCAAGTTACCCAATGTATCTCTCACGTTTTACATACTACATCCTAACCCTAGATGCTTCTACAATCCCGTAGCCGCAATGAAGCTCCCAACTTTTTGAAATACAAACACTAAGAAGTGCCATTTTGAGCTCAATTTTCCGACTCTAAAAAAAAAAATTCATCCACAAAATTTGAAGAATCGGGCAGCAATAACAGTAAGAAATCGTGAGTGAGAACCGATTAAAAATTCAAAACCCTAGCTAGGGTTTGCCAGAGAGAGAGAGAGAGAGAGAGAGAGAGAGAGAGAAATGAACCTGTATCAAGACGACGGTCGAGTTGGAGAAACCCTTGAGAAGAATCAGCGGGAAGAGAGTGAGATCCGATCAGGGGGAAGTTGCTGGCTTTTTTAATTATAGAGATTCTGAGCGACGATGACTTGGAAAGTTGTTGTTGGATCCAATTGCTGGCAGGCGAGCTATTTGACCCGACCCGTTTGAAGGAATTTGGAGGACGAATTTTGCATGCCAAATTTACCCCCACAAAAAATTTTTTTAAAATAATTTAAATTTAATATGGCACAAGTGATAGATGCTCCCTATTAATCCTTGATTTAAGACGCAATCCCAAGAAATCAAGTGAGAATAAAAGACAGACATCTATTCGCGTATATTTGGTTTGAGGAAATTTGGGTTGAGCAAGAATCGCTTTTACTTGATTCCGTGTTGGCGTATATCGTATTTGCATGAAACTATTGACATTTTCGTCGAGTTATAAGTTGTAGTTCCACCGCAAATAATGAATGCAGCCGACAAAAGACTACTCGCGACAAATTTGTACATGAGTCACAGTTCAAAGATAATCTTTAAGATCATAACAGATTTGGGCTTAGAAGTCTACGTTAATTTCCACACATTTGACGAGAACGAGTGTTAAAACACTAATTTCTTTAACAATAGCATAAGAATGCAAACTTCCACATCATAAATTTCGTGTCTACCCGATAAATTAATCGAAATGCGAAAACAAATAGTCCCATTGTACAATATATACAGCCTCCAGAAACATTTATCAGACATGAATTCCCAAAAGTGAAGTCAGATTAAGCAGACATAAAAATTGTCACTCATCATTTTTCTTCACTAGCATCTTCATCATCATCATCATCACCCTCCTCTTGCAAACCAGCATCATCCCCGATCCCTTCAAGCAGAGACTCAACATCCTCACCCAGCTCAGCCAATCTCGAGCTCAGCTTCTCCACTTTGCTCTGCTCCTGGCCCAAACAAACTAACAAATCATTAAGCTCAGCTTCACTCTCCTTCTGAGCTTCTTCCCTCGCTTCCTCCTTTATTGCTTCCAAATCTCCTGTCCTCAAAACCTTAACCTCTGACTCTAGTCGGCAGTTATCCTGCTCTAGGCTATTGTAAGCATCTGAGAGGCTTTTTAAGTCAGATTCCAGCTTTCCAGCCAAGCTTCTGTAGTTGTTTGCCTCGGCCTCGATCTTTGCCTTCTCAGATTTTAGCATCTCAATTTTTCGTGCTGCTTCTTCAAGCTCTCGACGGAGGGATTCTGATTGAATCCTCTCCATGCTGCTGCTTGGTTTATTACTACCAGATTCGGATGATCCACCTCCAGTTCTCACGAGTTCATCAGCTAGAGTAGCATTTCGAACTAGCAAGCCCTATAACAAATTTGAAGATGATTCAGAAATGTCATTAATCAGAATTAAATCAAATAGGGAAAATTACAGAAATTCCCCCCTAAGGTTTTAAAAGTGACGGTTTACTCCCTCATCTTTTCAACTTTTAGTTAAAATCGTCAATTTCTTTGAAATAACCGTCAATTTTTTATATGGCAATCATATACAAGTTTATATATGCATGCTAGATGTAATTATCATGTCATACTACTGTAGTCTTTTACACCCAAATTAACTTCAGAAGTTAACATGGAGGGAGTCAAAGTCTCACTTTTAAGACCTCAGCACGTATTTCCGCAAATTATGCAAATCTTAAGGGGGTTTTCTGTAATTTACCCTTGCAAATATTGGTAAGATTAAAGGAGTGTATGTATAAGCTAACCTGCATCTCATGGCATTGCTTTTCTATAAATGACTTCAACCTCTGAATGTAATTTCCTGCAGGTTCTCCATCTTTCTGTTCCAATTCAGCTGGCACTGTGGCAACCTTGTTCTTTGTTTGACTGAAGACCTCCACGACTCTCTCCCTGATATCAGCTTCAAGTTTTTTGATGAAATTAACAAATGAGAGGTCAAAAATTGCTAGTAGGATTGGATGCTCATGCTTCTGATTGTCAGGGCCATCGTTCTCGAACTCTTGCATGTCCATCATACTAGCTGAAATAGATCTTGTGAATGACTTTTGATGTTGAATCGAAGGGGAGGAAGTGAGAGAGAAAAACATCTTATTTAGATCCTCAAAATTCAAGAAATATGAGGTAAGGCCAATCTTCTGGCTTATTGCATCGACAACACCAAAGGCATCTCTACCGCTCTCGCTAGATCTGTTGTAGAGAACACATTCCCCAAGAACTAAAGCAGCAAATCCTCTAACACATACACCGGCATTTGGATTTGAGACAAGTTCTATTAAAAAAGTAAGATGTGTTGGTGAATCTAGAATGCAGTGGACAGCATTTGGACAATCTGCAAGCCATGTGATCAGCAAACGAAGAATAATTGGCTGGATATGTGAATCTCCTCCTGAATTATTGGTTTGATCATTCTCTCTAATTTTCTTTGAAGCTGCAAGAGCCAAATGCTTCACAATACGATGCAAGAGGGGTTCTGGAACTCCTAAGGATGGCATTGGTGCCTCGAGCATAATTTTTAATACCTATAGTATTTCAATAAGTGTCAAAGAGGATGGAGACTGGTGAAATCTATAGTTAAGAAGCAAGTAAAATAAAATTATAGGAAAATGACTAACTGTTCATATGTATCAAGAGTTTTAGAATGGTTGTATATCACAAAGCATGTCATGTTAGTTCTTTCATTTTAAAGTGACAAAGAAGAAGCAAATGAAAAATCATGGATGATGGCCAACTTAATTGTACGGGTTTAGTAAAGACAGAAAACATGTATCTGAGACACAGTATCGACTAAGCACTTAAGAATCAGTCAGTTATTTCCTTGGCATCACTACTCTTAACACAGACATGATAAAATATAACCAGCAATATGAAATAATAATAATAATAATAATAGTGAAATGTAACCAACCCCAAAAGTTTGGGGTAAAGGCTTTCCCGTCCTCTGAAAAATAAAAATAAAAACAAGAAATAAAAGGTTAAGTACTGAGCACATACACGTTCCTTGCATGGAGCATTATCTTTCAGTACATGAGAAAGCACACTGGAAGCTCTGGAACTTGCCTGCAAGAAAGATCCCACCGGGCAAATCGTTAGTATGTAAAACATAAATCAATGCTCTGGAATCACATCAGTCAATCATGCAAGATGAATAAAATAAATCTTGATTCTTAAACAAGATGAATAGAATAAATCTTGATTCTTAAACACAATGTAAACTTAAAATTTTCATAGAGACTCTGATTTAATACCCCATATTACTAATATGAAAGTGAGAATTTGAAGCTTGATGTAGATCTTTCAGTGTCCAATAATTGATTCTCTATGCATACTCCTAATATTATATTGCAACTGGTCTATGTATGAATAAAACAAGAACAAAGTGAATGGATGGTAACAGAAAACCTAACTATAGAGTCCCTAGAGCCAGTTAAAACAGCTTGTTCAAACTAGATTCTTCCATCAACCTATTGGGAACATTCTAGTCTTTAACTAAAACACTGATCCTTAACTGACAAAACAAAACATATAACATCAACCAATGAATAAACCAAAGCAGTCTACGTACCTCAAGACCTTCATTTGCTTCAGATGACACCAAAGCTTGTAAAAGCATACTGCCATATCAGAGAAAAACATAGTTTAAAATGATATTCAAACTTGTGTCGTACAATGAGAAAACAACTAGCTTCAAATACTAACAAATAAAACAACAAAAATTGGCAAAAGAACTTGGATAACAGAAAAAAATGTGAATAATTGATTTAGCTAAACACGATGTATATAATCAGAATTTTGTTTCTCATCTAACCTTCCAAATGACAGGCTACCATCATCTTCAAGAGAAGACTGACCAGTTGAATTTGGCTGCAGAGTCATTGTTGAAGCTAACATTGCCTGTCCATCTGCATTTTTCTGTTTGAGGGATGGGCAAACTGAATTATTAATGAGAATGAATCCACAACAATAAAGCAGATAGAAATTTCTTCCACTACGCATATAACGGATAATTGATATCCATAGCCACAAAAAGTTTAGCTGTTTATGTTGTCATAAGAATTTGCAGCATTCTTCAAGATCTGAAGGTAATTTAGAAAGAAAAACGATCTTCAAATAATTTCCATAGTGGCAGGAAACAGTGAAATACCAAACTTTATTATCTAGGTTCTGGGTATTGAGATTTTTCTGAAAAGAATGAAGCGCCAAGTAAAGCATGGAAACAAGACAACCTCACAGAAGCACTTGAAGACATAGTCAGCTGCTACAAATTCCTCAATGATAGAGGTCCGCAAAATGATTCGAAGAATGGCATTCACAGCAGGTTCAGCATGAGGCTCTTCTCCAACCAATTTACTTGCCAAAGAGTCCAGATTTTGAGGATTTCTTGCAACCAAATTACCAATGCATCGCAAAGCCTGAATTTTTTAAGTCCATTCAGAACGAAAAAGGAAAGTTAAAGTCATAACTGAGTGCATTTGTAAATATAAAGAAAGATGGATTTATATGTAGACAAGAACAAACACAAAGTAATACTAGAAGCAGAAAAAAGAAAATTTATTATAAAGAAAGGGGGAAATCCTGAAAAGTGGGGTGATTTTTACCATTTCAAAGTATATGATAAAGCACACTGTTATAAGTTTAAAGCACAGCAAGAATCTAAGTTTCCAACTACCAGCACAATACCACTTAAATCGTTTTGTGATTAATCCATATTAACCTATGTTATCCGGGTACTTCTAGCATGAAGCTGTACCCATAACCGACACATATCCGACACATGCCTCTACTGAAACTTCATGGACACTCCTTGGATATATGATACATTTATTTAGACATGTACTCAACTATATGATATATGATTTAATTTTAAACACTTGTCATACGTTCTTGGACGTCTTTCCTACACTTCATATCCATTTCTTCAAACTCATTATACATGGGTCGGGTTTCTTTCAACCCATACCCAAGTTCACTAGGACTTAAAAGGGTCGTTTGAGTGTCTTGTTAAGAAACGAGCAGTTTCCAATTTATAATAATCAACATACTAAAAGAAACTTAAATTTGTGATAGGAATTTTAATTCTAATAACACATGAATTGAAAAACATTACTAATCTCATCTAAATTATTATATAT
>JBAKGM010000001.1:39836820-39860231 GCA_037177215.1 Asparagus racemosus
GAGAGAGAGAGAGAGAGAGAGAGAGAAGCGATAGGATGAGATAAGATAGTTTACTTAACGTGAGATGGACATTCTACACCGTTAGATTGAAATTAATGGTTAGATTTAAACTAATTGGTTAATTAATTAAAAATATGTGGCCCCCACATTTATTTGATTCACCTGCTAAATCTTCTCTTATATTTCCTATATCCTCCCTTCTGCCTCCTTTCTTTCTTATTTGGGTTCGGGTTAGAGTTCCGGTTCGGATTAGGGTTAGCGGGTTCGGGTTTGGGTTTAGGGTTAGGGTTCGGATTAGGATTAGTGGGTTCGGGTTCGAGTTAGGGTTAAGGTTAGAGTTAGGATTAATGGGTTCGGGTTGGGTTAGCGCTTGGGTTAGGGTTGGAGAAGATTTGACAGGGAAATCAAATAAATATGGGGGCCACATATCTTTTATTAATTAACCTATTAGTTTAAATCTAACCATTAATTTGAATCTAACGGTGGCCATCTCACATTAAGCAAACCATCTCACCATATCGCTTCTACACACACAGCCATGTCCCTGTACCCTACACTTTACTAATTTGACGTGTCCTTTACCCATATCCGCACTCGTACTGGTACCCGCCTCCGTTTCCATACAACTCAGATCTTAAATGACAATCAAAGTTAAATGAATGTTTTGTATAGCTTCTGGTTCTCATAAATCACACTTGATTAAGATAGAAGCCTAGACCGTAGGAAGGACTCTTTTGGCTAGTGACATGAACCTATGAGCAACTTTCTTTATATTATTAAAACTATAATCCTTGCACGGCTCTTAATGAGCTTTTACCACTTTCTTCTTCCTTTGGTTCTGGTCAAATGGACAGTTTATGCTTTTTAAAAAAAAATCCTTATAAAAACCTCTGCTGGAATCCTTTTACATTGACCAAAAATTTCTTATAAAAACGAAATTCTCTTACCAAACATCGCACAGCAACTGAAGCCCACTGACTTTCAACTCCAAGCATTAGGAGATGGTCCAAAATTTTATTCTGCAATTTTGCAAATAAAGAAGGTGAAACTCGCATTAAAATAGAATAATCTTGGAATATTACAGTTTTTTAGAACTTTTGAATATTGTAGGAACCTGAGCTAATGCAGTTTGATTTGACAATCTATTAGCATCTTTTCCTGGCTCACTCTCTGGACCACCCATCAGGAGCAATTCAACAGTTGCCATTGAATTGAGCAGATTTATTGTCTACTGGAAAAATGTTTCTTCTGATAAGAAAACTTGCAGAGAAGTCTGGCCAGCATGAGCTGACATATTCATAGTGTTTTGCTATGACCAAGCTAATGTATTGATGATCAGAAATAATGAATTATCATACCTTTTGCTGGGTAAAATTGTAAGCACTACCCCTCCGAAGCTTTAGTATTGACACTAGGGGCTCAAATCCAATTGTTTCCCTCAGCAATACCTAAATACCAAGATCCAACTGTTACATATGTCTGCATGTGCATGAGCTCACAATCAATACACTTGCATGCGTGAGTGCATGCGCATAAACAGGCAGAAAAAGGAGGAGGAGATGTGAGGGAGGGGGAGAGAGGGAGTGCAAGGGGGTGGGGGTTGCACTTAAGAAATAAATAGACGTCTAAGGAGCACTAACCTGGTTAGATGCATTATTACGTAAGAGATTATTCAGCAACTCAAGGCAATCCTGTTTAGAAAAAAAAACCTATCAGAAAACAGCACAGCTGAAAAAAAGCTTCATAAGTTAAATCAATAAAAAAGAAAGTAACACAGAATAAATTGAGAAACTTAGTTGAAATGCAACATATCAGATATTTCACCAGGATCAGAAAGCATTATTTTTCTTCAGTAGAAGATAGGAACTCAGCTGCATTCTATAAGAAGAACAAATCACACAAATTCTCGTCCATGGCAGTCAGGACTAAACTATAGGAAGTAAAAGGAATCACAATGACTTGAAATGATTCCTTAACATAAATTTTATTTAACACAGTGGGCTTTAACCACAAATCGCGTGCATCTCTAAGAAACCTAACATGTCATTTATTCCGATGTTTACTTAAATCCTAAGATAAGTTGGAAAAATTCCAAAACAAGAATGGAGAAGTGACATACAGTAAAGATAAATTTTATGTGCAATTGACTCCAACATCTCACTGATAGTGTCGTAATGACCTTGGTGGGTCATGGTTATAAGTAATTTACTAATCCCATCTTGAGCATGCATGTGATAAAACCTCAGTTCTATCTTACAAAACATATCAAGGCAAACAAAGACTTTGATCAAAAGAGAGAGAAAAGAAGGAAAGGCAGATATCCTTCTAATATGGAAGCTCAACAAACCAAGTCCACGGAACAGTGGGAAGATCTTGCATGATGAGACAAACCACATTAATGTTCTTTTGTATCTAACAAACTAAACATGGATCTGTTTACATCTGGAAGCTCCAATCAATGTCAAGATGTCCAAATGGCATGACTCTTGTAACTTACTGAAAAAAGTTATAAAATAGGGGCCAAGTTCTGATCAAAAGTTGCAAGTGACTTAAGAGTAGCCATAGAAACTTAGGCCATGACGAGAATCAAACAAATATTAACATAATTCATCAGGATTCAACGACATCTAAATTGTGACTAATTCAAAGAAATAAGGACCCAGCCCCATAGGGAAGTGATTATTGTTTTGGGCTAGTCGGAATAAGATATTTAACTAATATTAAGAATGATTTTTTTCTAGGCCCATAGGTACAGAATGAAATATTTTTTAATATTTTTTAATATTAGTCTTATTAATAAAGCAAGCATAAATACATGTGTGATGCTACCTGTGCCCGTAGGAAGGTTCAAATTTATTTTAATTTTTCATTGGTTGTTTAGGACTCAAGTTTATTTTATAGCAATTAAGTTTAAATTCCTTGATTATTGTTACTATCCTATTGCTTTCGTCGTTCCAGTACCTTGTGGTGATAATTTTAATGATTGAAAGGCAATATCCTTATTTTCATTAGGATGCATGGATCTGGAATTGGCGTTTCGTGTAGATCAACCACCTTATCTTATGGAGGAAATTTCACCACATGAGAAACAAATGTATGAACGATGAGAAAGATCAAACTAATTCAATTTGATGCATATTAAGTCTCATGTCAATAAGAGCAATTGACACTTTATCCCAAACTGCCAAAACACCAAGAACCACATGAAAACCATTGAGGAGCAATATATAAGTATGGATAAAGCTTTGGACATTACCCTAATGAATATGCTTTCAAGCAAGACATTCAACTGTTCTAAGAATGTGCTTGGGCACCAATTACCTAGGTACTTCTATCATGAAGTTGTACCTATACCTGACACTTCCCATACCCGTACCTGACACTTCTTGAACACTCCTTAAATATATGCATACCTTTATTCAAATGTGTACTCGGTTATACAATACATGGTTTAATTTAAACACTCGTTATACAGTCCTTGGACATATAATTTATATTTCACATTTTAAAAAAAAACTTGTTGGACAAGGATCGAGTTTATTTCAGCCTATATTTAGTTGGAACTATGATTTTAAAGGATCATACACATATCTAGCTCAGAACTGTGATTCTAATACATGCGTTATAGCGACGACCCCGTACTCTACCTTTTACAAATTTGTCGTGTCCATACCCGCACCCGTATCCATGCAACTTAGGTAAGCACACTATGGAAATGAGGACCATTGCTCCTCAACTCAAGTCTCTAGAAATAGAAATTTCTGAATCATTCCTAATGCACTCTCCTCTTTCGAATTATGGACCTTTAAAATTTTCTTACAACACGCATAAACACGCTTAAGGAAAAATCATCAAGGAATGAACTATTGGTCATGTGCGTTCAGAGGGAAGAGAGACTAGAGCATGAAAAGTCTGAAAGTGCTTATTTAGCTACTCATAATGAAGGAAACACTGGTGAGAACAATAATGCTCAACAAGGAACAAACAAAACGTATCTATGCCTTGCCAAATAGCCTAAATCTTATGGAGGAACTCTGGCTATATGTATAGGCTACGGTAGGAACCCTTCTGTTATCACTAAAAGAATCTTAAAAGATAAGTTCTCATCCATTAATGTAACTAACTTGATAATGGTTATATCTTACCCAATACTAATCCTTACTAGATAAGAACTCAATTGTTAGTAATAAAATATCATCATAACAAACTAAAATAATTGTTTATCATGTGGGCCATAATGGGATTAGATTATCAACAATTATCTTAGTTTGTTATGGTGATATTTCATATTTGATCACTAACAATTGAGCTCTAATCCAATAAATTGTGTATAGTGTAGGCCATAATAGGATCAATTTACCAACAATCATCTTAGTTTGTTATGGTGATATTTGTTAACTAATATCTGAATACTTATCCAATAAGGATTACTAGTAAGGGGAGATATCATCATTATCAAGTTAATTTATTTGATGAATAGAAACTTGTCTTTTCAGACTATTTTAATTATAACACAAGCGCACCTAGGTTAGTAATATTGCCAAAGTTATTCATTTGAATTTAGACTATATGGTAAAGAATAGGGTACAAGTTCTTTCAATATTTTGCATTAATTTTATTTGTCTAACGGTGATCAAATTTGCTCTTTGTTCGTGTGTACGCTCGGATTATTTTCAGTATGTGATCTCATTATCCGAGTTAATACCACTAGAGATATTTATATTTGATTCAATTCCACTATGAGGTACGTGATTAGTTAAGACGTATAATTATTTACATGTGGTACCAAAGCTAATTTTGAAAATGAAATCAAATTCATAGAAAATTCTAGAACACAAAAAACACTCTCTAAATCCAAAGTGAATCCAGTCTACCAAATCTATCTAAAGATTCCCACAATTTCAACATATGAATGCATCCCGTTTCCTAAATAGATGCACAGTTCATCTCCCTTTGCCTTCCTTAGGTTGAGAAAGTCAAGTATGGTATTGACAATATGGATTGCATTATCAAAACCAATCCACCATGAATTATTTAGAGCTTTAATAAAAAAATTCATGACACTCTAAAGTGATGGAATTACTTTTCTTTATGAGACATTTCTAATACTTAAGACAATCTTTCTTCATATCTCTATCCTTCTTGCAAAAGAAGCATTTATCCTTATCGTTATGTTTTATCGTTGGTACTTAAGACAACATTTTTCTTATTGAGCATTATTGTTCATCCCAATGTTTTCTTTATTATAAGTAGTCAAGTGAGCACTTTCATGTTTCTCTAATCTCTCTTGCTCCTGCACACACATGGTCAGTAATTCATTCACTAATCATTTTTTAATTATGTGTGTTGTAAGAAACTTTAAATGTCCATACTTAGAAAAAGAGAGTTCAAAATGAAATGCACTAGAAATGACTCGGAATTTTAATATCTAAGGACTTTAGTTGAGCCGCAGTGTCCCTTCATAATATGCTCATGGTCCCTTAGATTTAGTTCAATGTCTTGTTTAAAAGTCTTTTCATTAGGGTGATGGTGAAAGCTTTACCCCAATTGCTCCTCAATAGCTTTCAAACAGTCCTTGGCCTTAGGGAAATCTGGGTGGTGGAATAAAGCCTTGAATGCTCTTACTGACACGAGACTTAATTTGCATCAAGCTCAATTCGTTTGATCTTCATGTTAAAATATAGCCGATACAACTCAGGGATGGCTACAATTTGGTGACATAAGACATCTACTCTACATCAGATGATGTAATAGTTGAAATAGAGTATTTCAGACCAGATTGTAATCATTGTATAATATATATTCTTTTATCAACCATTAAGCTTGAGCCACAATGCAATAGCATAATCCTGGCATGATGCCAAGTTATCAACCATCAACTATGACTTGTAACACCTAGTTCCACCAGATCTCTGGTAACTCTAATTCAGCTGAGAACCACTCCTTCAACTTGAAAATTGACTAGCATATGAAAAGTACTCAAGAGCCTTCACTCCCCACTCTCATTACATCATTAAGCTTCCAACTGCAAATCATTCAAATCTTCTTGAGAAATTAAGGGTTTATATTTGTGATATCCATGAACACTTCGCTCATTTTTCTTTTTTATCCGTTTTTTTAAATTTTTGATTTGTAACATAGTCTGCTGGAAGAGTCTAGGACTGTTGGAGTTGTTACTGCTGGATAAAAGCTGAGATTGATTGTTGGAGCTAGTGCCCCCAAAATCATAAAGCATTGGCTGAACAAGACCACTTGCAATACTGCATACAACCTTGGAGCATAAAACTGTGAGAGTCATCACAGGTCAAAATGACAAACCATGATCGTTGTTTCCTCACATTTGCCTTTTATAGCTCTCTCTAAGTCAGTATCTGTTATTTGTATCACTGTGACTAGATTATTTATTTTAATTTGCAAATAATGAGCATTACATTGCATCCACCCCTTTATCGCCTTCCCTCAAAAGGCACCAGCCCCTCCCTTCTTAAGTGTGTTTTCACTAATCAGCACTGCATAGATTGCATAATCAACGATTCAAACTTTCTTGCAAAGTACATTTCCATACAGTGGCAGTAAAAAGAATAAACATGTGGAAGTGAATAACCATTCTTGTACAAATTGTTATTAAGTAGAGATCTAATATCAATAGACTAGTGTAACCACAAATAAAGATGTATCACTGCACTAAATAAAGCCTTCATATTTGTCTTATAAAGTCTAATTATAATACCACGTCCCCGAAGAACCATACAAGCTGTCCTAGATACAATAAAATGGTGGTTTCAAAACAGAAAACTGGAACCACAGGTCAGTTTGCCAGTGAAATGGCTAGATGACCTTACTGATCTGAGTGTGAAAGAATCACCTGAACAACAACACCTCCATCAGAACCTCCTTCTTCTTTAATAATGCTAAATATCTTCTCAAAGGCTCCCTCAAAGACCACAATCTTTTGAATTTCCTGAATTGCAACATACAAGTTTAGGAGTGAGAAACATGAACTAACCAGAGAGTTACAATCAATATTTGAAGTAGGAACTTGACCTCTGCCTCACGAGTCAAGTAAGTGAGCAGCAACAAGGCTTCATTTCGTATGACCTATTCATATTGATTGACCATCAGGATGAAGAGAAGAAAAACAAGTAGCATTACTTGCAACTAATTCAAGCAAGAAGAAAGAAAACACCCCTTTTTGAATTTCTAGACCTAGCAGCAAGAGGGATTAACTAAACAAGAAAGAAGTAGACAAATGCAAACCTCACGATCCATAAGCATATCCATTAGGCGGGTTATACCACGAGGAATAGAAAGAATTGCTTCCTGTAACCTAAGATATAAGCACAGGACATGAAAACAATAATGATAACAGTTATTGAGACACAAATAAGCACCAGTTGAGAAAAAGAGAAAACAAATTGCAGGCTGTATATGAACAATTACCTGTTAGGGGAATGTGTGAGAAGAGCCGTAAGAAGCTGAAGTGTATAGTATCTAACATAGAAATCATCCTCAGACTGGAAGAACATCAGTGATAAATCAGATACATAGACCTCTTCCTAAAACTTAACAGCAGTCATAGAGATCCATAAAAGATATGGAGGCTGATTGGGATAAACTTACAAGCAAACTTAGAAGAAGAGAAATGCTCTCTGATTCTCGAGACAGTAGATCAGAATTTATTGAAGCTGGTTGAATTTCATTTTTCTGTCCATGACCCATGTCGATAGGAGTTAATGCACTCACAAGAGTTTCAAGGGCACCTCTGATTATTTCAACATCATCACGCTCCTCCTTTAAGACAGACAGGAGTACTGGAAATCCTGTTTCAAGATGAAGAAGCAACTATCATGTCTTCTTTGACCTGGAATGAAATGGTATATTCTTTTCAACGGAAAGGGAAGAAGCACTACCCATAGCCCCAACTGCCAGCTGAGCTGAACGACTTTCCGCCACAAGTGACTGGAGTTCAGACATTGCTGCACGTCTATCCTCAGCTAGAACACCATTGCTTATACGGTCAAGCAACCGTTCAACATGGCTATTGAAATAAGGGGAAACCAAAAGTCAGACAGAAAAAATCCCATATGATGAAACAATTTATGGATGAACAGGAAGAAATTGCCAGACAGCACATGCAAATACTGCAGAAATACAAGCATGCAACGGCCTATCACATTTTGCATGAAAACATCTGAGGGTTATGTATAAGATACACATCGTCAGAAAGGTTTTCTTTTAGGCTCCGGACAACTACCAACTATTCCAATTTCAGAATTGCTAGTTATGTATGGAATTAGATATAATGGACAGTCAAATACTTCTTTTTGGAAGGATAATTACCATAAGACCTAACCCGTTGGAAGTATATTTTCTACATAGAAATATTTTCTTGTGCTAGTTCTGCAGCTGAGAGTTCTTGATAGAGGTCGAGTAAGAAAAAAATATTGTAATGAGACTTATTAAATATTCTGAAATCTTCATTCACAAGTTCTGTTTCTCTTAACCTGTGGAGAATTCACACTTTTTTCTTTTTGTAGGCCTCTCTTATACTATTACTGCTGCTAAGAATTCTTGATAAAGGTATAGTGACAAAATTGGTCTAATGTAATTTATCAAATATTCTAAATTCTTTGTTCACAAGTTCTTTTTCATTTTCATTGTTGATGCCTTGGGGGACTATGCGTTTAACTTCTTATCGTCGTGCTCACAGCATTAACATATTGCACGAGTTATCCATAGATATTTCAACGGACAAAAGCTGAATAAGAGATATTTTCTCCATTTTATTCATATATAACACCCTTCTCATTTGTTAATTGTTTGCATTTGTCTCAACGAAAACTGGACAAAAGAATAAACTACTCAGTTGTAAATCCTTAATTAGTGGTCGCAGGAAAAGGAAGCCACTATACATGATACTTCCCTGGGATTTACATAAGCTGCAGTTTATGTTATTTTGTGTTTCCTTCAGCACTTTGAGTGGAAGAAATTGCAGTCAAAGCAGAAGATATATAAGTTCAAGAACACGGAATGCAGAAGACATATAGACATTGTAATGATCAAAATAAGATTCTAGGCACATGGTCCAGCATGCATTGGCATGCAGTGGCTTTCTTTTTTTCTTTTTTTTTTTTGGTTTGGGGTTGGGGGGTGGAAGTGACAGGCAGCTCTTATGAGAAATAGAGATAGTACATGGAATGATAAAGAAAAAATAACATTCCCAAATACCGTAAGAAAGATATTGCGTGTCTTGCTAGGGATATGGCAATTTTACCTATCTTCATTTGAAGTATTGTCGTTTCCAAAAACCAAGCCACCAACTCCCTGCACAAAACTTTCATGCTTAAAATAGGAAATTTAATATAGATCACAACAAGGTGAATTGAGTGCTGAGAACCTGAGATATCTGCGATAACAAGTTATCTAAAACAAACAGTAAAAGTATGAAAAGTGTAAAACAGGTTAACTAGATGTCCAACCACCTGATTATAAGAAGAATTCAGTTGGAATGCTTTGAAATTTCCCATATTGGTAACAAAGTAAATTGGAATTTTGGAATTCTAGTGTTAATAAAGAGGGTTTAAGCATCAAAGAAATTAGCATGTGTTAAGTCCTCAGGCCAAATTAGTTTATAATTAATTACAGGTCTTAACTACATTTGGTTAGTTAATTCAGTGTAGTGATGGCTGGAACACAAGAAGTTTAGAATCGGTGAATCGTGACATTTTAAAAGAGATCTGATCATGTATGTATAAGGGAGTAATGGAGAGTGACTGAGATTTGAAACAACACAGAAAAGGAGGATGCTTTTATGTATTATTCAAGGTTACAGAAAGCGCTAGGCGGCCTAGGCGTTGGACCCGAAGCCTAGAGCCTAGGTAGGGCCTAGGCATTTTCCTTTTTTTTAGTTTTTAATTATAATTACTGATATGTCAATGTTATAGAAAGCTTAGGCGCTGGATTGACACCTAGGTAGATTTCTTAAGTGGTGGTGGAGGATCTTTTGTTCCAAGGTCGGAAGAGATAGAGGAGGTGTTCATAGTCGGAGTTTAGAGGAGGTTGGAGGACATGGAGGCTGCAATGAAGGAAATCATGATCAATGCCTAAAGGGTGTTGCCCATATAGGCATACGACGCTCCCCTAGGCGCTCCCAAAATATAGGTGAGTAGCCTACATACTGCCTAGGCGCTAGGTAGGCGGCCAAGGTACCACCTAAGCGGGCTAGGTGGAAGCTTTTTAAACCATTGGTATTATTGATCAACCATCCACTAATCAAACTTTCTCGCTCCCCCTCTCCCTGTTGAAACAAGGGAGCCCATAAGAAGATAGGGAAAAAATAGCGTAGTAAATGGTAAAGTAAAAGAAGATGATAAACACAGAGAATCCGATATTCATATTTGACTTTTCAGAGTTTCAGCTGAAGTGTTGGAAGGATGAGAAACTAATATTCGCTGCTCACTAGCACTACACATGCCGCTTCACATTTTGTAAGCAAATATAATTTAATACTAGTACATTTAACATATTCTGTCGATATTCATGCATACAAAATGGATCAACATTGAACTTTCAATGCTTGGATTTTTTTTAAACAAAATTTCCAAGTGATTTGCTATTACAAAAACCTGGGAATTGAGTATATAATAAATTTGTTTTGGGGTGTAAAAATAAAACTATGAATGATTTACGTAAACTAAAAGCCTTATGGACCAGGACATTTTTGCTATGGATTGGAGGAGCAGAGTGCTGCACAGAGAAAAATGTCACATGCACAGATGTCGAAGAGCAGTCCAAAAAATGAAGTTACATATAATCTATTTTACACAGACTCAGGTGTGGATGTGATATTGGAACACGGCTATCTGTCTATATATAGATGGATGTGTGTCAGTTTTTGTTACACGTGTGCGTATAGTGAAACTAATAATTCACGTGACATCAATATTAATTTTTTTATTCACATATTATAAGAATTAAAATTCCTATAGATATTAGCTGGATACAAGATGAAACTAAACTGACCCCAGACCCGTGTCAAACAAGTTTCAAGAAGTGGATTTGAAGTGTAGAATATACATCAAAGAAGTGCATGACGAGTGCTTTGAATTAAAACATGTATTATATAATGGATTACATGTCCTAATGAATGTATGCATATATCCAAGGAGATTCCAAGTAGGTGTTTGTGTCAACAGTCCATTACAGTACAATATGTGTCAGTTATAGGTACAGCTTCCGGAAAAGTACCCACGCAACATAAACTATAAATAAGTCATGCCATAATAATAACGCATTTACTCTGAGGACTCCTTTCTAAGTATTGTGACGGTGTAACATGACATATCAACACATACACACCCATGCATGCACACGCACATGAGCGCGCGTTATAGCATATTTTGAATGTCATACTATGAGAACGAAAAAACTATGAAAATTAGGAAACAATAATATTTACCATTTAATATGTGTGCCGAGATGTATGAGAACATCACAAATTTGAATTATATGACAGTTAGACATTTCATATTTTGTGCCAAGTAGAATGGAAACATCCTGCTATAACTCATCTGATCAAAGACAACACGAGTTGGCTAACAATCATAATTGTTAAAGTTTAGTCAGGAACTATGTTTGACTTGCAAAGGCATATTTAAGTTACTCAGGGCTTTTGGAAGTTGTCTGTTGTAAGGGCTTCATGAACTGGGGTTTAAATTATTCAGTCAGAGTTTACTCATTTATAATCTGAAACTTCTAATTGGTGACAATGTCAGATTTTATTATATGTATTCTTGAAGTGCATAGCATGCTTGTGGAATTTGTCTGGTAAATTGTCACCGCTTCATGTCAAATCCCTGCTGCAAGTAAGACCGGTGACATCGACAATCAAGTGGTTTTCATGAAGTGCGGTAAAAACTACTTTGAGCTATTTGGACGATCTAAATAGGGTTTGGCAAACTGCAATATATTTCTTATGCCCCCTTCAAGTTGCACTTTATGAAAGATACGTAGAGATTTATGCTTTCATGGCAGAAACTAGAAATTTTTACCTCTCATCTCATTCTCTTCCTAAAACGACACTTGCCCAAAAGATTCCAGTAACTGTCCAAACTTTTAAAAGCTTTAGCAAGTTGTGGGTTACTTTCCAGATAGATGTCACATGTAAACTGCAGTTTACTTGCATGAATTTATGGCCCATTTAGAGTTGTACTTACCTTGTCCATTTCTCTATTCTTCACTGCTAACTTCAAGTTGAGGCCTGGTTTCAGCCAATTACATTACATTGACCCTCACAAATATCTATCCTAAATAACTAACATACTGAAAGCAGACTCAAATACAACAGAATAAAAAAACTGGCAAGACAAGACATCACATGCAAAAACTAGATAGTCATCCTCATATCATATATCACCCAAAGTTCTAAATATTGACCACAGAAACCAAACAAGATTAAACTACATTATGCAAAGATTCACCTGGGCTACCGCATTGAGATTGATACGCCCGAGCCTGAAATCCATCGAACTGTATCAACGAAAATTCTTAGATACTCTTATCTGCAGAAAAGAAAGATCACAGCTCTCATTACGAATATTCTGAGATGAACCGAGAAGCCAAATCAAAACTCAATCAACATCCTAGTAAACTTAAATAGGTTTTCACGCGGATTTGGCCAGAGTACTAAGGCAGTGTTTGGTTCAGCTTGGGATCGGGATCGGCTAACACCAAGCCTAGTCCTAGGTTAGTCCTAATTCTTTAGTCAAGTAAAAAAAGGATTAAACCCTAACCCTAGGACTATTCGTCCCAATCCCCATCCTGCATTAAAGTAAACGCTGCCCTAAATGCCCGTCCCTAATTTGATCTCAGAAATGAACATAAACCCTAATTCAAGATCAGTCATTGCGATTTCATCTCACCTGGCTCGGTTCACAAGAGCGTTGACCACAGCGTGCGTTTGGACCCCGCGCTTTGGAGGAGATTTGAGATGGAGAAGATGAAGGATCAAGAAAGGGGCGATAGAGATGGGCATGGCTTTTAATAGCGTCGGGTGGGGACGAAGACGGGTTGACGTCCGATAGGATGATATATCTCATTCGAATCCGATAAGGAAACGGATCCGAATTACCGCTTTCGTTCTCACCTACCGTACTTTTTTTTTTGGGAGAGAAAAATTGCAGTTCAAATCATTGTAATTGCTAATTTGACTTCTAAAATATTTACGCCCTCTAATTTTAACCTGTGGAGAATATTATACTAATTTAGAATTTATGATATACGAATTATGATCATTTTTATTTGTTTGAAGTTTGGTGTCTACGTGTAATCAACTAATGGGTTGTTTGGTTTGGGAGATTTTGAGAAAATCCTATGAATTAATTTTTTAAAAAAGCATGTCAATTTAAATGAATTTATTTGCTGAAAATAAAAACAGAAAATTAAAGTCATTTGGCCTTTCCCATACTATGTCCTGGTTTAATCCAACCTCACAATCTCGAAATAGCCATCAATCACTGGTAAGAAGGGAAATAACCGGATATCATTAGATTCGACCAAGCAAACATCGCCAATGAATGGAATCAAAATGATGGACTTGTAGACGGTTAAAATTTACAAAAAAAAAAGAGTAAAATGAAAGCAATCATATGTACAAAGAGACAGTAAGTCAACTGCAAAAGGTGGAGTGATATAGATTTCCCCTCTTTTTTCCTACTTTTTTTTCACAACAAAGCCCCTAAGTTTCACCCATCTCTTCTAAGGACGCCACCAACTTTCTATATTTTGACAAAAAAATGCCTCTAAGCTTGAGCTCTATTTTCTCCTTTAACCCAAGCCATGTTCACATGCACAAGACAAGGGTAAATATGGCCCTTGTATGTATACATTTATCGGAGATTAACTCTCTCTTCCTGCCTCCAAAATGTAATTCTTCTTGACATGTAGAACAATATATGTGTTCAGTTTGGAAGAAAGGTGGGAGAGTAAACCTTAAAAAAAGATGGAAGAGTAAACCTTAAAAAATAAAGATAAGGAACCAATTATCCTGGTGTTATGCAAGTAAACTTGGATAGGGGCAAGCAAAAAACATGATGTGAAACTTAGGAGTTTCGTTGTTAAAAAGAGTTTGGGTTTATTGGAAGAGATGGATAAAAGCTTAATGGCCTTGCTGTCAGAAGAAGAAAATTGGGGGATTCTTTGAAGATAAAAAACAAGAGGCTCTTTGGTCTATCTTCTGCTTTAATGGTAGGCAAAGGCCACTATATACAATGGTTGTACTATTCTTGTAGACACAAAGAAGCGTGGTCCATAGAAACTCATAATTTCATCTTGCAATTTACAAGAAAATGTTTCATTTTGTTTGTATGTAGTAATAATAACATAAGAACTCTTGTGTACAGTTGTCATTGCTCTTAATCCTAGTATGAAGACAAAACATGTGATATTGATGAGTGGGGATCCTCTAAATCCTCAATTGCAAACAATCCTTATAATCCATCAATGACTTTTTATCATTTAGTGGATTCGATGATGATATTCTTCATAAAGTTTATATGAAAAAATTTATAATAGTGGAACCCACTAAATGAAGCAATGTTATTAGTCCAGTTAACTAATTGTAAGGGTTCTAAAATTAACCCTTAACTAATTGTAAGGGTTCTCTAAATCAAGGATGTAGCGAATCCAAACCTAATGTTGAGATGACCCACTACCACCATCTTAAGAGGGTGTTTGGAGAGGCTTATTTTTTAGTCAAACTAGCTTTTAAACTAGTTTTTTTATTTCTACCTATTTTTTAAAATGCCAAGTAAATTAGCTTATAAGTCCTATTTTAAAAAGACGGTATACCTTAGCTTTTGAAAAACTAACTTATAAGCTCACTTAAAAAAGTTAGGTTTAACTAAGCAAATTACTATTCTACTCAAATAATTTTTACGGTATTTTTATCAAAAACGCCAAAAGCTATTAAAAGCCAACATAACTTATAAGCTTAAAAAACATAAGCCTTCCCAAACACCCTTTAAATAGACAAAAGTGTAACCTAACATCAAAAAATAACGTATAATTCGTGTCGCTCAACCACTAATATATATAATGTCAAATCCCTTTTGAAAATTTAATATACAACCATTAATTATGCACTGACGTTTGGGTTCATCCACTTGTCCACCGGGCACAGATAATGAAGGAACGCTCTCTCTAACTTCCAACACGCTTAACTAAATTACAGCCCATAGATCCATTAATTTACGTGAAGGCAAACGATAAGCCACTCACTAGATTTTGATGGATCCCTATAAACACCTCACATTCTTCGCAGATTATCTGCAGAAAAATAACATCACACAACAACAATGGTTAGTGCTACATTGTCTTTTACCAATTTTCTTTTTTTTTAAATTAATTTATTTGATGCTATTACTTCAATTATTTGGTTGGAATTGACACAGAATGATGGGATATATATAAAGGCTGGACCTGCAGGTAGCAGGCAGGGCCAAGCATGGAACGATGGCGTATTTCATAGCGTAGCTACCATCTTTTTAACCTACACAAATTTCGGCATCGTATCCATCCAGTTTGCATATGCCGATGAACGTGGCAATAGGCGCCTTTCTCTGCGACGCGGAGGAGCAGACGGCAACAGCTTTGAAACTGTAGGTTCTATATATGACCTAATTTTAGCTTATATATGTTGAATGGTATATAATTAAAAAGAGTCTATTTTCACAATCATATTTATGGCTCGCTGTTATACGTTCTAAATTTGTCGCTTCATATATTTTATATTAACTTCTATTCACACTCGTAATCGTTGATTGGCAAAGAGAATATTTTTTTCCTGCTTTCTTAATTGTTTTAGATTAAGGTTAATTTTGTCTATTTAATTATCAGCGAAGCAGGATGGAGTGTGAGTGAATTACTTTAATGTACTTTAAATGTTCGTTACAATAAAATTATTAACTTGAAAATTCAAGACCAAGTTCGTTTACATGTATATGATAATAATTTGTAATTTTGTTTTTCTATCAGTGTAGACCGAAGTGGTTATTAAAAGTGTAATTTTATTTTCTAAAGTCTTTCAGTAAGATTCAAAATTCTAACTATCTTTTATTTTTGAAAACTCCAAAAGTGTTTTTAATATGAGAGTAGAATATAATCTAAGAAGTCTAAGCCTCTCAGGTTCATTTCATGCGAATAAAATACATTTTATGTACTGTGGATGTCGAATTAAGCTTTCATTTCTCTTCCGATAAAAGATACATGCACTTTTATTCCACTTGATTATGAAACAATCTCAATATTTTGTTGAATATGGCTTTTTTGGATGTGAATAACAGAATTCATTAAACATTAGAAATTCTGAAAATTCTCATTTTGTTATTGCATTAAGTTTCACGCGCTCAGAATCCTTATATTTTGAAACGTTTTGTTTCAGATACAAATAACAGGTCCTATAACATCAGTATCTGGATCCTACTGGAATCACGTAAAGTCTCTCATGATCGAGGCGGGTGGCGTACGCCATGGACCTTATGGTTCTGCTTCCGGTCGTGGTACTGAATTTTCGTTTAGTGCTTCGGGCACTCGTATCAAAGGTTTCCACGGGTATTCGGATGGAGATGTTCTCAGATCAATTGGTGTTTACATTGACAGCGCTACGACGTCGAGGATGCAAGCTTCCCCTTCTTTGTCTACGAAGCTTTTAGAAGCTCCTAAAGAGGAATCTGAATCACCTGATGTTTCTGTGTGACAGAAGTTTGAATAGATGTTATTTTCTTCTTTTTAGCATTAAGATAAAGGTTTTTCGTCTATTTAGGGAGTTTCAATACAAAAAAAGCTGTCAATTATGATTCATTTTTTATATCTACGCGACATATTTTTGTGTCGCAAAAAGAGAATGTGTGGAGAGCGTCTTTCTACGCGCACGAGAATGTGTCACAAAATTCACGACACATATATATGTCTAAAATGGTCATGTGTCACAAACCTCGGGACACATACATGTATCAACACATAGTTGTGTCTAGACCATAAAAATATGAAGAGTATTATCACTTAACACTATAACTTCGCAGAAGATCACCCATCCTAGAATTACTCTCACCAAAGCACACTTAACTATGAAGTTTTTTAGTTTATACACTATCATAAATGTTTAATCATCATCATAATTAAACTCTAAGATTTATTAATTAAGCCCATTAATAGGTTCTTGCACAATCCATGTTGGATTATTAGCCTTTTTCAATTATATTTAATTGTATATCTAATGACACAAATATGTGTCATTGCTACAATTTTTATTTTTATCACTATTGTTTAATTCTTTGCAAATAAAATGGCACTTTCATATGCGCAATAAAACAAGTGTGGACACATACAACTTTTGTTATAGTGTTTCTATAGTGTTTCTCTTTTTCCTTTTCTTTTTCTTTTGAGTTAGCTTTTAGGTTGGAGTTCTTTGTAGGGAGTTTAAACAGTAGACGTAGTTATATATTTTTTAAATTGCCCCTCAAAACATTATAATTGTGAATTTGCCCTTCAAATTGTTAACTTCCTCCTATTTTATACCTGATAAAGATCGAATATACTAATTAAGAATATTTTGTTGGTTAGAGATCTTCTACATCCTTAAAGAATCTTTACAATTAACCAATTAAATTTTTATACTCAGTAGACACCATGAATGATATTAATTATCTAAATAATATAAAAATAATGTTAATTATGGGACCCACTAAGACAAGCCAATGATAACAACCCACATAAGTAATTGTAGACATTCTTTACAATGAAAATTGTAGAGAATCCAGATCTATATTCTGTTGAAGTAATTATGATTGTTTGGAAATATCAATTTTACTCACATCTATGGTTGAGATTCCTCTACCTCAGCGCCAAAACATATCCATATCCATTTTCAGATTAATAACTTCATATTACTAGCTACTATTAGTTATTCAAACCAAATATACATATTATTTGGTTTTGCAATGTTTATAAAGTTTTCTATAAATTTTTTTTGGCGACCAGTGCTATTACTTTTTTTTTCATTTACGTTAGTTATGAGCCATTTTAGCCAAAAGTGTTAAGTGAATTTAACTATTTAATACATGCACCTGGCAGGTACGTATTGTATCAATCTCTCAAAGGATAATATCTTCTACTTTCATGAATTGTATATATACTAACATTTATAGTTTTGATTTGATACATGTACATGACATAGAACAGAGCAAGTGCATTCCATGTATCTCTTGGTTCATAGCTCCATGAGAATATAATACATGAATATTCACAAACATATATATCCTACCAGATATTGTCATTTATTTGTGCAATTGAATCAATGAATTTAGATGTGCATAATCCCTAAACCAAAGTTTCCCATAAAGAACACTCTTGGCCTATAAAAGGAGTGGTATAGTATTGATTGTAATATAAGAGATGAGGCATTCGACAATATTGCAGAATGCCTACTTACTATGTTGAAATTCTTCTTATTGAAGAATGTTGTTGCATCAAATATTCTGAGGCTCAGAATCCAATCCCAGATTTCTTGCAACGTATTTCAGGTAAATACAAATTGTTATCTCATTATTATCCTTCAATTTGCCTTCAAATTATTTGATTTGACCCACTTAATTCATATAGAATCAAAGCCAAAAAGGTTAACTCCGAAAACTATGGCATTGCAATTTCTACATAGTCCTGTACGATATCGAAGAGAATGGAAAAAAAAAATAATCCACTGAAGGACCAAATTATTTAAATTCAGCAAAATGATGAAAATAACTAGTGAGGAAAAAAAGTAAGAAACTTACGTAGCATCTAACTGTGTTTCTATTATCCTACAGAGGATGGGCAGAAGGTTTTCTGCCCAAATTGCAAAGGAAATACACGGATCTCTTCCTCCATGGTGGCCTGGGTAAGGTTAATTTCATAGCAAATCTTTTTTTACTTTTCTTGTAGACTCCCATTCTTCAATCACTACATATGCTTTAAGTATGATTTAAATAATTTTAGACGGTAATAGTAAATTCGACTAATGTATCGTTTGTACTGTTTGTGTTTCAGTATGACCGAAATATTTCTTTTCGCCGTGAAAGCTCACCAATCTTGACAATGAACGTAAGTTTTCATATCCTCGTTTACATATAAATAATAACAATGAAAGTTCTTTAAGTTCAAAGGTCTCAATTTATTTTTTTGGCTATTGAAATTGCAACTTGATGGTAGCTTTTTAAAAGAAATATTTCGCGTCAGTGGCAGGAGACATAATGTATCTACCCTTGAAGTGCTGCTAGCTCAGTCTGGACAACGGCGCAAGAAGAATAAGTGCTCGAAATCATCTTGGAGTTTTGAATCTCCACCACTGCTTGCGGCAAATATTAGAAGATCATGAAGGCTTGTACTATTTTTTATTAATTAAGGTAGTTTTTACGATTTTAGGATGAAAAGTATTTGTTGGGGGGAGTTAATTTGAGACAAGTATTGTATAGAGATTAGGGACATCCATAATGAGACTTGTAACTATGGTTCTCATGTACATATGCTAGACATCTGTTGAAATAAAATAAAAAAGATGAATTTTTCTATATTCTCATTAATCACGAAGATAAGTGTAATGCCCATATCTAAGAAATAAAATCTCTATTAGTAAAAAAATGTGTAACTGGTCCAAATGTTTTTGTATATGTTCTCTGTAATGGTAAAATAATCTGGATAAAATTCTACGATGCCCGCCGTAGGGAGTGGCAGTCTTCTTCTATAGACTTGAGTCACAACGGAGGCGTCAATTTCTTTGATGAATATCATCGTTTTTTTTTCTCTATTATTTGCATTAATTGGAGTTTGCATGTGCTAGGGATTAATTACAAGTGTTGCGTCGTACGTTGAGCACTGTTTTTCTTTTTCCCTTCTCTTTTCTGTTTATTTTTCCAGATTTTTACATTTTTAAGAGATCAAATTGTTATGTATATACTTCTTTTGATTTGATGTCATTAACTAATTCGAGTTATTTTATGAAGAACATTAATAAATCTTTTCATCTATTGAAGCTTAATTAATTTACTCCAATATTATACAATTTGATTCAACTTAATTAAAGGAATCACATTAATTATGCACAGCCACGATACCTACCTTTATTTTGGGACAAAATTTATTATAACAACTGAATTTTCATTTGTGTTCAAAATGCTAGCATTTTTTAATTAATATCAGCGAATGTGTAGATGCAATATTGATGGTAAGAAGAAGAAGAGGAAAATAAGGAAGAAAACATAATTTGTGTATATAGTTCAGGGAAAGTATAAGGAATAAAGCTAACTTTCTTTTTTATTTATAAGAGATAGGTGTAAGATGTCTTGGAAATTTATTGCCTAGAAAAATAGATATAAAATATACATGAAATGGACGAGGTAGAAGAAGAGAGAAAGATCAGAAAAGGGAAATATTACAAAAGAGAAAAACAAATATCTGAATTAATGGGCCACGCTGCTTCGAGCGTCTATCGTCTATTCCGGTGTAAGGCGGTGTTGTCGTACTAGAAAGAAGATGACTGTATAATCAGACGATGGCGAGTCTCGGCAACTCTGAGTTTATTCTGAAATACTCTTTCACTCCATTCATTCTAAATGTAGAAATAACATGCAAGAACATGGCACAATCTCATTGGTCGAGGAGATGTAAAGGGATGGTTTGACGCAAAGAATCCCAAAGTGTTGAAGTCTATAAAGCTAACTCATAGACTAACTCATTTTTGTGGCATTTCTGGCAGAAACTTTTTGAGGTCGATTGGTGAATCAATAGAAATCTCATTTTCTACGAAGGGCTCATCTATGTTGAGGAGGGACTTATCATTTGGTGTTAACTTGGTCTCAAAAGGAGAATGTTTCTTTTTCTTCTTTTTCCTTTTTTTTTTAACGAAGATTTAGTTTTCTGGTCTAGACAGTTGTATACTGGGACCTACTATGTTTTTCCCCATTTAGCAAGTAAAAAAGTTTATTTTGTTATCAACTTAGTAATGCTTAAATTTTTATCAGTGTCTGTCGAATTTAATGACATTTAAAGCAAAGCTATGATGCCAATTTTATCAGCGTGTCGAATTTATTTGAATATGATCAGACTGAAGATCATGGACAGTTGACGGAGAAACGTTTCTGGTTTTCTGGAAGGAGTTTTCAATTCTATTAATCCACTGTTGTTTCCAACTAAAAAATTATTAATCCACTGTTGTTTCCAACTAACTCAACCCTGCAGTTACATTTCAAAATACATTTCCTGCACATAAGTAGGATGAATACTCAAGTAAGGATTTGCGAATAACATCTTTGAGGTTAATTTCCTGAAACAGTTGTTGTACGTGTGTGTGTGTGCACACACACACACGCACACTATGTTTTATATTGGCAACATTTGTGATGACCGTCTTTTAGATACTTCTATTTTCTATTTGATCTAAGCTTACTGTCTTTCTTTATGTGAAAGAATAAGTAGAAACCTCTACCACTCTTAATACATTCTTTTTTTTTTCTTTCTTAACTCTTTTGATAGCAGAAGTGTAATATGAAATTTTTCTAATTGAACCAGTAAACATCACTATTCTCTTTTTCTACGATGCACAAAAATCATATCGGAATTGGGCAACAATTCACCCATTTTAGGAGCATCATAAAATTCAGATTCCATACAGAAATGCAGACATGGAGCATCATGTCTATAACTTATTAGATTTAGGTTCATATATTTTTGAGATCCATATTATTTAACATACCACATAAGATCTAATGTAAGTTTCAGTCCTAATGTATGCAATGCCTAGGATGCATATCTTGCATAATCTGCGGCAGAAATACATGGGACCTCCATGATGGTGATGAAACTATACCTTTGTAGCAGCAAAATTAAAATCTGAATGTTGTTGTTTATCATTTCTTATGCAAAGAAAATATTATGATATTTTCTAACAACTTACTTGCTACTGGTAATAAGTGGTTGCTTATTTCATCCTTTAATAATTGGAAGAATTGTTTGCAGACCATGCATCGAAAATGTCTTCGTTAATACTCAAGATTATCTCAATGCTCTTATTAACACAAATGAAGATGATTTATCTATAACTCCAGCTGAAGTTTTAGATTAAGAACTTCATTTTACTAGTTACTATTAGTTATTCAGAACTACATATACATACTATTACAGTTTTAACGTTTTTGCTGATAAATTTTCATTGGCGTTATTTATATTATTCACCCAAAAACATTTTGAGTGCATTCAAGTATCCGTAGATACATGCACCTAGAAGGCGTATTGGTACCTCTTAGTGCATAATACCTCATGTGAAACACCTGTCAAGTGCACGTGCACTGGTTTAGGGTTGCCACATAGCATAGGTGCATCAAATATAATTTTCAAAATTATGGTAATTTCAACTAAATTTGAGATTGTAGTCACCTATCATTAAACAAAATTCATCTGCAACCAAACAAAATTTGGTTGACGTTTATCTCGCTTGCTTGCACATCGCAAATAAACAAGATTTTGGATATGGATTTTTCAAAATATCGTACATATATTAAGATACAATCTACACGCAAACCAATTACAGTCCCTTAGATAAATAATATCATTTATGAGGTCCACTAAGTGAGAATAAATTATTGATGAATTGTAGAGTTTCTCTGCAAATAAGGATGTCGATGATCTCTACGCGTCTCTTCCTTGATATACACCTCAAGGCTCTTATTAACATAATCAAAGATGATGTTCTATAACCCCACCTGAACTTTTAGATGAATGACATCATAATACTAATTACTATTAGTTATTCAAAACTAAATATACATATTATTTGGTTTTGCAATGCTTATGAAGTATGTATGTTCTAATTTGTACACCATTAGTACTATTACAGTTTTGACATTTATGCAGATAAATTTTCATTGACATTATTTATCAACTATATTCACCTGAAAACACTATGTGCATTCAAGTATCCTACATGCACCTCCCAGGTGTATTTGTGTCTCTCAATCTACAATACCTTCTAGCTTCATAAACTGTGTATATACTAACATTTATTGCTGTGATTTGGTTCTGATTTGGTGTCTGTACAAAACATATATAGAATTATGCAAGTGCATTCCATGTATCTCATGATACATGCCTCAGGTGAAGAGAATACATGGATTCATTAATGTACATATCCTACTAGATATTTTTTTTTAAATTTTGGTACAAGGCACTTGCCACTTATTTCTGTATTTGAATCAATGTACTTAGATGTATAATTCCTAAATCAAAATTTCCCAGAATAAACACTCTTGGCCTATAAAAGGAGAGGTAAAGTATTAACTGTAATGTAAGAGATGAGGTATTCCACTTACAATGCAGAATGCCTACTT
>JBAKGM010000001.1:39867672-39904069 GCA_037177215.1 Asparagus racemosus
CGACGGAGACATGAATGTATGTAACGGTCGTGTCTTCCGCATCAGTTACGAACCCTCAACCCTATATATACCCAGCTTAGGTAAGGGGAAAGGACACAACACAACTGAAAGAAAAAAAAGGAAAAATCTCTCCTCTCTTCTTCTCTCCTCTCATTTTGATTTTCAGTTTAAGTTATATTTTTCTGGGCAATCTCTTCTTCGTCTGAGCAGAAGCTCTAGACTCTCGCCCGAGTACAGAGGCCGACCAACTTCCGGGGGCTTTTACCGCTACGGGAGAGGATTAACTGCGCCAGAGCGATAGGCGGGTCCTCTATCTTCTAGGACAGTGAAATCATGACTGCACCCGATCAGGCCTGGATTTCTAACTTTTTTCTAATTTATATTAATTACCTGTTTTTCCAATTTGTACAGCAGTTTATAGGAAGCTTATGAGGAGGAGGCGGAGGCGGTGGAGGGTGAGGTTGAGGATGAAGAGGAAGGGGATGGAGAGGGAGGGGGAGGTGGGGCCCACGAGGAGAAGGAGGGGGCGGTGATGATGATGAGGAGGTCGCCGTCGGATGTGGTGAAGGAGAGGGAGGAGGAGATGTGTGCCAGGTTCCACGGGGCTGGGTTCTGGCGGAGTCGCTCTCAGAGGGACACAATTTGATTCCTTAATCTAATTTTCAAATTGAATGTACGTGTTCTTGATGATGATGATGATGATGAAAATGATATTTTTGTTGATTAATGTTGAGATGAGCAAATAAAGTTAAAATTGAGGATTCATGGGCAATTGATTATCCGTTGAAATTTAGAAAAGTTATTTCTTCTTCTTGTTTTCTATTAGAATAGACCGCATGTGAGCGGAAAGTTTTGAGTCTTATACATAGTCATTAACTAGTTCAAAATTTATCAGACACCCTGTAAAAAAGGGTTGATCTATACCATTCAAAATGGTTGCGGGGTTAGCTTTCAAAATGTTAACTCTTCTGGTCTGAAGATTTTAACTCTTCTGCCATTGGTGTAGACCACATATTCTTATAGGGATGGTTCTGATTAAATCCAGATTCATTAACAACAAGGTAAATGGACAACTGTTCTTTGCATGGTAAGGACAGAACATCGGGCCAAAGGGATAACTGCTATTTGCAACCAGCTTGTATGCAATCTTAATGGCATAATTGATGCAAATTCAATAACCTTTTTAAAAACCTAACCCGGAATCAAACTCTAGACATTAATAGCCATATTCAAACCTCCCAACCGTCCGAATTACTCGCGATGGGTCAAGATCTATAATGATCATTATATATACTATCATGCAAAACGAATAGAAAAGCATCCTAATATGCTCTCCAATAATCAACAAATAGGCTTAAAGTAGTGCTATGTAGATGAAGATTTTTGAGGTGGTGGCGGGTGACGGCTTGAAGACGACGTGATGATAAGGAATGCATTATGGAAATGACAATCAAAGTTCAAAATAATATTGTTTAGAAGTAAATGAATGCTTTATTAATGCTACATCATACAACAGGATAGTGTAAAATACAAGCATTACAAGAGAAGAAAACAACAAAACTAAAAACTAAATCTCACACAAAAGAAAATCAATATCCCTCGGTATTTAAGTTGAAAAATGCAGATTATCAATAAGAGATGACATAGATGCTCCTTCCTCACAGATTTATTCATTTCTAAATACTCTGTTATTTTTCTCCCACCGCAAACTCCACATAGTCATAGCTAGAATAGTATTCCGCAACTTCTTTCTTTTTTAGTTAGCAATAAAACACCACCAACTAAACAGAAAATTTTCCATTTTTTAAGAAAAAAATCATCTTCACTTTAAGAAAGTGTCGTGTATGATTCTAAACTCCATTCGCAAAAGCACGATGCAGCAAAATGAAGTGCAAAATAACATATTTAAATAACGGGGATCTATTTGATCTAACTTAAATGATTTGATAGATATTGTACAAATCCATCTTTAGGAAGTCCTTATTCCTATTTCAAAATAAACATGAATCGCGGACCAACATCAGAGAAGTTCTCAACAAAGCTGCAGAATGTTGGCAATTTATATATAGCAAGTATACGTACTTAATAAAATTGTAGTTGATAATAATTTTCTATCACAAACTTTCAAAGTCCAAATCAAACTCAAAGGTAAAAAAGATTTATCGAGTTTACTTTTCAGCATCTTACACTTAGGTATGGTTTGTCACTATCATCTAACCTAGACTGACATTAATAAGTGCACTATTCAATTAAAAAAGATGAGGATTTTTTTTTTCATTTTCTCTGGAGCCAAAAAAAAAAAAAAAAAAAAATTCCGCCACGAGTTTTAAATTAGTACAATCAATATATTATTATTATTAGCGTTATCAGGATAGATCTCATTGTATCTATCCACTTTTAGTTTATACGCTCGAACGCGTGTTTTATTGTGATTTTTTTATAGAGATTACTTTTCTTTTCCTTTTATATAAGATAAGATTAGATTGTAACTGTAAAATTAAGGAAGGCATGTGGGCCGAATCAGGCCCTGTTAAAAGAAAAAGCCCAACTCCGTTGTCCTATTCATGCCATCGTCATCTCTCCTCTCGGTCAAAAGGTGGGAACGCCTTCCATGGGCTAGGATCCTTTTCTGAGGTCTCCCTCTCTCTCTTTCTAGGGTTTCACAACAGAGACTCCATTGCTCAGAATCGGAGCTCGATCTCGGAAAAATCCCTCGCCGAATCGTCGAAGGTACGCTCGAATTCGAATTTGATCGATGAAATCACTGCGCTCAGTTTCTGTACTTCGAAATCGATGATAAGCTCGCGATCGCGATCTTTGGATGTCTTTTCTAGGGTTTAATAATCTCGAAGATGGACGAGAGTTTGAAGATGGAGAGCCAGTTGCAGTCGGCTGCCGCCTTCGTAGAAGGAGGGATCCAGGATGCTTGCGATGATTCGTGCAGTATTTGTCTCGAGGCTTTTTGTGAGAGCGATCCTTCTACGGTTTGTGGTCGAATTTTGCGTTTTTTGGGAATTTTTTAGTTAGGGTTTTGGTTGATGATGATGTTGATTGTGGTTTTTGATTGTTCAGGTGACTAGCTGCAAGCATGAGTTCCATCTTCAGTGTATCCTTGAATGGTAAATTCTGCTCTTGCTGGTCTTGATTGATTATAATTTACATGTAAACTCTGTGTTTCCAGTTAATAGATTAGCTTTTATAGGTGTCCTGTCTGGTATTAAAGTCTAAGATTGATTTGAGCTTATGTTTGCGATTAATTATTGGTGTTTTCTTCATATTTATTTCCAAAATCTTACGTATCTTAAAATAATCTCGCGAAACACTTGTATTCTAAATAAGCCCCTAAATCTTATGAGTTGGATCAAATAGGTGCTTCATATTAGATTCCGTTCGTCTTTGACCCCTAATAAACCTAACTCCGTTAAAGTTTTCATTTGTAGCTTAATTTCTTTACAAGTTTTTTGTTGTGTGAACTTCACATCTTTGAAACTAGAAATCACGGGAAAGACAAGATTAAAGTGCGAAATATTAAAGGAGAAATACCAAAAGTAGAGAGAGGAGAGGGAAAACAAGTAAAAGGAATGGAAAAAAGATAAATGTGAAAATGAAGGATTTGAGTTTAATTTTAATGAGCAAGAGGGATGACCATTGTATGTATTAGCTGAAATTTTGTAAAGATTTGAGGTTAATGAGAAACTTTACCGGTGTTAAATTTATTAGGGGTTAAAGGATTCTAACATGAGGGATCTATTTGGTACAACTTACGAAATTAGGTGGACTTGTTTAAGTTATTACTGTTTGGTAAAGTTTTTTTCTTTTTTAATACTTAGATTTGGAGTCCAATGTCAGAAAACCCCTTGATTTTGATGCATTGACTCTTCGGTTTCTTGTCACTTATTCTTTTTTTAATATAGTGATGGTCATATACATGGTTTTTTAAAAAATAAATCAAGCTGAATTTAATCTCTTATGTTCAATATTACAGAAGGCGCTAGGCGGACTAGGCGTTCGAACTGGGGCTTAGCACCTAGGCGGCACCTAGGCGTTTGCCTTTTTTTAATTTATTTAATTATAATAATTCACAAAAATATGTATGAAGTTCATATGAATCCCCAAAAAACATAAATAACAATCTTAAATCCATAATCAACCATGCTTAAATACTAAATGGCCAAATTAGTAACTAAATACTAAGAAACATCATCATGTCCAACATAACAATTAACTAAATTAACTAATTAAACTAATTAATTGAACTAAATTAACTAAAATTAACCATTTAAACTAATTAATTAAACTGAAATTAACTAAAATTGAACAAGATTAAACTAAACTAAACTACAATTAACTAAAATTAACTAATTAAACCAATTAATTAAACTAAATTAACTTAATTCAACTAATTAAACTAATTAATTAAACTGAAATTAACTAAAATTTGACAAGATTAGACTAAAATTAACAAAAATTAACTAAAACTAACTTAATTCAACTAAATAAACTAATTAATTAAACTAAATTGAACAAAATCAACTACTTAAATTAAAAAACAGTTTATAAGTGAAATATTGGTCTAAAACAGTAAATAAGCTTAAAAAACAGTTTAACAATAAAAAAAGTTCTAAATCTCACCTGAGGGCCGGCGGGTGGCGATCCGGCGTTAGTGGGAGTCCGGCGAGTGCGGTGGGCTCCGGCGTGGGTCCGGCAGCTGCGGCGGAGCTCTGATTAATGCGGGATGTGAGAGAGAGGGGGTGAGAGTGAGAGGGGGAGAGGCGGCTGTGAGAGAGCGGAGAGGAGAGATAGAGAAGGGGGGAGAGAGAGAGAGGTAAAATTAAGTTAGAATTAGTTTGGGTATGGGTTTCGGGTACGGGTTTATGGGTTTTTTTTAAATTCTAAAAATTTAGGCAGCCAGCCTAAGCCGGCCGCTTAGCCCTAGGCAGAGCGGCCGCCTAGGTAGGCCGCTCAGGCCTAAATTAGGCGGGCGAGTGCCCTCCTAAGCCGCTTTTTATAACACTGCTTATGTCAATGTGATTAGTAAATTTTTATATACCTGTGTCTAAAGGCACCGACTTATACAACTTTTCATGTCCAATTTTGTTCTGAATGACTGAATTATGTGTCACTGAATTTGCAGACCATATAAATTAGAAAGATATCACACACATGGGATTTTTAAAACAAGTTGGATTTAATCTCTCATGTGAATGGGATTTGTAATTCTCTTCCATAGTACTGCTTTGTGTCTAAAGGGACCAACTTTTCAGTTTTAATTTTTTTAATGACTGAATTATGTTTATTGCTGACTATGTAACTTAGAAAGATACTCAATTTTGTGAATGTCAGATGTTCCAACCTTTATTGGTTAAATTTTTAGTTATTTATCTGTTTCCATTTGTTTTCAGTGATAGAGTAATACTTCTTTTTGTTTAACTGGTGTGGAGTTCTAATGCCTAGAGAACCAATTTAACATCTTAATTTCTGTTCCTCCTATCTGGAAGTAAATTTATGTTAACATTTGGTTCTAGGTGCCAGAGGAGCTCTCAGTGCCCTATGTGCTGGCAGCCCATCAGTTTGAAGGATCCCATAAGGTTTGTTGGCTTTGTTGTATGCCTAATGTTATTTTGGCAATTTTATTGGCTTGATATGCAATGCTGAATTATTGCAGCCAAGAGTTATTTGAGGGTGTAGAACATGAGAGGAACATTAGGTCCAATCAAACACGAAATGCCACCATTTTTCGTCACCCTGCACTTGGAGATTTTGAGCTGCAGCATGTGGGTACTAATGCACATTGACTTGTTGTGCATGGACTCGAACTTTCTTTTAAATACTAAATTGTGAATTTAAAACCCCACTACAGCTACCAGTTGGTGTAAATGATGCTGAACTTGAAGAGCGCATAATCCAACACTTGGCTGCAGCTGCAGCAATGGGTAGAGCCCATCATGGTGGCAGAAGAGAAGGACAACGCAGGTCTACAGCTCAGGGCCGCCCACAATTTCTGGTTTTCTCTACACATCCAAATGCACCTTCTGTTGGTTCAGTTTCTCTCTCATCTGCCCCGAGAGGTGAAGAAGAACCATCAAGTGCTGCGGGTAATTATTCAACCATAGGTAATACCACAGGAGGTGCTGTAAGTGGAGCTCAAGCAGATCCAGTTAGTGGCATGACATCTGGAACTAGTGCTGCTACCAACACCAACAGGCCTGTTATTTCCAATAACCAGTAAGTCTTGATACTGTAAATAACTGTACTGATATTAGTGAATTCCCTGTGTAGAGGGTGGGGTTTTAACTGTCCATTTTATAATAGGATTTCTGCCGGACAAACTACTCCAGTAGGTCAGGACAGAGCTGGACCATCAGACTTGCAGTCCTTTTCGGAAACTTTAAAATCTCGCCTAAATGCAGTGTCGATGAGGTAGTTATACATTTTTAGGCCTTGGTCTTAGCTTATAACTAACAAATAGAGACCTGTAAGTCACTGTAATTTTCTCGTCATCAGATACAAAGATTCCATCACAAAGAGTACAAGGGGTTGGAAGGAAAGGCTGTTTTCACGTAACACTTCTGTAGCAGATATTGGTTCTGAAGTCAAGAGGGAGGTTACTGCCGGTATTGCTTCTGTTTCACGCATGATGGAGCGTTTGGACACGAGAGAAAGTAGAAGAACAGCTGGTGACCCTGATCAACAAAGTTCTGGAGGTTATTCAGTCACCCAGCCAAGTAATGAGAGAGTTGCAGATAATAACACTAATAGTCCTCCAAATGATAATCACACATCTACTTCTCCTGCTACAACTGCGACTTTGAGCTAAACTAACTGATGATCTCCAGAATTTGAATGTGCCAATATGTTCATCTTTCAAGGTAATGCACATAATTTGCCTCTTATATTGGTACTTGAGTACATAATTACTTAACTTCAGAAATGTCACTTGGGAGGAGTAGAACTATCATATTGATAGAAGAGAGCTTAAACTGGCACACTCAGCTAGAAAATCGTCCAAAGAGACGACTAAGCCTCTTATATTGGTACTTGACTATATAATTACATAACTTCAGAAATGTCACTTGGGAGGAGTTGAATTATCGTATTGGGATAGAAGAGAACTGAACTGGCACTCTTAGCCAGAAAATCGTCCAAAGAGGCTTCCTTCTTCTGAAGTAATCTGAACCAATTTACAATCAGTTGAAAAGTACCATATCCAATTCTCAGCTGTATATTACATATTAATAAATAACTATGTAATACTTAGATAACCTAGAAAGGTGAAAGACAAAGACCTGTCAGCATTATATTTGCTGTTCTAATAGGAGGCACAAACTTAGAGATGTTCTAATTACTATAACCGTGTAAGTGTATTTTGCCTTGGTAAAAACACTCAGATTCAGTTTCTAACTTGGGATCTCCAAAACTTAGTTTGGTTTAGAAGACTTGACTTTATTTCAGGTCATCTCTAAGCTAATTTAGAGAAAGATTTATGCCTATATTCTTAAATGTCGATCTTTTGACTGTAAGTCTAACAAATAAATTTTATTAAAAACTTTCTGTTTTTTGTCACACTGCTAAGATGTAATTTCTTTACTGGTTCTTTCATTTCTGCGGATCATAGTTAACAAACATATTTGATGTGGACACTCTTGTATTTCCTTCTCAGGGTGCATTGGGGTCATCATTTGAATATTGTCTTATTCTGTGCCATGAGTGTTAAAAAAATGTTTGTTACACTGAATATTACCAGGCTTGAGTAACCCAGGAGAAGATATGGCTTACTAAATGCTAACCTGGTGGGATCATTCACTTGCTATTGTTTTGCCAATGTGTTTTGTGTCATTTTGCTTGTAAGGTCGTATATCAGCTTTTGATATCTAGAAACATTCAAATGAGATATCATATCTCAAACTTGGGATCTTCCAGATGTCCTAGGCTTCCACATGAACTCAACTAGGCAATGCAGTGATAGGATCCCACAGTAATGATATCTATATTCAATTATGTGCACTGGAAAACACAACACAACAACAAATTGCTAGGTAACTTCTCTAATAAAATACTATCTACTTCAATAAATGCTATCAATTTTTTTTATCCTAAATTCCTAGTGAGATTCCAAAATTTTCTTTTACCAAATAGACCCTTACTCTTCTATTTTTCTCTTCCTAGAACACAGCAAATACAAATGTACGACTAATACCATTCACTCAAACAATTTTTTCTTTTTCCATGACATGATCTCGCCTCTTCTTTTTTCCTCGTCAAAGGAGAATGTTGCTTTCTCCTCCTTTGCCTCTTCTTTTGCTGAGGTTTCATCTTCCCATTTTGCTTTCCATTAATTGCCAGACAATGAAAGGAATCTGCTGATATCGAAGAATATTCTTGAAGATTACTTGGGAATTGGGAGGCTGATTTGAGTCGTTTATGTTGACCATCTACGATATATGTAATCCAAACGCAGATTTGGTGGGATAGGGTGGGGGATCTGCAGTTGATCGTAACCCATGTATGGAGATGGATGGATCCACGATTTCATCTGAATGTGATACAGAATTGAACAGCTAAAATCTATGGGACATAGAAAGAAATAGTGAAATACATAACCTATGTCATGGGGCCTACAGAGTGCTAGCAACCTGGAATAGTAAATAATTTTTTCAGGCCAATCTGTTCTAGAATTTCCTCGCAGGAAAAAAAAAAAAACAAAGGTGACAGTTGACTTGAACATAATACTTTTCACAATCCTATATTTTTTAAAAACTTGGACATCAAACTATAATAGTAAGAAAATTTGCAACTTAATTTTCAATTTCCATTTTACTTGGTTGTTGATGAAGCTTATATTTTGTTGACTAGTGTCAGATTACAAATGATGGATTATGATACACTTTTGGTTGCAAGCTTAATGACTATTCTTGCTTCTCAATGGATGTGTCAACTATCAAGATAAAATGTTGGCTTTCTCACAGTTCTTAGGAGTAATCTAAAGACATTGAACTTGAATTTGTCTTACAAGTTTTGTTGCAGCACAGTGGTTAGGCCTCTTTGCAGTGCGCAAGAGGTCAAAACCTTTGGGGTTCAAGTCCTGCTTGCACTAGGCTATGAGCCTTTGATCTATTTTCCGGAAGTTAGATAAACTAAATTAAATATAATGTAAAATTTTTTGGTGGGGTGGGGGGGGGGGGAGGAAAAACCCTTGAGTCTATGTTTGTTACCACTTCGTTAGAGGCAGATAGGGAGTGGGACTTGAGTAGTTGGGGCACATTTCGATGCATTGAGTATTGAGCATGCCCATTTAACTTTTGCCTGTACGTGCACCACTAGTGCATGCCTACATTGGCATAAGAAGCTTTAGAATTTCAGATGGTCACCTGCCTAGGCTGGGATAAACTTCTTAAATAACTGTTTATTTGGGATGGTGGTTCTAAAGTAACTGTCTGAACTTTGCTCGTGGAATATTCTAATGTACATATCTGTGTCAAGAGTACTTTCGGAGCATCAGCATTTCTCAACTTCCTGTTCAGTTTAGTTTTTCGGTGTTGTATCATTTCATTTATTTGTGATTATCACCATTTCAATGCGTCTAGGTCGCTGTTTTGACAGGTAGCTGAATCTTTCTTGTTATTTATGTGTATTTGCCAAGAAAGGACATTAATTAAATTGCTATGGTTCTGTATATGGAGATCATATAAATATTTTGAAAAAAAATGGGTTCATTTCTAAAGATTAAAAACCATGTTAATCACTAATGATTTATCAGTGTATATGATCGGCAATTCTGCCAAGTGGTATTGTCTACCAATACTTGTTACTTGAGTAGCTTAGGATAAACTGGCAACCCAGAATAAAATTGAGTTCTTGAAGTTTTTTTTTTTAAAAACTATTTTTTCCATGTGATCATTTGTAATTTTAGTTTTCGCTTATAAATCTTTATTTGCAATTACGCTGCAAGCTGATATTGACTATGGTTCTGACATTCAGGGGTGAAATTCCAAGATGCAGTTGTAGAAGTCGCATGCTCTCCATGCACTCTCTTCCGACTTGAGTTACATGATGCGGAAAGAAAAGGCGAGAAGAAACTACAGAACTTTGAAAGAGATTTAGTTGGACTACATGCATTCCCTTTTTCTTTCCCACTATATATATCTGTTGATAAGCAACTTATAAACATAAGAATATTCATATGGTTACTTTTGTATGTGTGCGCGATTATGACCAAGATAAAACATGTTTATTTGAGATTGTCCTGTGTTCAGAAACTGGTTCATTGTTATCTTACTATGTGCTAGTATCTTACTATGTGCTGGTATCCTTTACTTAGTTTCTTTATATGAGGTGAAGTACTGTTGGTTTTCATGGCTGACCCCGTCAATGTGTTTTCAGGTAAGTAACGTGGACGTGATGGATATGTGCAAAACTGTGAGAAAAAGTTTATCCTGACAGGGTTTTGTAGATAGAAATATGTATGGGGGAAATAAATTGAGACATGTTTTGCTATTAAGTCTAAATCAGTGTAAACAAAATACCAAGTCAGTGAAATCACTATCAGTGCAATCATCAATACTTCGCCAATTTTAGGATGAGCGGGATCCTTATTATGACTTCCTACTGCATCTGCATGGTAGCGTATAGACCCAAGTTTGCCCAATTCTTGCACGTGGTGCAGTCTAAGCCGTTGATGCTGCCAAATCCTCACACCTGGTGCTTTGTATATTTGGACTGTGCATGATCAGAGCGCATCATCTGAAGCATATTTGAAACAAATTTATTGATCGAAGGCATATTTCCTACTTCCTTTTTAACCGAAACACGAAGAAGTTGTAGGCCTTATGAGATGAGATGGGCGTGAGATATACCAACCACATAAAAAATGATCGAATCGCTCAGCACCACAACGGGCGCACACCCTTTTCGGTAGAGCGTGCATTGAGTGATATTTCTTGAAGGCTAGGTTTTTAGATTTTCTCTAGGACTTGAATGATGCATGAGAATATATGCATCATACGTCCTAGGGGAGAAAATATGAGGAGGGAACATAAAAGATAGACGGAAACATTGTATTGAACTTCAGATACCCTACAAGTTGAAAATACAAAAGAACAGACACCTAGATGAATATATTCACTAATGATATACAGAAAATCACCTCATCTGTATCATTATGATATTAAAACATACAGACAGGGGTCATGATCCTCCTATGTAACCCCGCAAAAAACAATAAAAAAAACAGTAAGAAGTATCGTGTTACAGCCCTCTTAAAACTGTCGCATTATAAGATCGATGGTCATTGATACCTGAAACACAAACTTCCCTGATAATAGGTTCCCAAGCTAGTACAAACAATGAATACGCCGCCATTAATCCACCCTTCTGTCTTCTTCAGAGCATCGAAAATAATTTCTCGATGCAAAGAGAAACATACATTTCTATTGATCAATCTTCTCTGATGGCATTGGATGCCTCACGCATACGAGATCATCCAATTTGTTTCCATCCATTTTGTACATAGAAACACCACCCATTTGAAAGTAGTGCTCCTGTGCTTCCCTTCTTAAGCTCTCAAAGGGCATCACTTCCCATTTGTTATAGTTAGAATTTTTTCGAGTTTCGCTCATATCCGAAGATCCTGAGACGGGCCCACTGCTGCTCGCAGTACCCCATACCTTACAGCTGACAAAGGGTCCCAAGTTATTAGCTTCACTCGACGAGCTTTTCTTTAATCTCAAAGCAGCAGCATGCGCATTCCTGATGACTTCTTTGCTGGGCACATCGGACCAGTCTTGTTTCCTCTCGACTCTCATTGGAGAATGGATCCTAATAATCTACAATAGCAAATTCAGATAGAAACATCGATAAATAGAGATGAGACTTTGAAAGAGATGCAGATTGAGAGTTATCTTACACCAAGGCACTCCAGAAGCTGATAATAAGCCCTGCCTTGTAATGGATTGTGTCCTTTCCTTGGGGTGGAGAAGTAGCGTGTCCTGTATAGATTATGTACTAATAATCAGAATTCAGAAATTGCTGAACAGATTTAAAGTTAAGAGAATGAAAGAATTCATTTGAACCAAAGATGATATCTGCGCTTTGTAAATACTAAATAGGTAACTAGGAATACCATCAATTATCACATAGTTTCTTAAGACAGACTTAAATGGTTAAGTATTGAGTTCTTAGCAAACATTCAAGGTTCAGTTAATTTTAAAATTTGGAGGTTCAAAAGTGGGTAATTAAAATATTTCTTCAGGCCCGTTATGAACAATTTCTTTGTTTTTCCACCCTCATTGAGGGGATCAGTTTCTGCAGCCAATAACAGTTGACAAAACATGACATTAATAGTATGACCTACACCGTTGATTTTGCAACAGGGATATGGGACATATTTCTTCAGTCTGAAATATTTGTTTTGAACTAGAATCCAGCTTTAGTGACCCTTATTTAGCCAATAAATTATGTCCACAGTGCGTGCACAGAAAAGAAGATTAGTCAATCAAAGAATTTATGTACATACCTGAAAGTTTTATTGCACATCTTAAATTAACCAACAATGACACTATCAAGTCCCTTACAAGTTATGACCCAGAGGTGCTTTCGGATGGAGCAGATAAAAGTATTATCATTTTCATATTTATTTCTTTTAAGAGGCACCTATGCAAAATGAATATTATGGTGATCAAATTTCATTGAAGGCCGAATCCAGATTCGGATTGGACTCAGATACTAGTCAAATGTTGATGATAGAACTAGACAAATAAAGAAAGAGAGAAAAATGAGTTGCACCTAAAAATTGATGTTCTCTTCTCTTATGCGAAAATGTATTCCCCTTCTTTTAACCAAGATACTAAATCACAGAAATCCTGTACTCAAAATGTATATGGCAGTAGGATAGATACAGTATATTTGGATTCGTATTCAGATATCTAGGATATTTCTACCACTATCATAGCCATATCCATATTTAAACAAATGGACATCGGACGCAGTGCAGGATAGATCAGCATTAAGAAAATGGAGCATATTTGGATCAAATTATCCATGTTAATTTGCACCTTATAACTCCATACTGGATTGTCAACCATGGAATGATGTGTAAACAACTAGTTGATGCTTTCGCATGCTGAATGTGAAGATACATTCCTGTTGTTTCCCTTTTAAATGTCTTTATCAAATTTTTTTTATGAATATACACATCATTCCAAAAAAGCCTTTGGCCATCTTCATTTATCTATTTGATAATTCTTTTTTCATGCTATAAGTTTGAAAATAGTCTCAAGAAGGTTGATTATCTGTTGACAGGGAAATTCTATCCATTAAGTGCCATAGATATCCAAGTGCTAACTTGATGCACTAGGGTATAAAATGAAAATATACTAGTGAATATCTGCACATGGAAACTTTCTTATCATTCAAAGGAGACCCCTCTATAACTTCTTCCACATGATCTAAAATGAGTTTTCTAAAATAGAAGTAACAGTTCACTTATAAGAATCAAGCATCAGAGCTGATGAATGTAAACTAACCATTCTGTATAGCCAGGATCCACAGTGAAACCATATATGTTCACAATGTCACACATGGAAAGTGCTAGCTCTATGGACTTCATTCCAGTTCCTTTAGCCCCCCTCCGTAACACGATGCCTTGGAATAAATACACAGGATTTGGAAGCTCCTGTATCACCAGGTATTTTACAAGATTAAACTTCACCCAACTCTTGACATGTATGACTAAATGACATATAAACATCTTCTTCCAAGAATAATATGTCAAGGAGAGAAGTTATGAGAAAATTCACAAATGCAATTAAATTATTAGATCTTTACCTTTATCATTGCATTAAAATCTCTATGGGTCACACTTTTAATTATGAGCACCTCATCATCTGCAATGAATGAATTATTTAATTCAGTACTATAAAAGCTGTTATGCATTTTGTCATAAACTTACCAATTCTTCATCTTTATCAGGATAAGATTATAGGTCGATGGTACAAACAATTAGCGGCAGCATAAGTGGAAACAATAAATATATATCCATAAGAATCTGAACTTACCTGATCCTTTAAGAATAGCAGCCATATTACGAGCAGCACCTCTTACTACAAGACGAAAGTCCCTTTTCAGACCCACATATTTAGCATATTTCTGTAAAAATCACTACACTTGGTAATTACTTGACAGAAAAAATGATATTCTCATAACTGCAGGATAGTAATGAGTTCAAGAATTATTTTATTTGTGGTTCCAGGTAGGACTAAATCAGGGCTTGACTCAGGCAAGAAATCAGGCTACTTTAGTAGAGGGGTTCCACAAAGTTCTATGTTTTGCCCAAATCAATGTTTTAAGACCATAAATTTAGCTGCTAATCAAGCTGATTAGCTAGCTATCATGCCTTAAGAACGTAGTATCTCTCTAGAGTCATTTTCCTTTGTTTTCTTCTTTTCAACCATTTAGCACAATAATTTCATGATCCAGTGAAATTATTCAAATCCTAATCTAATTTACGAATTCTAGTTCGAATTTCGTAAGAACCAAACTTTTGGTCCCAAAATCCTAGTCCCTGTTTAATCCTTAAACTTAGGATTCTTGGCCAATTGTTGAACCTACCTAAAAGTCCTAAACCACTAACGCCCGCGTTGTTCCAGGATGTATAATAAGAGATATTGTGTCAGCAATTCAGATTTCAGCATAGGATTCTTATTCTTTTATAGAGGCAAAAATATTGCAAAAATATTAACTCTTGTGCAACAGTAAACTTCAGACAAGAATTACAGAAAGTTACCTCAATAACCGGAGCTTCATTATCTCGAAATACAGCATCATGTTCATCAATCTCTTGTCCAAATTCTGTCTTTAGGAGGTCTCCTGAGTTTCCCACAACTGCACAAGTTCTAAACTGCCGGGGATGGAAAGGAGGCTTTGATGGTAAAATCATATTAAGATGCTCCTCACACAAGGAACGATTGTAGCATTTATCTGCACCTCTAGAACCCAAAATAAGAGCTTTGTTTAGTCATTGATATGCAACATATGCATCAACTGAACATCAAAACAAATATGAAAACAATTATGAAACTTGATAGCTTAATATCTTACAACTGCGCAATCCTCTTTGCAGCATAGTCTAACCATCCATCTGGTCTGACATCTAGATATTCTCTTGTTAAGACTGTTGTCATATTGCGGTACTGGGAATTTCAGCAATTTTAGTATCAAACTTAGTTTTAGCAAAATACTTATCATCTAAAATAAAACTAACCTGTTCCCACAATAGGATGGCCTCACAGACATCATAATGGTATTCTAGCGGCTCAAAAATTTTGAACTGTGCATTATACTGTAGAGAAAGAAGATGACATCAAGATTAGAGAAATAATATCAATTACAAAGTAACTTCTTATACAAATGCGAAAGAGAAAATAAGAAGCTAAAACCATGGAACAAAAGCATGGAGCAGTGCTTGACCCAGGTACTGTTTGTGCCAGGTGGAAATTTGAGCACCAATTTGCAGTGATCAATGATATCTGCTGTCAGACCGAGTCCTCTGTTTGCCTGAAACAGTTCAAGGTCAGTCATCCAATCCAAAATTAAGAAACATCACAGTTAAAACTGAGAGTAAACACACAACTTGTATGTTCTTTAATTACAACTGGAAGCAATGTCTATTACTGCTTTGACATAAACTTTTTGGCTTGATTTCCATGCTTTACTGCTTTTTTACATTTAAGGTTTGGAGAACCATTTAACAGCATCAGTTCAATCTCATCCAGCCTGTCCTTGTCATCACTCTCTTCCTCTTTTCAAGTAAGAGGAAACAAACAAATTATATCTTTTCTAATTACTGCAGGAAGCAATGTTCTTTACCGACACTTAGGGATGACAATTCACCCAATAGACAATGGCTTATACAATTTGTTTGATTACTTTGCTTTTAGACTAATTGGATTAATATGTTACATCTCCTTCAGCCCTTCTCCTCATTACTCTCTTCCTCTCTTGAGGTATGAAGAATAAGTCAACATCAATTTCTCGTAGAGGCAAAGATCTAATTTAGCTTACGAAAATTTGGATTGAAGGTTATATTTTGAGATTAAACATCAACACCGACTGCCACATACCATATCTGACATATAAAAATTCTCGCAGATACTCCATTCCTCTTAACTTTCTAGCTAAATTCAACTGTTTATTTCCAACATATTTGTTACATCAAATTTTGCTTTTTTTTTTTTTTTGAGATTTTAAATTGGAATTTTTCACGAAACGTATTGTTTGATTCGTTTAGGGGCTAGAGTGTTACAGATAACATCATTATTGAGCTTCCTCTTTATAACCTATTACAGTGCGCTGGAATTAAAAGAAAAGGATTTTTTTAATGAAATTGTATTAAAGTCGGACAGATCTATATTACAACCAAGAGATCTGAAGTAAGTTCTTCGAAATATGAAATCAGATCATGAAAACATACCACGCATTGCTGAACTCGAGATTGGAAATGCGACAGGATCCGTACATCTTCGCTGTTGAGATCAGAGCTGCTGCGGTTCCCTACAGAGATCGAGAGTGAAGAATTAGGGCTAAATCGTTTCAGATTTTGATGTTTTGAGTCAGTAAACGAACTTACGGGTGAAGAGAGAGGATTGGATGGAGACGAGGATGACGGTGAAGACTAAGGCGGCGCCGAGGAGGAGGACGACCGTCGGCTGCTGAAGCAGAGAAGACGATGAGGACGACGAGATCTTGGACCCTCTCATCACCGCGTCGATGGATCGTATCGGATCGCGGAGCGTTTCGGATCTCGGATCGGATTGGATCGTAGCCCCCGCGTTTACGCGTGTCTACTTGGTTCTCCAGAGAGTGTTTTCGTTAGTCGATTGATTTGGATAATTTACTTGATTCCAGTTCAGATTGGGACTGGCTGGCCGTGGGAAGCATGGGCTAAAAATCAAGGGTTAATTTTACAAAACCCCCTGAACTTTGGGGGGTGTTGCACATAACCCCCACGAACTTTGTTTATCCCACATAACCGCGCTGAACTTTATTTATCTCACAAAACCACCCTGAACTTTAGTTTATCTCACCTAACCCTCCTGTTTATAATTAGCAAATAACTAACATTTTTTTGAGAGGGAAAAAACCCTAACTTTCTAGGAAGGAGTATGTCGTCTATTAATGACAGGGGAGAAAGTTTGGAAATTTCTCACTCAAAGATATTTTAGTTATTTACTAATCATGTGCAGCGGGTCAGGTAAGATAAACTCAAGTTCAGGGGGTTTTGTGTGACACTCCTAGTTCAAGGGGTTATGAGAGATAAACAATTTCAGGGGATTATTTGCAAACAATCCCCAAATTTCAGGGGGGTTTGTGAAATTAACCCTATCAGAAATGCCCCCCTTAACTTGTGGATGATTAGATTACCTTTCATAACTTTCAAAATATCATAAAACACTCCTTCAACTTAGAAGTTATCAAAAAAAAAACCCCATTTTAACTTTATGATTTCATCATTTAAAAGAAAAAAAAAAAAGAAGGGAAGACCCTAACAGCATTAACCGTAATTTTCACATGATTGACATTGACCCATTCGTCAAAATCTTTCTAGACCAGATGATTACATCCTCCTTCCGCCTCTATGACTTTCTACAGAGGGCCCTCAATAGGATTTTCTTCCAATATAATGCATAACCAATAGCAAATCAACATAAACTGTAAAAAGTGACAAACTGATGACAGTTTGAAAGATTTCTCAGAAGTACCTCCAGTAGTTGCAAGCATCGTAGCATCGAAAATCAGCAAGAATTTGCAAAAACTTAAAAGATGACGAACTGATATGCATCGAAGGTGCACGAGCACGAAGCATTAGGAAACATTATCAAAAGATAGCAACGAAATAATGTTGCTGAGAACCGGAAAGGTTCTGTAACTTTGTACACAAACAAGACTGGATTATTTTCGCAGCTTCAAAATACATGACGCGAAAACGGTGTTGAATGAGGAAACAAAAATCTCAAGACGGAACATGCAATTTACATTAAATACTCAACAAGATCCAACAGAACTGTAGGGAAAGAATCTTTCTACCTCAACAACAATGATATGCATGACGAAAGAAGCAATATACGCTTAAGAGGCACACACCATTGCCTATTCACAAATGTTGCCAATAGTAATACACAAGAGACTCAAATCTCAATCTTTCAATCTTCTCAGTGAACTTTCATTCTCCATTTGACGCCTCAGTAAAGTCATTGGGGACCTCAGCAACTTCAGTTGGAGTAACTCCAGATTCAGTGGAGTTGAGAACAGTCTCAACATGGCCTTCTACTGCTCTCTCTGAAGAATGAGCTTCGTTTCTACCAGTTTCTTTAGGAAGCATGTCTTCATTCGTAGTCTTGTCGTCGATTACTTCTACTTTAGGTTTACCTGCTTTTTGCTTTTGGTTCGAGACTTTAGGTTTTGAACTGAGGGATTTTGCCTCAGCAGTTGAAGCCCTTAATTTCTGAGAAGGTTTCTTTATAGCTATTGAGCCACCTGTGCCATTTGCTAGACCTCCGTTCGACTTCATAGGATTTGTTCGAGTAGATGAGATGCTACCTTCCGGAGAACTGTTAGCAATAGCAGTGGATGGTTTACGGCGTCCAAGCTTTGGTGACCTTGCACGTGTTGTTGGAATCTGTTATATTGGAAACAAGAGAGAACACAGTTGTTAAGATGACGTGGCCAAAACTCTATTTTAGGGTTTTACTTGCTTTGCAGCACTGACTACTAAGGGGGTGTTCGTTTGCATGTAAGTTGAAAGAGAAAGTGACTCACTTTTAACACTAAAGTCGTTTGTTTACATGCAAATAATTCTGAAAGTGAAATTTAAACAAACATGCCACATAGGATTTAATCCCCTAAAAGTGGTGAAGTCACGTGAAAGTGAAGTAATGGGAACCACTTCTAATTAAAACTATATTTTATTAATTTATTAATAAATCAGATTTTACCATCTTAACATTTGCACTTTCAACAATGATCTATTTTTTGAAGCAAACACTGTATTTCACTTGCATGATTGCAAGTCATTTGCAAAAAACAAAAGTAACTTTCACACTTTCAATCTGCCAAACACCCCCTAAAATCAAGAAGTGAAAGTGTCGGAGAAATTAATCCAATGAGCTAGTCATCATATCAAGTGCATATACTAAACTTTGAAGTTTCGTAGGTATACATGTCTGTACATGACAAACATAGTTTACTTGGGTTGAGGACGATTCATGCCACTACTATACTTAGTCACAGGTGTAGAAAGGATTTTCACCCTTCAACTAAACGTTAGGCACTTTCATATGAAAGACATCCACGGTTTAGATAACATTGACCAAGATGCTAATGTTAAATTTTGACTACATATGCACACATCAACATAAACATCTCAAAATACGGTTGTCCGCACATTTGTTAGATCCCTGAAACGAGAACATATTCATATTCCAAATCTTATAATTAGTTCGAAGTTACATGAACACTTGATTCATTGGTCACCTCCTGTTAAATGAATAACTATCATAGCCTTTGTTACTGCAGCAATCCATTTCCATTTGAGTTGATTGCTAGTCAGAGCCCTTCTTCTTCTTCTTCTTTTATTTTATTTTTATTTTATTATATTATTTTTTTATTTAAGGAAGCCCCTTCTTCTATTATGGTCCTACTCTCACTCCTACCTTGTGCCCCTCCTATTATGGTCCTACTATCACCCCTACCTTGTGCAACTATTAGTCTGCCGCAAATCTCTGACCCATCTAGAGTTCTAGACTATTACCCACTCTTTTGTATCCTCAACTAAAGCCACCAGTATGTCTTAAAGGTGCACTTCTTCCTCATCCTATTTTTAGAAACACTCGTAACATATGTACTCTCTTTTTCAGGACATGCTTGCCCACAGGAAACAATCAGGTTGTGCTGGTTGTGAAGGCATCTTAGCACTTCTAGAGAATCTAGACATTCAGACGCTTGACTTTGTCCAATACCCAAGTAGTTTTGTTTTCCTTAAGAAAAAGCAAGTGAGACAACTCCCACCCTCTATCCTTTGAGAGAATTTTCTCTAAACATGTTAGGCAGCAGAAACTGTGGCAGCAACCATGGCAGCAAGTTCACTTCAAATGCTCCAACTACTCTTATCTGGATATTTTTTGAGCAAAGCAAAAACAAAAAACTTTGGGGTATCAAAGTTAAAAATGGTGTAATTTGGGGTATTTAAGTGCAAATGGCCCTTCATAGATTAATGGGTGTTCATGTCACATGAAAAATCCAAACAGTCAGCAATAAATGTAAACTTGGGCATACCATCTATTTTGCATAAAATAGAAAGTCCCACTGTTAAAGAAAATTGCTGCAGAATGTGACCATCATTATCAGCATAAAAAGAGGATTAAAAAAATGAATGTATACTTAAGAAGCCTTTGCTACAGGGCCATTAGTTGGGGACAGTCCATTTTTTCCCTTTTGCTTTCTTTTTATTATTTCAGAGTTTGTTAATTTGAAATTAAATCATTCTCAGTAATCTTCATGCGACTTTCTACAGTCCATGATTCACAATTGATGATAAGTCGCTTGACTAAAAAGAAAACCAAAATTAATAATTCCTTTATAATAATTACATGGATATCAAAAATCTTTCCTCAATGCATAAATTTACGAATAGTAAGTAATTTTAGCAAAAGCCTTCCGAAATTTCATTAATAAAAATCAACTTTCAGTTACTACTTAAGCCAGCTGCTCCGCCAACAAGACAATATTTTAAGCATTTTCAAGATTTCCAAATTTTTATGAAAATTTTATAGAAAAAGGACTCCCCTAAATTTATTATTAAAACTGATTTCTTAGTTGCCATGTATATAAGGGTGTGTTTGGATAGGTGTAGTTGAAGCACCATGTTGTTCTAACTATATCTAAATCCAAACTCACATTTCTGGTTAAGTGTTGTTGCAACACCAAAAGGTTGCAAAAGAAAGTAAGACAAAATTATGGGAGTTGCAACCACATTCAAATTAGGCTGTTGCAACAGCAGGAGCTGGAACTACATGTTGCAAATGCATTTGTTGTTCCAACTATCTCTAAACAAACACACCTTAAGTCTTGGCAGAACTGCCCTTTGTTTTGTGGCAATTTAAAAAAAAAAGGCTTTTTCAAGATTACATATTAGTAACCTCAAAACCAAGATGTATCCCAAAAATAATTTGGTAAAAGTAGATCCTAATGCTGAGATAGATTTGACAATACAGAATCACATGAAGAAAATCAAATTATACTAAATATCTACTAAATTCTTAAATAGTAAACAGTTCATTGACAATGTTCTCATGTAAATATAATGTAAGGAGTAAGGACATTCAAATGAGCACATTAATAAATTAAAAGTGTACTAACTTTATTGTTGAGTTGAATCATTAATCTTGCAACACCACAGTCGGAAATATAGATAACTGACATTTGAACATGCAACAGAAAACAAAAAACAAAGTCAAAATGAAAAAGATAAATGGGCCACATATATGCTACATGAGCTATCAAGAGATAGACAAGTGTTGAGTCGCATCTAGGTAGTCACAAAAGAGATGGACCTCAATGCTCCTCTCTCGTTCGAATTTATTACATAATGAGATCTCCATGAAACTACAATAAGCAAATAGCATATCAAAATATAAAGTAATGTTTACGTTAATGTATGGTATAAAAATTGTATCAAACAAAAAAAATTTGTTAAGTCAACAGTCAAGATATAATATCGAGTACCTATAGACTACATTGTTAAGTCCTACTATCAGCAGAGCAGTGCAAAGGTGAGTTAAAGAGTGAAAAATCACCTGTATCTCATAAAGCATGCATAGTCGAGCATGAAATGTATAAAAATCACACAGATTACCTTCTTCAACTCTACCGTTGGAGGACTAGGTTCCCGGTAAAAACTTGGCATTGGTGTGGCTTTAAATGTCAAACTCTTCCTAAACTGTCTGATTTCTGCTTCTTGGCTCTCCTATATTACATAATTTAATAGAGAGCTTAGTTAATATTTAAACAATCATATATTACAAAGCATGTAAAAAGGGAAATCCAGGAGAAGCTCAAAAGAAAGGATAGCTTTCTACCTTAGACTTTTCCTGCATGTTAGTTTTTTCCACTTCCTTTGCCTGGATTTTCTCCTCTAGCTTCAAGTAGAACTGTAGAACCAATTCCCATTCACTATTTGGTCTCTAGTGAAAGGAAACACATGCATAAGGATTAAAAAAAGCTTGTCTCTTACCTCCTTTCGTTTCTCAGCACGCTCATCCAGTCTGAAAGAAAAACCAGAACCAGTGCTCTTCCTGTGAGGCATACCACGTAGAGTTATGCTTCTGAACATACCACATCAAGAAAGTGAATTGAAGTCTAATTGCAGAACAAAAGAAAATAGGGTCAACATCCTATAACAGAAGACAAGAGCAAAGAAGAAATATACGATGTAATGGAGTTGGCATCATCATCATTTTTGGCTGCTACCGTTTGTTTCAAGGTCTTCAACGACTTCATACCACCATTATTAGACCTGCTATGAAATGTTAATCCTTGCATGCCAAGTAAAGATCATCTGACCATCTATTATTAGTTAAGCTAAGTACACAGAACATATGCAGTGATTAGTGTTACTTTTGGAAACAAAATGCATCAAGAAAAGGTACATCAATATGTTCATTTTGGCGTATTTGAGAAAGCCTACCCAACCACAGATGATCGAAACATGTAATCACCTGTTAAGTCAGGTGGTGCTCTCATATTCGACATTTTCTTATTATTTGGGTGAGTATTTGAATTGTAAAACAAACTGCGAAAAGGATAAGTTACCCACAGGCCATATTTGAAAATTCAAAGTGCAAAACATCATCAACCACTAATCCAGAGCGCAGAAAATTACTTATATGCAACAAAAAAAAAGGGGCCATGCTAGAAGGGAAGTCAGTTGTGAAACCATAATCATGCTGAATAAGTAATGAAACTTACTTGATAGGTTCAGCACGAGCACTGTGGTCTGTCAAGCCAAACTTCACAGGCTGATTGCAGGGAAGAAGTTCAGCAATGTAAATAAGACTGAAGATATATTCTATGATTATAAGAATAACTCCATTTACAAACCTATAGAAGCCTACTTGAACGACAAAAAATATAACTTCATCAGACAAAATTGAAGACTTACCGTCGACTTTCCTGCTACAACATTCTTCCCAGCACTATCCCCACCTGCTTTGGTATCCATAATAAACAACAAAACAATTAGAAAATAAGAACAATCTTACTAAATAGAAGTAAACTGGTAGATAGCTAACCATTGGTAGTTTCTGTGCCATTCGCCAAATTCTTGGTAACTCCTTTTGCTTGCTTAATGATTGTTGGGTTCTTCCTCAATGCACTTGCAAGAGAACCCTTAGCAGGGAAGGAAAGGCTCTGGGAAAGCCCTGCCCTAGGATTTTTCCTTATCCCAGTAATGCCATTTCGACCACCTCCATCCTTTTGTGCTATTGAGGATTCACTTTTCTGTGCAATATAAGGCTCATCTCGATAACACATTCTGCATAATCCAAGCTCTGATTAAAAAAGCAAACAAACATTCAAGAATATACCTTTAGAAAAGTTGATGCCTTGCTTTCTAGAGCAACTGCAGTAGCGCCTTCAGTCTCAACTCCAGAAGAAGAATGAACTTCAGTTGTAAAAGATGGGCCTTCAGGTACGCCGTTATGTGCTTGCAAGGCTTCAGTTATACTGTGGATAACGTCATTTTCCCCATTAACTTTCGAATTAAATTCCAATGCCACTGGACCTTCCTCCAAACCCCCATTTCTAATCACTTCAACTCCATTAACAACTTCCATTGCCATATTTAAAGGGCAAATAGGAGATTGAACACTGCAACAAACCAAGTTGTTCTAAAGATCAGATCTTTCTACTAGTCCCTTCTGAGGCACTACAACATCAATACAAAAACTAGGATAAATTCCAAATAACCCCCCTCATTTATACCTTCAGTGACACTTATCCCCTAGCACTAACAAATGAGCACCCTAAAAACTAAAGATAAATGACCAAATAACGGCAATGCCGCAATATCATTCACTTAAAAAGCAGTAATAAATCATACCTAAAAGAGTGATCGAGCATTAGAAGCCAAATTCTCCCAATTAGATTTTTAAAAAAAATAACATAAAACAACAAAATTCTCACACTCCACAAAGAAAACTTCTAAAATTTTCGATAATCCAGAATCAGATCAGAATCTAACAGATCAAAAACAAGTATATACTGATCGAATCATACCTAGTGACTCCAAATCCCAACGCTAGAGCACGAGATCCATACGCTTCAAACGATCCACGAATCTAGAACCAGCAGCCATGATCCGAGCCACTTCAGAGAGATCGAAGCTTCGCGGATCAAGATCGAGCGATCGATCGATCGAGCGACGCCATCGAAACCCTAATTTACCTCCTCGGCGATCTCAGATTCTCTCTCTCAAATCTTCGACTCCGTCGTATTGAATGAAATCACTGGGCCCGGGCGATTTTTTTCAAACCAAAGAGATAAACGGGCACCCTATTCACGAAACTGCCACTCAGTCTCCTGACGAAAATGCCCTGCGTTTATTTCCTGTTAGACGGCGGTTGTAGGGGTATTTTGGTGATGTTGGGGTGCGTGACCGTGTATGGAGAACGTGGGTCTGTCTTCTTGCTGACGTGGCGACGTGAGCTGGCTGAATGAGGATCTAACGGCCCGTGACGGAGAAAGGATGAATCCTGGCCGTCCGTTGTACCCGGAACATTCCCGCGTTGCGGCTGCAAATATTCCGGTCGGTGGTGGGTTGCCATCGCGCTGGCGTTCGGTGAGGAACCCACACGTGGCAGTCTGTGGTCTCTTCAGTACAGCTGGGAGTGGGCCTTTCTGATCTCGACCGTCCGTCTGAAACATGCTCTCGTGGCCGTCGGATTTATATCTGACGGTGAGTCGAGCTTAAATAGGCGGGACGCGCTGATGGCGGGAGCCATATGGGAAGGATGGATTTGGTGGGTCCCACATCAGCAGTCGTCCACTTGTAATCGGCGGTGTTAACTTGTGCAGGTTGAGTCGACCCTCTTTTTACGTAAGGCCTGCTAATTGGAATTTTTTACCGTTGTTTCAAATGCTCATGGGAAAAATAAAAAAGTTGTATTTGGAAGTGAGTAAAAAAAATTTTATTTTTTTTGATCAATTTTTAGGTGCCAAAATTTATTCCAGCATTAATACCAAGTGTTTGATAACATCAAGTGTTATTCATAAATTTACTTGATTTAATGAACCTCGAAGCTTCCCCTGCTCGAGATCGATAGATTTCTTACTTTCCAATGATGTAAACAATCAGCAGCGGCCTCAATTGTAAAGCCCCATCATTTTGCAACGGTATCTCTTATTTATGATAAATTGGACTAAGGACTTATCTCAAATAAAAAAGTTTTCCAGCTTAACATAACCTATAAATTTGATTAAAAGTTTTATTTATGTAAAATGCATGTCTGATTCAGGAAACTGCCCTCTGTAGCCAATCCCATGGACCCAAAAGACTTTTGAGTGATTAAAGTAAATCCTCTTAATGAAGACAAATCCATTCTGATAATGGTTAAACAAAGAGCAATATAAACAGGATAATAACTTTAACCTTTCATTTCTAACAAGTAATAAGAAACTTTACAATTGTTACTCATATACATTTAATTACAGCCCTAATAAAAAATGTAAAAAAAGTAGGGGGATTTTTTTTTTAATGAAAAAGGTCAAAAATCTTTGCTGCTATGAGTTCAACCAAGCTTTAATGCTTCCCTAAATCCCATGCTGTAACTATCCTGTAAACCTTTCTTGCCAAATCCCGCATTTCCTTTTTGCATCATGGCGACAAACTCGTTGTAATCAATCCGCCCATCCTACAAAAAGAGCGCAAAGAAATGTTCTTATTTAGAAATTTTAAGCTGGAAAGAAGAAAAGGTAATTAATATCAGCAAATATCACTATGGTTTTTGTAGAAATGATGGCGAATCCTTCCAAGGTTTTAAAGTGTCATGTTTTTTCCGCCTTATGTTCAGCTGTTAGTCAAATAATCATCATGTTTTTTTATATAACCGTCAATTTACTAATGGGTAAATTTGACAGAAGCACTTTTTAAGTTTGGCAGATTTTGAGATAACGTCCGATTTAAAAAATGTCACTCAACCTACCTTAAGTTTGGGGTGTTTCAGAAAACCCCTTAAACATTTTCAAAATTTTCAACCAACCCCCGAACAGTGTTAGGTGGACCGGTTAAAAAAAAGATAATAATACCCTTTTCCCTTTTCAAATTCACATCTAATATTAAATAAAATTAATTAAAATCCCTAAATTAGACCAAATTATGAGGGGTTTCGTGAAAATTACCTTTTAAATTATGAATAGAATATGAAAAGATTTTTTTTCATCCAGCAAAACTTCAACAGAGGTCCCTCATACATTGCTCAAAAATTATCTAGGTTATAAATGCTTGAAAGTCATTATTTTGGGGGTCTTTAACGTTACCTCTGTTATAGGCGTAGGCCCTTTTTTTTTTTGTAAATTTTTGTTAAATCTCACTGACGTGTCAGTAACATGGCAGGACAAACTTGTAATTACAACAATATTTTGCTGACCGGATGCTATCCATGTAACTGACACGTCAGCAAGATTCAAAAGAAACTTGTAAAAAAAAGACCTAAGCTGAGACACAGGTGACATTTAAGCCTCCCACTGAAGATTTCCAAACATAAAGGACCTAAATTATATTGACAAATACATAAGGGACATCTACTGAAGGTTTGCCTTTTTTCCCAATATTTTGGTCGATTGGCCACACATGATTTTTCACGTGCACAATCAGATCTAAAACTTTTTTTTCTTTTTTTTTTGGGGGGCGGTGGCGGAGGCGCTGCTGTTATCTCTAAATGGTTCAAACTTAAGAGGATTTTGTGAAATTTTACCCTATAACAATCATACAAAGTTTATATAGGAGAGGTAATTGTTGTGTCCAGTTCCTATAGTTTTCATTTCTGCATTAACTGTAAACAAATTTAAAAAGAACTATCAAACTGCCACTTAAAAAAACTTTAAGGTACCTCTTTCTGAAGCATGCAAACCTTATGGGATTTTTTAATAACTGAAATTCTGTATAACTTACGCTATCTTGATCTATTTCTCTCATCATATCTTCTATCCGAACATCTTCAACACCAAACTCATCACAAGCTTGTTGGAGCTCGTCTGCAGTAATGAAGCCACTTCCATCTTTATCAAAATATGAGAAGGCTGCAAATAAATGGTCCTGCCTTTCTATCTTGTTCAGGTGTAGAGTGGCAGCTATGAATTCCCCATAGTCTATGGTACCACTGTTATCCACATCCGCCTGCAACAAAAAGTATTTTCCATACATAAATCTCACGTTAACAAGTTTAGACTGATTTCATTTCTCAAACATTACATCTCGCAAAAAATTCAGTAAAATTATGGAACATAAAATTTTGCAGTTTAATCAGTTGAACCACCCATGTAGTTTCATTGTTGCAGATAGACCCACTGAGTTAAAAAAAAAAATTTACTCTTTTGCGCGCGGATGGTCACTAATTTCATCTGCGAAAATTTCACCAAGGGTAAAAGAGGAAAACAAATCAACCAAGAGGTCTACCTGCAACAATGAAACTACAACAGTAGCAAGTGCAAAACAATGATACTAGAGGGAATCTATGTGCAATTAACCCTTTTTCATTCACCTACAGTCCAAATTTTATTAGGGTTGACGAATGTAGGTTAAATAATCTCATTATATATTATATGATGATGTTCATGAGGCATGTCTGCACTTCAAAAATAAGATTTGAAACTAAAAACTTACTGACTGCATTAGGGAGTAAATTTCTGATTCCTTCATGTGAGCGCCCACTCTCTCCAACCCAACCTTTAGTTCTTCAAACGTAATTTGTCCACTGTTGTCAGTGTCTATCATCTTGAACATTTCTTTGAGGCCAGCGATTTCCTCTTCAGAAAGGCTCTCAGCAATAACCTGTCAAATACAAGTTATTATGCTAAGAAAATTTGATGACTATGCTTATTTAAATCATACTTATAGTAACACGCACCTAATAAAGGAGCTCGAATAAAAGACAAAGTAACAATAGAAACGATAGTAGTCATACTCGAAAGACTATGAAGTTCTGTGGAGAAATGCAGATGGATAAACTATGTTGAATCATAAAAATCACACAGATCATAGGTATAGGTACATTTGTTGCCAATTAATAAAGAAAATTCTGTTTCTAGAGAAATTTCTGTCATGGTAATTACGTGAAGAAAACTTACTTTGTATTTGTGAACAGATGTCAGAATATTTAGAACTATGAATGCATCAGTAATGTCGAATATCTTGGTCGCAAATCAATAATCATCATCTAAGACTTCCCCTCCACAATGGGTCTGCTGGAAAATCAACCATATTTATGATTTGGCCAATTCATAAATAAAAGTAATTATCGTGAATTCTTATAGTTCTTTTCTTAGCATGGTCACTTTTCGTTCTAATTCCACATTTATGTTCAAGCCGAACGGCCAGTAAACACATGATGAAATTTTTAATTTATTAATGTCAAGAAAGGCAAGAAGCATCATTTTGAAGATAAAAGCTTCTCCACATGATTCCAACTGCAGCAATAAAATCATTTTTGTAGCATTCTTATTGACTGTCACCAATATCTCTTTAAACTATATTTCCTAATTCTCTTCACCAAATCACTATACTTTTAAAACTTACTCTAAGGGCCATCTTTTTGAGTTTATTCATTGCAGAAAATTGCTTCAAACGAGATAAAACTGCAGCATCAAGTGGCTTATCAGGAGCCAGACCATCAGCTTGAAGCCAAGGATGACCTGAAGGAAACCCGAGTAACATGCTAAATCACATGATAATTCATATAATTTCCGAAGAGAAGTAAAATCCAAGCTAATTACAGACAAATCAAACAAGAACTCACACAGAACTTCATGAGCAGTCAACCTTTTTATAGGGTCTCTGACAAGCATTCTCCTTACTAAATCTTTGGCACCTTCAGAGATGCTAGGCCATGGATCTGTTTCAAAGTCGAGCTTCCCATGTAAAACCTGCTCGAATATAGCTTGCTCGGTTTCTGAAATTTATGCAAAAAAGAAAATATAATCTTCAATTGAATTATTGAAGAAAATGTATTTTCACTTAAACACCAAAAGTTTACTGTATTTTTAATTTTGATAACCCAAAGTGCTTTTTGCCCAAAAAATACAGCAAAGTTTAGCTTATTTTAACTTTGATAAGCCAAAGTTTTCTTTTGCCCAAAAAGTACCCTAAAGTTCAACAAAACTTTAACTTAAACAAAACTTTAATTTTGATATATCCAAACTCTAACAAAAAAAATTTAAGTTTGTGGGTTTTTTTTTTTTTGGGTAAAAAAAACAACTTTGGGGCATCAAAGCTTTTTAAAAAAATTCACTTTGGGGTTTCAAAGTCAAATAACCCGTTAAGGAAATAAAGTGCAACAATAACAAAGTTAAATATGAGCAAAAGCTGGACTACAGACCTCCCCAAAATGGGGGCACCCCGCTAAGAAGGATGTAGATAATCACACCAGCGCTCCACACATCAGCTTCGGGACCATAATGTTTTCTCAAAACTTCGGGCGCAACATAATAGGGGCTACCAACAACGTCCGTAAATTTATCTCCTGAAACAATAGAGCTGTCAATACAAGATCAGACATATATAGAAAACGCAGTTATCATACTTTGCATCATATAGAATAGAAAATTCACCATTTCAATGTAAATGCATCTAGTTTCATAAGCATACAAGCCCATACATGCATATATGCACATATTTCACTTTCGAGAATGTTACGATGTCGGACTGCGAGAGTAAATTTGGTAATAACAGGAAATGATGGATCATGGTATCTCCTTGATGAAATTATTGTTTGGTAGTTGTGGAATTAATAAATGGTTGACTCCCTGAAACTGATGTGTCGATGTGATGTAAGGGACACTAAGTTGCAAAAAAGGAAAAGAAAAAGAAAAAGAAAAAAAAACTGATGTGTCATACAAATGTGTGTTTTTGTGTCATGTCTATATAGGGTGTGCATGCATGCTTTTTTGTCTGTATCTTGACTATATGTGCCTGAGTTTTGATTCTTTTGAAAACGAAATGATTTCACAATTTCCTGTACGATCCTTGTAATTAAAGCCTGAGCACGGGAAGATTTGGAATTTTCTGAAATGCAAGGCTTGAATCAAGTGTTGATGATTCCCGATACTAGCACTTTATGTATCCTATGTTTGTTAATAATTGTTACAAAGTAGTACATACTGTCGTAAAGTATAATGCAAGCCAGTGGTAGTTCACTAGAAAACTTGATGATAGTAAGGTAGTATGAAGATGTTAAGCTCCCGACACCATTAGCAAGAGATGAACTTGACAAATCAGAATACCAAGAAACATAACCTGCCTTCACTAGGAACAATATCAACCATACAAACACAAAACTACCTCGCGTGAATGTTTCCATCATATCCTTCCATAATTTTCAAAGGAAGCTTACCGAAGTGAGAATCCAATATTTCTTCCAGGATGAGACGCTAAGTTAAGATTCTGATATTTTAACAATATCAATCTCTCATTGTTAGTAATAAAAAGGAAATGGTTATAAGATTCAATTGGATATTGAGATACAATTGGATATTGACCTATGTATTTGTCTCCTGGTTTTTCTACCTCACATCTAGTTCACAGAACGAGAGGACAATACAAGGTTGCAAGAGGTTATCCAGGATGATCTTGAATGTCTCTTTTTTTTTCCTTTTAAATATGTGGGAAGCAAAGCACTTTTCTTGATTTAAGTATCATGAAAGGCCATGGCTCACACAATAATCCTTCCCATACACTAGCTTTGAATGGGACCTACAATTCTTAAGGGCTCTTATTTTGCTATACAAAATTTCAATTAATATTTTAGGTGTCGTGGATGCTACCATTAACAGTGTCCAAAATCTACAATTTGCTCACTGATCATCTATATAAAGCTTCAACCATAAAACCTCCATTATCAAGCGTCAAAAGATGTATCAAGAAAGCATTCCTTGGTAAAAAATTTCCACCTGTTACATATGTACATTGTAAGTAAACCTACCTACTTGCCATCTTATTCTCCATAGTTTCCTTAATAGTTCAAATCCCACTGCATATGCATCATGTGTATCCTAAGTCCACCGACAAATGAGCTATTTGAATCACCATAATCCATATCCCATACCATACATGTCTAAGCGTCATCACTTTCCAAATTGAATTGGGAACCATTTACTAGCAAGTTTAACCATCTAATACATGTAACATCATACAACAGCTAACAATGGAAGCTGAGAACATCTTTTTCCTCCGAAAATACTTTGACCGTTCATTATAGTATATTACATTGGCTGTCATAAGTATTGTCATGTATTAATACAAAGTAGACAAGGATCAATTAAGTGAACTCCTCACAAAAAAAAATGCATGATACAACGTTTAGTCTTAGATCAATGTATATCCAAGATCAATCCATGTCTGGAGTCTCAACCAATATTCGAGAAAGACCACGTAGCTCAATTCTCTTCTAAACTTAGTCTAAACTTCTCCACGAACAAGAATCACATTCTCCTTACTCAAACTGATTAAAAAAACATCCACTTCATAACAGCGCTCTTAGTTCTCTCCTTTATATCAGTTTATTTGTATAATGTTTATCGAGGCTATTTGATGCATAGAAAATTAAAAATATAATTGTCATCACAATTTACAGAGTTGGCCTCTGCCAAAATTCTTGCAATCAATTTGACTGCAATTTTCTTTTGTAAAAGGTGATCCTCTTTTCTACCATAGTTACAAATTGCAATGAAACAAATAGTTAAACAGAAAACTATAATGATCAATCCTTATCATAACTTCTGAGTTTCGGTATAGGGAAGGGACTCTGATATAGAGTAATCCAAGTTTAAATTGCAGACACGCATTTAAAAGGAACTAACAAAAGGGAACTCAACCTGGAGTTCTGGTGCAGTAGAAGCAACTTCAAGACAATCAAGTTGACTGTAAGTTTTGTTTTGTTTTGTTTTTTGGCTTTTTTTTTTGGGATACAAGAGGGGAACCTTGGCAAGGCACGAGGATCCCTAGGCCGAAGACCGAGCTCCACCCCTGACCTGTACCATGTAAAACCCTGGGTGTGTGGGTCCCACCTTCCATTTCCACACTCCAGGTTAGACAGACGGTATCGGACAGACGGTATTGAACAAGGGACTTGGGGTGTTGGTAGTATTACCACTGCGTCCCTTGACCACCTGCACTACCCGCGGTGTGTATTTTAAGTGCTTTCATTTTTGTAAAAGGCGATCTTTTTATAACTAGGTTACAAAGTCATAGCTATGAGCTGCACTCTGCTATTTAAGCATCAATCATCACACTCCAAACAACCAGCAAAAACATATATACCTGGCATGAAGAAAATCGACAGACCGAAATCAATAGTCTTAAGCTTAGCCTCCTCCTCCGTACTCACAAACAAGAAATTCTCTGGCTTGAGATCCCTATGCATCACCCCAAGCGAATGACAAACCTCCACAACCCCAACAATCACCCTCCCAAGCTCTGCGGCCTTCTTCTCTGTATAATGCCCCTTCTCTATAATCCTATCAAACAGCTCCCCGCCCGCACAAAGCTCCATCACCACGTGCACCGCCGATGAATCCTCGTAGGCCCCACATATCGATATCACATTCGGTTGCCCCGACAAATGGTGCATTATTTGAATCTCTCTCCTCACATCCTCAACATCCTCATCGGTGGTGAGCTTCCGCTTTAAGATTGATTTGCAAGCGTACTCCACGCCCGTGGCCTTGTGGACGCAGAGGTAGGTGGTCCCGAACTGGCCCTGGCCGAGCTTGCGGCCGAGGGTGTAAACGTCCTTTAGGTTTTCGGTCTTGCGTTTGAGGACGGAGTCGACCTGGAGGCCGGCGGCGCCGGAGAGGCGGCGGACGTGGTGGGGTTTCTTGGGTTTGGGTTTTGGGCTAGGGTTAGGGTTAGGGTTAGGGTCGGGTTGGGGAGGGGGGTGATTAGATTCAACCTTAGCGGGTTCGGGTTCGGGGACGGGGACGGGTTTGGGGGGGCTTTGGGGGTTTCCGAGGGGTTGGGTTGGGGCGCTGATTTTGAGGGATCGAGAGCGGAATTTGGAGCGGAATTTGAACTTAGGGCAGGCGCAGATGTTCCCCATCCGAATGGACCCGATCCGAATGGATCCGATTCGGGGGGATTCGAATGTGACGAGAGGAGAAGGAGAAAATTGGGGATTTTCAGGGATTTTGGGAGATTTGGGGATTATTTATTTATTTATTTATTTATTATTTTTTTTTGGGGAAAACGATGAGAAGGAAGAAGAAGGGGGAAAGGCTGGGCAACGGTCTCCAAGAGATCGCGGGAAAATAGGGGGCGGGAAGTGGCACTGAGGGTTGATTTGGTCATTTCAGGTGGGTTCTTGTGGGGTTGAAGTGTAAAAAAGAGATTTGGGCTATATTGCAACAAAACCCTTCATCTATAACTTCAGTAGCACGTGAACCCTTTACTCATTTATTAGAGGCTTAATTGCACTTAAGTACCTTATAGTTTCTAACTAAGTGGCACTTATATACCCTCATTTGTTTATGACATCTGTTATTTATCCTACATATTTAGAGTACTTAAGTGCAAGGTTTAAAAACTATAGAGATTTAAGTGTAAGTATTAAAAACTTTAGGACCGTCAAAATAAATAAGGGCATATAAGTACACAGTAAGATAAAATATAGGATATTTAAGCCCAATTAAAACCTTTATTAGAAAGATAAATTACAGGTAACACTCCTTTGCATCATGAATTGAGAGGGTATGAAATAAGTTGAGAGGAGTCCGTATAAATAAAGTGGGTTATCTGCAGTTTACCCTAAAAACTATTTTCTCGTTTAAAAAAAAGGTGATTTTCTCGTGTTGAAGAATATCATGTAATATAAAAAATTGTGTGGTAATTTTACTCTAATTATCGTAAAATCTATGGTATAATAATGTGAAGTTCAAATTAGTTTGTTACTTTATCAAAACATTTCATGGAAACTTTTATTAAAATAATTTTAAAAATGGCAAAAGTGGTGGTTCGTTGGTAGACTGTAACTGGGCCTATCGTGGATGCACAGCGCAGCAGCCCGTGATCCTTCCACCGTTGAGAGCGGGAGGTTTTCGCTGCTCTGTGAAACCAGCCTGACGCGGTGCCCTCCTGTTCAAGAAAAGCGTGAGCCCAGCCTTCGCAAAGCCCACAACAATCACTGCCCAACTTGGAACGGGCGGGCCAGCATAGAGCACTGAACAACCAGGCCCAGTTACGAGGACCAACGTCCACACCACCTCAATGCCCCCGCTTGGTTACAAGCCCACGCTACTGAGCTCGGCGTTCGGTGTAACGTGGTACCGTACTTTAAAGGACAGAATATATTGATAGATAGGCGATGTGGGACTAAATGACTCTCGAAATGCGCGCTATGAGATGGCTTGGCTATATTTGGCACGTGACCTTAACATTCACAGTTGCTTTTCCACAAATATCAAATACTACCCAGCGCGTTCAAATTCCAACTGAAGGGGTCTTGTTAGCGCTCTACTCGGTTCCGTAAGAAGGAAATGTGAAACGCATATATGACTATGAAAAAAAAAAATGTAACGTTTAACAATAGGTAGGTTAGGTAACAAGCTGATTAGCTAGGTAATAACCTACAAATTGAGTCTTAAAAGTTAAAACATTTACCACTACATAGGTAGGTTACTGGGAAAAAATTAAAGTTCAAGAGTCTTCGACATTGGAAAATTATCAAATTGGTATTCTAATTTGACCTTATTTTTCAATATAGTATTCATTTTTGCTTCGACGTCAATATATTGTTTTAACTTGTATCCCAATGACAAATGACAACGGGCTCTCTTTCTCGCCAACGGCGAGAATTCCGCCAAATTGTGCCTTCTTTTATAATTCTTTCCAACCCTACAATCTTCATCCAAGTCGATACCAATTTGGATTAGGATTTAAGTTTGAGTTGGAGGAGTTTGAAGGAGAAAGAGGGGGCTTCATCGATGAGGGGGAAAGAAAGAGAGAAGGATAATTTTATTGGGTAAAAGGGTGAAAGAAATTTGAATTGGGCAAGGTTGAAGGAAAATGAGAGTGTAGATTTAATAATTTTTTTATCTATCTTAAAATTTTCTTTTTTGAGGTTCTTCAATTTATTTATTATTTTGTGTAGAATCTCAACTTGAAGAATGGAGATGACTTGGAGGAGACTCATATTGCATTGCTGTAAGAGATAAGTTTACTTACCCTCAAGTTTTGTTTATTTCTAGAGTAGAACTATCATAATCTAGCAATTTAGATAAGTAAAAAAAACCCCACAAAAATTGCTAGATAAATAAAAAACCAACAAAAATTTTGCTTCCTTGTTGAGCCTAATAAAATCCACTATCAACTTATAACAATACGAAATAAGATAAAAATCCAAACAAAAATTTGCATATTTGTTTGCTTTACCCTATAAAAAGGTTAGAAACAATTTGCTTAAGGCATCCATTTGTCAATTGTTTTTATTATCTAATTGTTTTTATTATCTTAGAGTTGCATTTTGCATTCAAATAGTTAGTAGGAATAAAAAACGGAATTTGGACCCCTTGATTGTGCACATACTTAAAAATATCATTAAGGGCATAAAACTCAAATCAAGATAAGATGATGGAGGTCATTACCCTTTTCTTGACCCAAAAATCATTTAATTCCCCAAACTCATTAGCACCTTGTGAGAAGAAGTAGGGGAAAGGTTGGGTAACAGTCTTTAGGAGATCACGGGAAAATAGGGGCTGTGCACTTGAACTGAGAGGTGATTTGGCCATTTCAGGTGGGTTCAAGTCGGATTGATATGATCAAAAAAGAATTGGAAAAATTGCAAATAACCCCTTGCTCTATAACTTCAGTAGCAGATAACCCCTTAACTCATTTATTATCTTAATTGCACTTAAATACCCTATAGTTTCAACTATGTTGCACTTGTATACCCTCATTTGTTCTTTGCGGCACTTATACACCCTAAAGTTTGTAAGACGTTCACTCATACACCTGTCGCTTGTTTATGGAATCAGTTATATAACCTAAAGTCTTTAAAACTTTAGGGTCTTTAAGTGCAAGTTTTAAACACGGTAGGGTATTAAGTGTATGTATTAGATAAAGTGTGTGAATGTGGGGGGGGGGGGG
>JBAKGM010000001.1:39929984-39940255 GCA_037177215.1 Asparagus racemosus
TTGTAATTGTCTATAGTTTGTAGGTTCCCTTGATTCAGTCCTAGCACTGTTGAGAGGAAGAGTAAGATATCTCACTTTGCTGGGATATTTTACTTACTATTCTTGTTTCCTTTGTGAGACGGAATATAATTCCGCAGCTTCTCTCAGGAGATAACGCTTCCGCCGCGTGTGGGCGTGATCTCTGCCCCCAACAAGTTCTTAATGTACTATTATAGTAATTAATCTGAGTTTATCTTAGAGACATGATTATTTTTGTAGTTTGGTTAATATCTTTAAAAGATTATGTGTAGTTGCTATTGATCCAATCATTTGCTTTAACAAAGAACATCATCCATTAATTATATTCATAATACTACTGATAAAAGGTTTATACACTTATAGGAAATAAATCATCTAAACTTCTCTTGATATTTTACATTCTTGATAATTCGGTTAATATTCTATTCTCCCAGTTTATATTATTGCAGAGTTATGCATTTAAGCGATTGATTGTCTCTTGTTTTTGCCAACAATCTTATTAGAAATAAGTATCATTAGTATTATTTTTCTCTTCACGATCAACCTGGTTAAATTTTTAATATTATATTTTCTTTTGCAGTTAATGGGGATAACCGTGACCCCCAAATCAGATTGATGCGTAAGATGAGGTCAAGGGAATAAAATGTGAGTGTTGGAAATAAATTATGAGTGTTTCCAAGAAAAATGAAAAATGAAGGAATATTTTATCCTCTCACTGTTTTTATTTGTTCTCCTCTGTTATCATGTTTCAACTATTGGCAAATTAACTTTAATAAAATTTATAATATCATGCATATGAATTGCGATGTAATTGAAACTCAATCCGGTCCCAGTCCAAACTCTATCTGAAATCGTTCCGTTCAAAACGTGCATATGGACATAGATATATTGAGCTGTTTGATGTAGCTAAATACATATCCGAATACACAAAATTATGTGTAAACCTAGACTAAATGTGTACTAAGTTCTACCGCTAGATTTCCCCTAATACAAATGATAGTGTTAGATGAAAAAAGAGTTAAGTTTCCGAACAAACTAAATTCGTATAAATATCCTCGAGACAAATTGTAAACATGATTACACTCGATTTTGAACCTCTCCCCTACAAAAAATTAGTGAAAATTCAGATGTAGACCGTTAATTGTTTAATAAATGGCTGTGGGCAATTATGATTTGTTTTTCAAATGTAATACATATAATGTTCTCGCACTCACTCTTGATTTACACTAAAGAAGATAAATCACAACCATGTATATCCAAGCATTAAACAATCAATGGTTTGATTAAAAGCGGTAGTGGCTCTACTATTTTCTCTAATTACTACCTATCGAATCGTGAAAAAATGAAAGAGAAGAACAGTAAACAAATGCCATTACTTCTTAGTATAGGGGGGCTCTTGAGTTGTGAGATTATACTCTCATTTCTGTAAGATATTCTATGCAGGGAGTTTCCGTAAACCAATACAATAAAGAATAACAAAATCGGGAGGGAAGTTAGAAGTCCATATTTGCCATCCTCCATTGCTGAACGCTGGCTGATTCCGCTGTTTGAATAAATGTGATGCTCTATATCCAGTTATCGATGGCCTAATAAGAAGCATTGAATCTTTCTAGGTTGCCTGACAACTGATGGAAAGAGGAGAATCTTTACAAAAGTCGGCTGATATTGAGAAAACTTCTTTCAGTCCACATCAGACTTTCCCCAAGACTAACCTGCAGATAAGATATCTAAGAGCTTAATATCTAAGATATTATGAAATATTTTCAAGCTATATAAGTTCAGTGTTACACGAAAAGTACGTTCCTTACTAAGAATTGGATAAGCGATATAAATGCATCATCTATGAATCAACTAGCACCGATATCCCACCATTCATACGTCCGATTTTAAACAGTTTTTGAAATACTTTCAAGTTATATAAGTTCAGTGTTACATGAAAAGTACGTTCCTTACTAAGAATTGGATAAACTATATAAATGCATCATCTATGAATCAACTAGAACTAACATCCCACCATTCATACGTCCGATTTCAAACAGTTTAGTTTGGGCGTCTCTTATAGTTTTTCAATATATCGTGTAGAATACAGTGCAGCAGGACACATAAAAAATGAGTATCCAGTATGTGTCTACCAATTATCGGGATATCCGTGTAACGCATAAATATCCGATAAAGTACGTGCCCTTCATCAAAGTACCAATGCAACACATATATTATGTCTCCTTAGTCAAAGTACCAATGCAACACAGATAGTACCTTAAGACAGGTAAGCAACTGAAAATTAATTTGGGGTCTTAATGTGGAAACAAGAATGCAAAGCAATGCTTCGGATATTTGTCATGGTAATTGCCATAGGCATCTAGCTAAAAAAAGGGAACTTAAGTCGAATCCAGGATGGTTACCATACATGATTACGGCCAAGGATCTGATCCACGGCCAAGGATCTGATCCATGTCGCTTGGGGCTGCCTACACTAACAAGTATGTACCAATGCATCTATATAGGTTGTTGACGTGCCAGCCGAAATTGGTAGTGCTGGAGATTAAGACTACGAGTAATTCGTTAGTACTGAGCATGTGATGAATATGAACAGTCTGGTAGTAAATCTTCATGTTGACGGCTGTGCTCTTCGATGAACTCTGTAGTCCAAAGTAAATTTTGATGACAGTTGTTGAGAAGATATATAGGTAATGAACATTAATAGACACACATTTTTATTACTCCACAATATGTCTGTATCTAAATAAATTTGCACAAATCTTACATATGATACATTCCTCAAGTTAACAAGCCAGAGTTAGTTATATATGAGGCGAAACTCAATCGCACTTGTAGCTTCATACATACCTCAAAAGAAATCAACAACATACAGCATATTGCCTACAAAATTAGGAACAAAACCAACTTATGCAGGAATGACGAAGAGAATGACAATATTAGCCAAATAAATTTACAAAGCCTCTCCAACTTAAAAAAAAAAAAGGCAAACATGCGACGATGCCTTCAACTCCTAACCATCCCAGATGCAAACTAATCACCAAGAAATGGCGGCCTTTCCGAAATCCAGCCACCAACACTTCTACAGAAGCTCCATTGTTAACATGAATGCTGATGAAAATGCACACAAGCAGGAATGTAAGCAGTTGGTTACCTTGGGAGAAAGAGTTGTCTGAGATAGTTGCTCGACGGGGAATTTAGGTGATGTATGTGGAGAGCTGCCATTATTGCGTCGATCATTTCCGTTCAGCTTTTTATCACCGCCTGCCAAAGATGAAAGATGATTCACTCTCACCTATGTTATCAAGATCTTTAAATTATCACACAAGCTCATCAAATTTGCAATAACTAAATAGGATACGTTAAAGATTGGAAACCACCTGAAATATAGTTTTTTAAAGCTTTCAAGCCTTTCCCTTAAAATAGCCGGTGGATAGAGAATGCACGTGCCATTACTTCACCCAAAACCCCATCGTTAAAGCTTGTTTTGATTTCATCCAAGACGCACATCATTCTGACTTGAAGATTTCCTGCAAGATTGTTCATGTATATATTTATCATTTATCCAACTCAAAGCTTTCTAATAAGCTTTCAGTTCTTCCGCATGCATCTTTCTTGCAATTGAGTATTTTTTTTTAACCAATAACTCATTTGTAGCCTTCCAAATGTGTCATAACACACACACACAACTCACTGAAAGAGTATTCAACATGTATCCATCAGCTATTAGAATATTCAAGTATTGGATTAATATGTTTTATGAGACAGTATGCCTCCTCCATCAAAGCACCAAAATGCGACGTAAACAGCAGGAATATTCCCCACATGATGATTTGGTGACTAACCAACTGAAAAGGAACCAAAACATTTCAAGATTTTCTTCGGAAATATTTTCACAATAAATTGCCAACGGACATGGTGCTAAAACAAGGGGATCGAACGTGATTCCAGGCTGCCAACATCGTATGATCACAACCGAGAATCTGATCCGTATTGCTTGGAGATGCTTACATTCACAGCAAGTACGCACCAAGGCTATTCTGTGTCGGGTGTTGATATGTCAGCTGATATTGGTAGTTCAACATTGCTGCAAGAAATTTTTTTTTTTGGTATGAAGTTTTTCTTGATCTTGTAGTTTTGGATTCTTGTTTGATTGTTAGCCATCGATGAATATATGACTGAATTCTAATCATTATTGAATTACACGCAGTCAATTTGAGGTTACGTAGTTCAGAAGGGCGCGGTCTCTTTTACTCCAAGAAATCCAGAAATAGACTATAAATGTACCGATGTAGATATATGGATTACGATATGACAATTCTGAAAATTTAGGATACAAATCTATAGCAAGCAGGACAGTAACAATTATTGTTCTTGCTAATGTTAATTATCTATACTTCTAGTTTGCAAGGTTCAAGTGGTCCAGAGAGTAATAATGCCTTTCATGTTATGAAATGTTTTCAAGTTATGTAAATTTATTGTTACAGGGAATTAAGGTACATTTCTTACTAAGAAATGGACATATTGTATAAGTTTTAATTAGCATCTACAAACCAATTTCAGAGCCCATCACTTATGAACTTGATTTTATATGTCTTCTGAATGTCGTGCTATGCAGAATAAATTGCAATGTTAGAACACATGGAAAGGCTATTTGACGATTATCCATCAAGTATTAGGATATTAAGTGTTAGATACGTTGCATGATACCGGTATGTCTCCTCCATCAGAGCATCACAATGCAACATGGACAGTAGGAATTTCCCCAGATGATGATTTGGCCATTGAACAATTGAAAATGAATTTGGGATCCGAAAGCGACAGTGGAATTTTTTTTCTCAACAAATTGCTAACGGACATGGAGCTAAAGAGCGGGGGTTGAATATGTATCCAGACGGCCAACATTGCATGATCACAGTCGAGAATCTGATCCATGTTGGTTGGAGATGCTTACATTCAGGACAAGAATGGACGGAGACTACTCTATGTCGTATGTTGATATGCCAGCTGATATTGGTTAGTTCAACATTCTCGGATATTGTGACTTGTAGAAATTTGGTCTATGTGATGGGGAACGTGGCATTTTCGGAAGACTCGAAACGAGTATTTGGTAAAAATACTCAATCCCTCGAAAGATGCATGAGCAAGTGCAGTAATGGAACTGAGCTCTTATTAGAGAGCTATGAGCTGGGTAAATGATATGATAATGTACATAGTTCCAAGATTGATGGCTGTGCACTTGCATGGAATCAAATTTCAGGTGCTTGCATAATCATTTTGGGCAATTGATATCTATGATTCAAAGAGTCAAAGCCAACAGAGATGAGAGTGAAGCATCCTATGGAGCAAGCATCTCATACAACTCTTTTGTCCCTAGGTAATTACTAACTGCTTGCATATATACCCGCTTGTAGACTTCATCATCATCATTCACTTTAGCAACATCCGTTTTCATCATAAAGACCTTCCACCATTTTCAGTTCCCGGTTTGAAGACTTCGTGATTGATTCCAAGCTTTGGTGCCCGTGATTCTTTACACCTTGGGTAGACTTTTGTTGGAAAAACAATCCTTGAGGCAGGAGGATTTGACATGTGCCCTCATGTAGGAATCTTGGGTAATTTTCAGAAAACACCCATGCATACTGGGGGGCTTTTGCAAAAAACTACTATGAACTTGACAATCAGAGAGAACGACCGTGAACCTACCCCGCGAAGTGCTCATGGCTAGCACCGTTAACTCTGATGGAAGACATGACTGGCATGGGAGTCTAAAGAACAAAAAAAACCCATTCGCCGCCGGTGACCCCATGCACAATGACATTGCCACCCCTCTCTCTCCCCCCCTAACCCGAACCTCTTATCATCCAGCCTGCCCTCCCTCACACACACTAGCCCTACCCGCGACCCATGTTGCCGATGATGACTCTCCCCCGCCCTAACTCTAGCCTCAGCCCCGGTCACCCATGATGTCTCTCTTTAAACATAACTAGGAGAAAATATGCAAAGGGTCACAAAAGTTAGTTTATGTCATTTTACACTTCTTTCCATAATTTCTCCTAAAGGCAAATGCATACTCATGAAATTTGCGTCCTTGAAAATTTGTTATGGTTATATATATATCAATTGATGCAATCACATTTCACTTGTCCAGGTTCTTCCTCTTATTATTGCTTAAGATGCAATGTTCAAGGAATTTTGATTCATCCAACCGAAGGATATGTTCATTACAAGGCAATTTTTGTAATGTATATGCATTGTGTCCATGTTCTTTGTATAATGTAGTAATTTGAGGAGCAAACCTAAGGATTCACTGAATGCATGAGTATAATTTGTAATACCTCAACTCCACGTAATTTATATATACCCATCCTTTTCCCCCTTCGATGTCACTACAACATATTCAACTACGGAAAAAGAAAGGCAAGGTAAACATATATAGGTTCTCAAGTTCTTCTAAGGTATTATGCTTTATTTATTTATTTTTTTTTCATTTTATTGTAATTCTTGGTTATTAATTTTACGTATTTTTTTTGTCTTTTATATGTAAAAAAGGATTTCATATGGCGGGGAGAGCTGAAAACAAGAAAATGGAAAAGATCATTCATGTAGTTGATCCTTCCAATCAAGATAGGCCATCATCGCCTTGCATCCCTGTCACTAAATTGATAACAATATTTTCCAAGTCTTTAGAACATGAAAAAATCTCCTTAATGAAAGAGATCCAGAAGAGCTTTATGGTAAGCCATTATATTTAATAAAGTTTCCCAAATGGTAAAGTTTTGATCATGACTACGGGGAAGATAACTTTGATCATTTTCCATAAACTTGATGTTGATATGTGTCATGTAGGAGAAGACGATTAGTCGTCATGAAATGGCTAGCTACATCAAATCTATTATTGGGGATGATGATTTGCTTGTTTCAATCATCAAAACTTATAACGCTAAGGTGTGAATCTATTGCAGAACTTTATTTTGCCATTTTTTGAATACATAATTAACTTGGGTTATGTTTCATTTATACACATCTGGCTATATATCTAAATTAAACATGTTGGAGATGCTAATTTTCTTTTATATTATATACAAATAAAAATAAAAGAAAAATTCTTCAAACAAAAAATTTACTTTTGACTTTTTTGTTTAAAAAGAGGATTAGATTCTATTTTTATGCATACCCAAACCCTTGTTTTTTATTTCATCATAGTTTTTTATAATCTTTTTTTTTTATAGAGTAAGGTTCTATTAGTTTAGTATAGAAATAATTTACAGGACGTCTTAGATGTTTAAATCCATATTTCAATCCATATAATTATCCAAAAAATCAATTGATTCGTTCTTGAGAGCCTAGAAATCAATCATTAGAAATAAATTCAATTCCATTGTTCGAAAACAACATAAGAAACAAAGGAATAGAGCGATTTGAAAGATCGGAGCAAGGGATCTATTTTGTTATTTCTACGAATACATTATATGTAACGATTTAGAATATAAATAAAATTTGTCAGTTTCTTTTAAAACAGTAAAACTTATAAGTTGAAGTGATGTATTGTTTTTGTGATTAATGTGAGTTTATCTTAGAGAAACATATGACTATTTTTCTAGTTAGGTTGATATCTTTAAAAGCTTATATGTATTAGCAATTGATCCAATCATTTGCTTTAACAAAAAAATCTCATCCATTAATCATATTCATAATATTACTTGTTAAACGGTTTATACGCTTATAGGAAATAAATCATCTAAATTTCTCTCAATGTTTTGCATTATTGATAATTCGATTAATATTATATTCTCCACATCTTAGTATTTTGCGAGAGATGTGCATTTTAAGTTATTATTTGTCTCCTGTTTATGCCAACAATCTTATTAGAAATAAATATCATTAGTATTAATTTTCTTTTCACAATCAGCATGGTTAACTTTTTTAATATTTTATTTTCTTTTTGCAGTTAATGGCGATAACCGTGATCCCTAAATCAGATTGATGTGTGGGATGAGGTCAAGAAAATAAAGAATCTTTATTATTCTCATTGTTTTCAATTTGTTGTGTGTGCGTGTGTGTTTTGTTGTTCTTGTTGTCATCATATTTCAACTATTGCCAAATTAGCTTTCATGAAATCTATAATATGACATGAATTAGTGATGTAATCAAAATTTCATGTCATATCCGTATTCTTTATATCTGCATCGGTGCTAAGACAATAATACCCTTCTCAACTACAAAATGATGCAACATTCAGGAGCGTACCCAAGTAGGGTCCAATGTGTCCATGGACCCCACTTTGAAATTTGCAAATGTACACAGGCTATTGGGTAAATAATATCATCTCTACCCCTATTCTTTCCGCAACTTCGCTTCTAGCATCACCGAGGCTCCCGACTCCGAGGGAATAAAACGCTATAGATAACCTAAATAGTGAAATTTGATTACTCAATTTATCCATATTCTTCTTCTTCATCATCATCTTTGTTAATCTAATTAATAAAAAAAAAATCTGATCATCTATCCTTGATTCCCTATTCTTTATCATCATCATTTTCTTCTTCTTCTATCTCTCCACTTTCTGTGCTTATACTTAGGTACGTACTAAACTCAGAATGAGAGAAGATGAAGATATGTTATTCTTTAAAATATGAGAAACTCTCGTCAGAAACCTGAACTCAAAATTTTCATTAAGAACAACAATTCAAGCAGTGGTGGCCTCTCAACCTTTAAAGCTCAAAATCTTCTGAAAATTCAAGTTGAGATGAAAAAATGACGAAGGCTAGGATGCAAAGCAATAGGAGGTCATCAAGATCGCTACCCAAACTTTGTTTATGAATTAATTGCATAGTACAGAGACTAAATTTGAACATAGTATTGTTATTACAAAGGGTTCTAATCGTAGCTATTATTGTTATTGCATTTTGTAAGTGAGAGTAAAAAAGCAGGGTATTTAGGAGATGATTGTGAGAGATCGATGCATTATTTCTCCTTTAATTTGATTGCTGACAAGTCAGTTTTTACTTCTATTTTAAATAAGCTCTTCTTTTTGTTATTGTAGCCCATAATAGAGAAATACTAGAACGAACTTGAGATGTAATGAGGTTTAGGTACCAATTAACGCACAAAAAAGAAATTCATTATTGTGTTTAATTATTAATTAATTTGGACCCCTTTTCCAAAGATCCTAGCTCCACCATTGGCAACAAGTAGTCAATTTGAGGGTACGTAGTTCAGAAGGGCTATGTCTCTTTTACTCCAAGAAATCTAGAAAAATACTACAAATATACCGATGTAGCTGTATGGATTACGGATATGACAAACTCTGAAAATTTAGGATACAAATCTATAGCAGGCAGGACGGTAACAATATTGTTCTTGTTGATGTTTATTATGCGTACTTTTAGTTTGTAAGGTTCAAGTGGTCCGAAGAGCAATAATATCTTTGATGTTATGAAATATTTTCAAGTTATCCAAAATTTTTTTATAGGGATGGTATGTTTCTTACTAAGAATTGGGCAGCTTGTATAAGTTTCAACCATCTACAGACCAATTTCAGAGCCTATCATTTATGAACTTCATTTTATTTTCTTGTTGGGATATGCCTCTTATACGTCTGCTGAATGTTGGTAAAAATACTCAATCGCTAAAAAGATGCATGAGGAAATGCAGAGCGCTTATTAGAGAGCTACGAACTGGGTAAGTGATATGATAATACACATAGTTCCCGGATTGATGGCTGTCCACTTGGATGAAATCAAATTTCACGTGCTCATCACATAATCATTTATAAGTGCAATTGATATATATGATGCAGAGGCAGCGTTCACAAGTTGAATGGAAATGATCAACACAATGGTGGCAGCTCTTCAAATATATCTCCTAAATCCCCTATGCAGCAATGATATCATACAACTCTCCATCCCCAGGTAACTAAGTGCTCGCATGCCTGCTTGTAGACTTCATCATCATCGTTAATTTTAGTAACATTCATTTTCATCGTAAAGACTTTCAACCGTTTTGTGTTGGCGTTTTGAAGACTTTGTGATCGATCCCAAGCTTTGGTGCTTGTGATTCTTTGGACTCTGGGTAGACTTTTGTTGAAAAAACAAGGGTCAATTGCGAACACACCCCTTGTAGTATCACTGAGTTGCACTTACAACCCCTGTTGTATTGTTTGTTGCGTTTACACCTCCTAAGAACCAAACTACCCATGTAGTCTTTTGTCTTACTGTTTGGTTTTTAGGGGGTGTAAACGCAACAAATAATAC
>JBAKGM010000001.1:39940355-39962335 GCA_037177215.1 Asparagus racemosus
CGACGAGGAGGCAGTAGGCGGAGCCGCGGGTGGCGAGGCGCAGGGCGCGCCGCTCGCGCTGCGCGCCGGCGAGGCGCGAGTCGAGCTGCGGCTTCAGTTCGAGGAAGCAGCCGCGGATGCCGTCGAAGCTGACGGCTGGGAAGGGGTTGGGGGTTTGGTCGAACTTCTGGAAGATGCCGAAGGCGAAATCGCACTGGGACCGGGAGATGGAGGGCTCCTCATCGGCGGGGAGGAGATCGAGGAGGTCGGCGATGGGGGAGTAGACGGAGGCGGCGAGGTCGAGGGAGCGGCGGAGGGAGAGGAAGAGGGCGGAGGTGGACTCGGTGGAGTCGAGGTAGCGGGAGACGAGGCGGGTGAGGGGGTTGGGGGCGGAGGAGGCCAGGGTTTCTTGGATCGAGGAGGGGTCGGGGTTGAGGACGGTGCGGACGAGGAGGCTGGGGTCGGACTGGTGGCGGTGGAGGAGGATTTGGGACCGGATTTCGTTGCAGGAGTTGGTCTTGACGGCGTCGATGTACTCCCGACGGAGGTTGATGGTGTTCGGGGAGTTGGCGGTGCTGCCGGCCGGTGATGGACTTTGGCAGCCGTGATTTCGATGATCTCCATCTGCTGTTTAAAAAAAAATGAAAAATTAATTGAGATGGAGGAATAAGGGTCTGATAGTATTTAATTTTACCATTAATTTTTTACCTGTTGGTGTTGGAGGTGGAGTAGGGGTCGGTCTGCTGCTGGTGTTGTTGGAGACGCTGAAGCAACGCATAAGAGTTTTTTTTCTCGCAGCGATGGAGGAGAGAAAATATCGGGTGCAGAACTTAAAAAGAGTAGGTTGTAGAGTTATAAGCACTTATTAAAAGCTAATTAAGATTCGCTTCCCCATCTTTTTCTATTAGGGGTATAATAAAATAATTCTCCAGTGTCTTTTGTTTCGGGCAAACTCAGAGCAACTTGTTCCCGAAGACAAGACGGCCCAGTCCCAAGGTCAACTCGTGAAATTAGTTTTTGCCCGATTACCCGACCCGGTTTCGTCCATGATGGGTTCGGATCGAGCCTGATTTCGGACAGAATCGAGAAAGGCTGTTAGTTTTTTTGTTTTTTGTTTTTTTAAAATTTATATATATAATAGGGCTGTTAGTTTTCTTTTATTTTTAAAAAAATTTATAATAGGCTGTTAATTAGGGGGTGCAAACGGATCGAATACGGCCAGGATATGAAACGTACCGTATATAAATTAATTTACGGATCACGGAATACAGATATACCTCGGACTTCTGAAACAAATATAGATCACTTAATCATCACAAACTAACCTCAAATCATTAATTAATCTAAGAACTAAAACAATTTGTAAATTTATAGTCAACATATATTCAGACATATCTGAATATATCACTACATATCAATATTCGCAGTGACGAAAAACAAAGTGAGTTAATTGCACGCAGACATTAAAGTAATCGTCGCTTTGGATGGAATTTTTTTCGACTCTTTTACCATGGATGGAATTTTTGCGGATATTACCCTTGGATGAAATTAGTGAGTCTAAGAGCAAAACAGACAAAAATATTTAACTCTGGGGGTCTATCGACAATGAAAACTCTAAGGACAGTAGGTTCCAAACAACGATACTTTTGAGCGAACCCTTTCCATTTTGATGGGTTTGAAGATGGGAGTATGTGAACCGAATCCTTATCATGGCTATTAGGCGTCGAATCTGTCTATTGCAACTTATCAGAATCCAAAGAAATCATATGAAGGATCTCTTGCATTTCCTCGAGCATGAACAATTATGTAGATTGTGATGTACAAAAAGTAACTGCAGTTACAAGAAACTTGCATTCAAAACTGCAAGAAATTTTAATATAAGAGTATAATCTTTGTGCATACTTCATCTCATCTGAAAAGAATTCCGTGGGCTGTAAATAAAATCCATACCCCCTTTAACCTGATACTGAACTGCATGGATCCTCACCTTCAGTGAAATCCATAAACTGTGAAGCCTGGTACTGAAAAGCTTAGAAAAGTTAGACTATGAAAGCTGCAAATATTGCGCTAATTCTGGAAACAAGATTCAAGCAAGAGTTTGATCAAGCGCTAACAATAGCTAGAACTTCGCCCCGAAGCCCTTTTAACAAACTATATGAAATCTTGAAGCTTACCAATTTATTACTGACAGGAATATTATTGAAATGTCAAGTAACAAAAATAGTTTCGAATGCCAGAAATCTTTCCAGCGTAGCGTACTTATACATAACTCATTCTTCAAACCTGTTATGTCAAAATTATGGCAACAGTGATTGTGGAAGAATTAATCAGTACAGCAGTAAGCTAGTCTTGTAAGCTATGTCGATAAACAATCTTAAAATGGTGCAATTGTGAAATATGTACTTCCCATAGAATTTTCATACCCATTCCAAAACAAATTTACAATTGTAAAGTAATTATAAGTACCTGAACATATATGAAAATACATTGTCAGATATCTACAATAGAACATGGGAATTGTAGCATCCTCTGATGATACCACTGGTAACGTAAATATTGTACCTCAAAGGCTAAGAGGACACAAATCTACCCCATAAACCTTTTATAACTTTTAGTGCAGCACCAATAACTAGAACCCAAATGACAGCTCCCAGCCCAACAAGAAATGAGACAAAAAGGAATCCACCATTTTTGCGATCCTCCCTCCTTTCACCAGGAGGAGGATTTCCAGCTTCTTGAATCTGCTCTGCCCTAAAGCTCAATACTCGTTCAAGTGCTCTGCTTATCAAGGCATTCTCTGATGCAAAGGCGGGACTACTTGGTACAGAATCTAAGAAGGCCATGAGTGTGGAATTGAACAAAGATCCTGAGGGACTTGCAATCCCGTTCATCTCCCCTGTGCCCAAACCTACATAATTCAGTAGCATATACAAATGAGAGAAGCACTAATGTGCACAAAAGATCAGTGGACGGAAATTGAAGGTGATTAAGCACCTGACGAAGTAGCCGTATTTGACTCTATAGCATTCGAGACATTAACAGCTTCCTCCTGTGGCCAGATCTCGGTAGTAACATGAGATGCTTGGCTAGCTGTCTTATTGACACTAAAGCCATTCAAGGATGGATATTGATTTGTTCGTTGATCGGGTCCCAGAGCTTCAGCCAAGTACATTTGGGCATCAAAGTAATCATCCATATCAATCAACCCGCCAGTAATTGCAATATGATCATTGTTGCTAATATCATCTGTTCTCCAATCTATTGAATCAAGATCATTCAAGTCTTTAATTTCTAGAAATTCTTCATCGGCTACCTCTTGTTCCTGCACTGCATCACTGGTCAAGGACGATAACTCCGGGAGTTCTACTGGTTGTGCATAAGCAGCAGAAGGTGATGGTGTGATCTGAAAGCTTGTTATGGAGCTCCCATGCTCACACCAAGTACCAGTTTGTTGCGGAAAAATATCATTTTCATAGGATGGAGGACACAAAGTATTGCTTATAACATAAGCTTCAGTGTTCGCCTGCAATAAAAGTGATTGTTCCAAAACAGACTTAGTCAACTAATTCACTAGAAATGAAGTTTATTTAATACAAATAAGTTAAAAAGTTGGTTGTACTAAAGAGGTTACTGTTAAACTTGAGAGAATTCCGATAAAGAAATAACACTTCATCTATGCTTATTCTACTTCTCTGCGTGAGAAAAGTGGATCTAATGCAAAAGCTTACCAAAGCAAGCAACATGCATGTTTCACGACTCCTAATCATGTCCTAGAGATGTTTGGATAGTACAAGGAATGGTGTTGAACTTGCATACCTCAGGAACTACATCTGGCTCATTAGACATTTGCAGCAAAATATCCTCAAGATCATAACTTGGAGGTGCATTCATTTCCTCATTCAACTCTCTATCAACTGAATGACTCTGAAGATGCTCTTCAGATTTGTCCCCTCTGTTACTTTGGCTCCCAAAACTATCATCTCGAACATCGTTGTTCAGACCATAACATTCAGAACTTTGTGGAATCACATATAGCTCATTTGACATTTGCAGCAAACTGTCCTCGAGATCATAATATGGTAGTCCACTCCTATTAACATCTAATATTCTATCAACTGACTGGCACTGAAGATGCTCATTTTTGTTGCCCATGTCAGTTTGTTTCTTGAGACTATCATCAGGAACATCTTCCTCCCATTCTTCTTCTCTAAACGGTGCACCATACTGCTCTCCGTTCTTGGGACCAGGTCCACTCTTTCTAAAAAGCTTATAGAGTGCACAGTAATCCTGCAAAGATAAATTAACACATATAAACTAACATCTAAAAAGGATATCTTATGGAGAATCCCTAAGGTTTACATTATTTGCAGAAACCCTCTATGGGTTTAAATGTAACAGTTTGACCCCCTCCTTTTTAGTTTCTTTAGTGTTAATTAGGATGAAAAAAATTCTATCATAATAGAACATGACAATTGTCTTACTTCTATGTAACAATATATATGATTATTACATTAAAATTGATGATTACATAAAAAATGATGATTATTTGACTAAAAGTTGAAGATAAGGGGGGTAGAGTCACTTCTATAACCTTAAGGGGGGTTTTCTGTCATTTAAAAACCATAAGGAGATTTTTGTGTAATTTATCTCATCTCAAAACGAAAGAAAATAACACTCGGTTTGTTTTGGACTTGAAACTTGTTTGGCTACCTGCACATTGCTGCAGCTCATAAGAACTTGCTCATCCAAGGTGTACTCATGCATCACCCAATCAGTTCGCTTCCCTTTTGGAGCCCGGCCATCATAGTAGACTAGAGTTTTCTTGTTACCCACAGCCTTGGAGTTATGACAGATGGTACGGTCCTTGCCCGTGGCCTTCCAGTAGCCATGCTTGCTTGCCCGATTAGTTCTTGATCCATTTGGGTACTTCCTATCTCTGGGGCTAAAGTAGTACCATTGCTTGTCACCGCTTCTCAACAACGATTTTTCTACACAAATTAAACCAATACTATTTTAGCATGAACAAGCAAGACAAAATTAATCAAACTAAAACCAAAATTTTCTGAAGCATTCTGCAGTTTAATTAAGGGCAAGACAAAGACTTGTCATATTCCGGTAATGAGCACAACCAAATGGACATTGGCTAGCATAATATGCAACATAGATTGCGGAATTTCAGAAACATAGTTTGTGTAGATATTTCAATTTTAAGAGCATAAACACATGGATGCAACAAAAGTGCCAGAAACCCATTTTTTCAGTTGAAATTATGCGCACATGTATTCGAAGTAAGTAGTAAGCATTTACATCTATGAGATAGATAATATCTATTATCTCTATAACTATATCAATTGCCACATGGGCATTGTTACCTCAACATCCAGCGGTAGTAAGAAACTCGGGAAAAAAAGTCTTTATTGAAATTAAATTTCGCATTTCATGATTATAATATATCCCATTTACTCTGAACTTTCAATACAAATGATCACTTAATATCGAAATGCATTACATTTACATTGCACACATTAGAAGAACTATGAACTTGCACTAAGGAGAAGTAACAACAAAACTTTTATCCTAACTTTTTGGGGTCAGCTACATGAATCATGTTCTTCCACTCAGTTCTATTATGGGTATCTCCTCTGTTAAGTTAATTATCATCAAAAACTTTTTAGTTTAGGTATATCTCAAGCCCCCTTCACTCCATTAATTATAATCTTATCACTTCTCTTACTATAATCTCACCATTCATGCTCAATAGGATCAAACCCACATTTTCAGTTGAAATTACAAGCACATGTAACTAAAGCATTTAACACTTACATCTATATACAGATAGATTATGTCTGTGATTATACAACAATGGGTTTGTCATCTAAACATTCAGTAACGGTAAGAGTCTCAAAAAACTTGTATTTCAACTTCAAATTTCACATTTTGTCATCGAAATTTCCTATTTTGACACTCAATTCTCAATCCAAACGATCAACTGACACCAAAATCGTCACTTTACATTTACATTCCATTACAAAAAGATAGATAATTACAAAAACAAAACAAAAAAAAAATCAAATTGAAGGTACCTGGAAGTTCCCAAGGGTCCCACTTGTAGACATCAACATCACCGATCATCCGGAGCTTGAGCCGGCGACCGCAGATCCTGCGCTTAAGATAATAAAGAACCAGCTCCTCATCAGTGGGATGAAATCTGAACCCTGGGGGCCACCAGTCTGGGTCCCCTCCGCCATTGAGCACGTGGACACCGCCCTCCGCCGGCGCCGAGGTCAGGCTCCGTTCATGGGGCCCACCGCACTCGGGCGCTGCACCCATCTATGTCTCTCCCCTCCTGATCTCTTCCCCGCTCTGCGACCGAGATCCGAGGTGAGAAATTCGAGGGAAGATGAAAGGGGAAAGGGGGGGAAAACAATTTGGTTGATGCGGAGAACTGGGGGTAAAAATTAGAGCTTTGGAATTTGAGAGGGGATTTGGGATTTAAGAGAGTGGGGAAATTTACTGGAGTTAGCTTGGCGAACACTACTTTGGTTTCATTCGCGTGTCGGGTCTGTTCGGATCAGTCGTTTATCTACTTTGACTGGTTTATTTTCACAAAATCCCCTGGACTTTGGAATGAGTTGCGCACAGCACCAAAACATGCATGGGTCGCGCACCATAATCAAAACATAGACAAACACGAGATCTCTCATTTTGTTATGTGCCCATTCTAAAACTCTCAGCTTTAAGCTTTAGTTAAAGGTAGCGTAATGGTGACCATCTCAATTAAGTACTAGTGCACCTAAAACAAGTTGTGGTAATTTATATTTCTAGCATACAAAGTTGGTTTTTAGAATTATTTTCATTAAATTAGACTTTTCCTATGGAATAATATTACAAGTTTAAAATTTATATGTGTTCAATAATTTAGTGCCTAATCTAGATAAAATTTCTAGCTCCGTCCTTGGATATATCTCAACTAGATCTTACAATACTCATTCCGAATGACCATGATTTTGATTTTACATGAATGTCAAGAGATTCTACCTTAAAGTAGATAAAAACTATGATATATATTACTCTTTACTTACAATTATTATTTCCTTCCATTTCTCAAATAATGATTTTATTTCGTTTTAAAATATATATATATTTTTAGTTTCGGTCAAACTTGGAATCCCGGGTGACCTTTATGAAACTAGTTTATAGCTATCTTTTGAGAGATTTGATTCTACTAAATGATTTAGTCAGTTACTTTTTCTTCCTTGTGGATTCAAGGTTTCTCATGACTTCAAGATTAAAGCCTCGTTGGTAAAATCAGAGAAATAATCAGAAGTAGTCAACGGGCGAAAAGTAAGCCCTCACGTTGTTATTATTTATGTTATAAAAAATATTAAAATCTTATCCTGAACTTAAAGCTTTTTATTACTTAATCAGCTATAAGTCTATTGCGTGAGACCTTTATGATTACTTTCTATCTGTTAATTTAATGGCTATAGAATAAATTATTAGTGCAAAATTAATAAAAGGATAAAGATCATTAGAAGGTGATGAAAAGGTTTTGAGAGTCACGGTTTAGTCCAACCTAATACTGCCGCGTGGCACATTCTCATTTGGACAATTCATTTTATTATTGCATAGCCACCACAATTGACTCATTCATATGGAGTCAGTCAGTTGAGATGCGTTACATGTTCAAAAGTCCTTTTATTTTTATTTTTTTCCCTTTTGATTATCAATTCGATTTCAGCACATGCAAGTTACAAGTAAAAAAAAAAAAAAGAAGAAGATACGTACGTTTCATAAAGATAGAAATACAAAAAATGTTATATCATAACAATACATTCATTTTTTATTTGGCTGCTAAGGAACATTGATAAAGAAATATAACTTTTAAAATCTATTAATATATTATTTTACATAATAAAGTTATATATTCTAATATTTATTGCAAACATAAGAAGATTGGTTTCGATTTTAACATAGTCAGTGTGTATCCAGGAAAAACAAAATAGTTTTCATTATGTAATGTACAAGTATACACAAACGCATTGTAGCGGTGAGAACATGAAAATCATTTAGAGCTCTTAGAAGTTAAAAACAAAAAGAGTGGATTAGGTTGATTCCCTTTTGGCCCATCTAGTTCCCATAAATCCTATATGCTAATAGTCTTACAGGCCTTGACAAAGCCCAAACCGAATCTCCCAGTGGGAGATAGTAATATGAAAAAAAAACCATGATAATTGGCTATAGTCTTACAGGCCTTGACAAAGCCCAAACCGAATCTCCCAGTGGGAGATAATAATATGAAAAAAAAACCATGAAAATGGGCTATAGGACTATAGCCCACACCTCAAACATTTCTATTTAGCCCATGAAACATCTAGACGGGCGTAAGTTACTCTGTTTAATTATTGAAATTCGGTGGGGCCTCTGTTCGGATCTTTGACGTTATATCCTTAGAATATAAAAGGGTTATTTCGATAATAGCCCCCAAACCCTCAATATTGCAAAATTAGCCCCCCAAATCTTTGAAAATGATCTAAGGCCCTCCTAAATCTTTAATATTTTGATATTAGCTCCCCAAATCTTTAAAGTTGATCTCAGACCCCCAAAATCCTATTAGTATATTGAAATAAGGCCCCCTAGCTTAAAATTTGGCTGAAAAAGAATTATTCTGTTTGCTTTTAACTTTTTTGGTGATTTGTCAGCTCTACCCCTCTCATTCAAACCCAAATCCATTAATCACTTTAACTTATATCCGTTAAGCTCCCCAAATTTGTTTAATAAAACCATAACACAAACCCATTTTATATTTCATCTTCTCTAACGTCTTCTGCAACAACTCTCTTCAGCTCTAATCCCAAATTTGCATCGAGTAGATTCCTATTGGGGAAGACGTCCGAGAAGACACTGGAGAAGATGAAAGTGGAAATGGGTTAGAGTAAGTATTTTATTAAAGAGATTTGGAGAGCTTAACGACTATAAGCTAAAGTGGCTAACGGGTTTGGGTTCGTGTGAGAGAAGTATAACTAGCAACTCACCAAAAATTTAAATTAAACAAAATACTTTCCCCGTTTTAACTAGATATTAATTAGAGGTCGTATTTCAACATACTAATAGAATTTGGGGGCTTTGAGATCAATTTCAAATATTTGACGGCTAATGTTGAAATATTGAAGATTTAGGAGGGTTTGAGATTAATTTCGAAGATATGGCGGCGCTAATATAGAAATATTGACTATATAGGGGGCTGATATCAAAATAAAACAATATAAAATTATATTCTAAATCTGTGATTGAAGATATTCTAACAATTTGCAGTACAAGATGCAAGGGATAAAAGAGCTATATATGTATGCTCCCTTTGTCGATCAACATAATCTGAATATAATCGTATGTATCTTAAACCCTTGTTATTTTGGTTATATACACCGTATTCTTCCTTTGCATTTAAAAAAAAAATTTTTTTGATTAATGCCAGAGAAGATACTTTGATTCAAGAAGAAAAATATCCCTTTTTTGCTGGAAACGCGGCTGCAAGCTTTTCAGGTTGATGGGTCGACGAGATGTGTATATATGCATATTGCATATATAGACTTTTGTGAGCCTATCTATGATGTTGGAGTTTATGAGGCTAGCTCTCAATTGGTTTATGCAGTATGTGATCAAATGAAATGGGCCAATTGAGCGCAGAGGGGCCCAAAAGAAAGATCATACAGGGAAGGAGCAAATAGTACACAGAGGCACTGCAATATTTCAAAAATTATTAGGGCTCTATTTAGCAACTCCTTAAAACGAGACTAGGTTTGGTCCTGATCCCATTTTATTTTAAAGAGAAAAGTGTTCAGGAAAAAATGAATCAAGATTGATCCAGTTTTTTCTAGGCAAAAGTGACCTCTAAACTAGTTTTTTTTTACCAGTGAGTTGGTTTACGAAAGAACCGTTTAGAAACAAAGTTGGATCAGAATTGATCCTAGTTCAGTTTTGTTACGCTTTGCCAAATACACCCTCAAATAAACATTTGAAAAAGAACTCTTAAAGCTCATCTTATTGTTATTTTTTTAATAAAATTTTTTTATCACATCTCATGACTTAAGCATACTTAAATTAATGTTTTTCTCGATTTGAAGGAACTTCTAAGATGCTAATAAGTCACAAGGGATCCTTCATGGAAAGGGTCTCTAGATGCAAAAGACTAAAATGATCAATAAATCATTGGGGCCAGGGCGTTACAATCCGCGGGCGCAATCAATCAAAGCTTGCACCTTCCCTCAGTTGCAATTTGCAAGACAACACTACACATCCATTAAATTAAGGTCCCTTGCTAGCACTTTCCTGCCTCTATGTATTACATACTTATGATCAATTATTTTATGGACATATTATAGGTGCACCTTCGGCAATATGGGAACTTAGCAACTTGTGACCCCTATGGAATCTGTGTACATTAGCGACATCAGAAAATCTAACCACAAATCAACGATAAAAAGAGCAAAAGAAATTAGAGAAATAATCATAAAGACGCCTAGATTTAACAAGATTTGACAATCAATGTGATTATCTACGTCATTGAAGTACAACCAGCTTATGATTCCAATAATAATCAATGAAGGGTAACAGTCAATCTCTCAAATCCTAATCTTACCTCCGCGCCACCTCTATTTTTCTCTCTTCTAGATATGAAAAATAATAGCAGGCTAAAGGTACATTTACAGTGGAGCCATCACATGGGGCAATTCTGTAGGCGTCCAATTCTGAGTCCTGGTGATATGTATTTTGCATGTAAATCAGGCTCCACAAAGAACAATATTATGCCATAATATACGAGCTATATATTTAACACTATAGAGTGAACAATGAGCCATCTTCTGCAACATACTAAAATATGAGTAAGTATCTCTGCAGCACATTGACATTACATGACAACTGCATGATAGATACAAATAGCCCTCTTATAAAAGAACACAAACCTCCCACAACTTCATCAGCACTCCATTCAACCTTTTCATCAGCTAAAAAATCACCCCCATGGCCCGTGGGCTGGTGAAGAAGCTGCTCCTCTGCGGCTCAAAGAGCTTCGGCACCACCGATGACAACAACAATCTCAAACAAGGGCACATTTGGGTGTGCGTCGGACTCGAAGAGCCACAGAGATTTAACCTGGATGCTCATTTTCTGAACCATCCTCTGTTCGAAGATCTTCTACAGCTTTCGGTCGAGGAGTTCGGGTATTCTTACGGCGGCGCGCTGAGGATCGCCTGCGAGACCGAGCTTTTCTTGCATCTGTTGCGGTTGCTGAGGAGCAGCAGCGCTTCTGTGCATTGCATGAAGGTTCAGGATCTCAGGGAAAGCTTTTATGCGCAAAAATGTCATCACGGTCGACAACTGATCAATGCTCTTTAGCTAAGCTATAAGAACTTCATAAATAAAGAAAATGGAAATGGTCTATCAGATACTTAATCTCTGATCATTCTTTCGTATAGATGAGATGGTTAGATTGATATGTACTTCTTCAAGAAGTAATTGGTACCTCTCAAGAAAATCATCCTCCAAATTTGAAGGAGATTTGAAATTTTTTGAGTAAAGAAATTAAGCATAAGAAATAATCGTGACTGTTCTGTAATTTTTTTACTTAATTTATATTTTTTTGCAGAATGTAGATTTTCCAGTCAGTCTAACTCAAATATGTAAGACTTAAATTTCACAATGAAACAGAGAACTGCAACTGTATTTGATTTTTGCAAATTACAACTGATTAGTTTTTAGTTATTCACTAAGCATATGTATAGAGTATTTATTGGGAGTAGAGTGTGATACTATAAATGGCGAATTGAGGCCGCGAGGAAAAGGCACAGATCCTAACTATCTTAGGGCTTGTTTGGCAACTCCTTCACTAACTTAGATAAGGAAATTAACTTAGATAAGGGTTTATAATGTGTTTGGCAAAAGCTTGTACAAGATTGAACTAGTTCTTTTTAGTTCAAAAAAGAGACTCTTATCTAGGTTATCTTTAGACCACCTCTATCTTGTTTCAATCCTAGCCTGGTTAAGGTCTTAACTAGATTAATGTGAAGTTGCCAAACACAACCTTAGTTTAACTTAAAAGATCTTTCTAAAATATAACTTTATTATCATCATCAGGGTAGGATACTAATATAATATCAAAAAAGTTAAGAATAATGTTGACCATGAAAAGTTTTTCCTAACTCACTCTTTTAAAAGGCGTATGATGATATGATATGATATGATATGACTAGTTTGAATGGACGTGCGTTGTACATGGTCAAATATTTTAATTGTTTAGTTTAGATTTATGTATTTGCTCACTCACTCTCTCAAATTAAAAATAGAATAATATAACCAGTAATTCACTCTCTCAAATTCTGTTTTTCCCTTATTATATGTCTAATGATTTGCTTCGTGATATCATCTATTCAACCAATATTAAAGTGACATACGCAATGCATGTTATAACATACATGTTAAAACTTTAAAAATAGTGTCTGCGTTATTCCAAACTTTATCATGGAATGTCAAGTACATGCATTTGTCAAAGAAAAACCTTCTAATAATGATTCAAAATAAATTTTAATTTAGTTAATCTAACTGTATATTTTTCAAGCCGAGCAATAGAAGAGACAATCATGTTCTTTCGAATTGCAAGGCAAAATAATTCTCCTATATCAGTTTATACTAATCGTAGAAGTGTAAATAAATTTGAGAACAAAAATCTTGACCTTGGGCCAATTTTGAGACAAATCACTAATATCATATACAAATCTTAGATAAACTGATCTTTTCTTATGGAGTCTCATTTTATAATGTCTAGGAAAATTATCTATAATTTAATAATGTTAGATATAAATCTTAGCCAAACTGATTCTTTTCTTATGGAATGTCATTTGATTTGTTCTCAAACAATTATCTATAACTTCGCATCCTATATATCAAGGATACTTCTATTAATTACCATAAAATCGCCGTATTATATATCCTATTAATTTTACAAAAACCTCCCATAGACTTTGATGGCTCTACACATATTCCTTTGACACTCTCTTTGGAACCAGGCTAATTGAGTGGTTAAGACGTTTAATTAGGTCAGCGAGTTAACAAATCTTTGTTAAGAGTTAAAATTACTTAAACCCTTATTTAGAGGGGTTAACTAATCCATGGGAGAAGGTGATCAAGATGAATTCCCTCTAAAAATAGGGAGAGAATTTTTTAGAAAAGATATATGTATTCACTAATTTAGGATATTTATAACAAGTAACCTCATTAATCATTATTTATTTTTTGAACACAAATAACTTAATCTTTCATTTTAACTATCTAATCTCAAAAGAATTAAATTATATTTAAGTCTTCATGACAAGTTAACTAAATTAATTCTTTTCCTCTCCTCATCACTTACCCTTGCTAAATGCCACCTCAATGTCTTTTATTCACAAAACCCCAATAAACTTTGGGGTGTCTCTCACAACCCCACCCCCCAAAAAGAAAACTTTTAACTTTGTCAACAGATCCTTACTTATACTTGCCAAATAATCTAAAATGTAGTTGAGAGAAACATTATCAATTAGGGTTGGTATTTGTGTTCCTTGTGAGTGGTAAATAACTAAATTGAGGATTTTTTCCCCTCTTTTCATTTATTAGTTGTTTGTCAATGATTGGTGGGGGTCCACTAACAAAAGGTTAATGTTAATGGGGGCTTTTAGAGATGAAAAAAGTTTATGGTGTTATGTGCAAACCCCTAAAAAAATCTTTTGTGAAATTGAAATATCTCAATGTAAACTAATGGGCTAATTCTGAAAAAGAACCTGAACTTTGGTGGATATAAAACAGGAACTTTTGTTATCTCAGTAACCACCCTTTGAACTTTAGGGTGTCCGACAAAACCCCTCTGAAGTTTACATTTTTCTCGTTGGAGCCTTTTACATGTGATTGGCAACTAATAAACTGTTGTTGAGAGAAAAGAACTTAAATTTTGTAATTTGTTATTTACAAAAACATATCCCCTCTACTTAAAAGGTTTTGAACTTTCAAAAATATTTTAGTTATTTTCAATTATATATAAAGGGATCTGGTGAGAAAAGAGTAAAGTTCATGGGTGTTTTGTCAAACCACCCAACACCAAGGAGGTTATGTGAGATAAAAAAAATCTGAGGATTGTAAAATTAAAACTAAAGTAGTTCTAAAGAATTTGAGTTAAATTAAAGTTACATAATGCACCATAAAAATAGATATTTTACAAATTTCAGTTCAAAAGACTTTGAAAGGATAAACTATATTAACGGCAGAGTTGCAATTTTTTTTTTTTTGTTTGCTTTCAGAGAAAAGTTATTGACCCACCCAACGTATCAGATGGAACAAAGAAAAAGTAGAGAAGAATTACAACTATAAGAATATAAACACAAAGACAACTTTTTTTTGTGGCAGAGCGAACAATGCTCTACTCCTAATATTTTCTTGTACTACTTCTCAACTAACTTGATTTATAGATTACAATTCATCTCTTTTAAGTAGAGATCTCAAATCTGAATAGCACTCTAATTAGAGTTTTTATATGAATAGGATTTGCTATTTAACTATAATTCTCTTGTAGAATTTTTATTTAAACAACACCCAATTTGAATAGAACTACAACTTTTAATCAGTTATGACTCCTTCTAACTCTGTAACTACAAACTCCTAGTCAAGACAGGACTCTATGTAATTTAGATCTTGTAGACTCCTAATCATAATATGACTCATACTCCTAATTACAATAGGATTGTACACCAATACAAATAGGACTCGATACTCCTAGTTGTAATAGCACTCATACTTCAATTTATAATAGGACTTGTGCTCCTAACACAAATAGGACTCATACTCCAATTTGTATTAGGACTCAATACTCCTTTTTATAATAAGACTCTATAATGTGCTGCAATTTCAGTCTCCTTTTTAGAATAGTAAGTATCCTCTAGCTAAATTATAGGACCAAATAATGACTAGTTTTTTTTTAAATATTTTTTGAGTATTTAAAGTTTCTGAACATAATCTAAATGAAAATATAATTAACCAATCAAATATAGTTAAAACTTGTAACTAAGCCTGATCCACTCATTGAATAGAGTTGGATTAGAGACTTTAGATTTTAGTTAGTTAGGTTGAGAATAGTTAAGTTAAGATTTTTATTAGGTGAGAGTTTATCCATAACCAAAAACTTGAACTCAATTTGATAAATGGAAAATCTAATTAGTTTTTATTCATCAAAGATATATACTATTGTAAACGAGGGAATCACACAATGTAATATCGAAAAAGGGTCAAGGATAAGTTTGACCATGGAAAGATTTATCCAAAACTCACACTTTTAAAGAGAGCATAATTTATATTAATTAGGATATGATAACAATATAATATTTAAAATGATCAAGGGCATTTTTTTCAAAGAATTTTTTTTCAAACTCACACTTTTAGGAGGAGTATGATTTTACATTCATATCCATGGAGGGGTGTTTTAGTATAATAGATATTGTTTAACGCCGTTCACCATATTCTAACAATGGACAGCACTTTTACAACTTAGGATACTTATGTGCAAAGGCTATAAAACAATAGGGTATTTAAGTGTCTTTAATAAATTGCATGTTTTCTATTATTACAATTTCATTTCAAATTTGGAGGCTAAATTATGCCCTTGGACAGCAATGGGATTTTACACTACCTATCACCACTAACTAAAATTATACTTGATTGGAGTGAATTATACTAAGTCAACCTTAGATCTAAAGTGGATTATATTTATAAACAAATTAGTGGTATGATATAAGTGGTACACATTACATATTATTTGATATTGAATCACAGCTACCCTAAAATCGATATTAAAAGGTTGGACAGGATTTGAACTTATCATGGTCTCATGTGCATCATAAATAACATTTCTTGTCTGAAATTCTTGAATCATGCTCTTGACATGGAAATAATTCTCTAATTATTGAGGTTCTGCTTTATATTATATCGAGAGACCAATATTATTGATTATAAAGTTGCGTTACCCTCAGATAGGGGGAGATCAAAATGAGGTTTAGCTAAAAATTAAGGTCACTATAATGGCCTACTACTATGTTTTTTGCTAGAGTTAGTTGAGACAACTAAGATTTCAGAGTGGATAATGGACTAAAATAGCAATATATGTTGCTATAACTTCATTTGCTTTTGCAACTTCTACTAGGATGTCAGATCTGAACTTTAAGCCCTCTTTGACAAAGGGTTAAGTGAGAAGTTAAGGAGAGTCAATCTCTTCTTATCCTACCAAACATAAAAAATATATTCAGGGTATAAACTGTGTAAACCCTCATAATTTGCCAAACAAAAAAATAGTAGAAGGATTTACAAATCTTTGTAGAGTGGTTAAAATAAGTTAACCCCCTCTGAATGAGGGATTTACAAATCCTCTTATTTAGACAGAATTAAGAGATAACCCCTCTATTTCTAAAGAAAGTGGTCATAGTTCTTTTTATTCCTAAACACAATAAATACATAAGGACTAAAATAAACTAATCTAACGAATTAAAAAGTTTAATCATTCAGTTTTAACGAATGGGCTAATCATGCTAACCCTTCTTCTAAATTCCTATTCGTTAACCCTTTGCCAAATAGGGCCTTAGACATAAACTTTCATGGGGAAAACTATTCAGTAAATCTTTATTTAACTCTCTAAATTTTCCAAAGGTTAATTTTCAGAAATGACCGGTGAACTTGGTGGTAATTTGCACAAGACCTCTGAAACTTCAAAAATTCGAGGTCACTCATTCAAACTCTGGACAGTTTCATAAATTTCCACAGAAGTTTCAAAAAAATTCCATCTTAACTTTGGTGTTCTGTTCTAGGATTTGGCCAGAAACAGAGGACGGAGGAAAATGAAGAAAATTACAAAATAATTTTTTACGACCTTACAAAAGAAGGGAGATTATTTTGTAAAAGGAAGATATTTGCTCGGGTTTAAACGTCCAATTCAAATTATGTTCTCTCTTCTGGTAAGGATCTTTTCTAAATATATATACATCCTCCAATCTTTTTTAATTGGGAAAATTTGTTTCCAACCTCCTCTGACAAATTTTCAGCCTCCTTGAAAAAATTCATGTGTGTAAAACTATCTAAGGGCGTGTTAGTCAATTCGAACGTTTTCATGCGAAGTGGGATAATTGTTAAAGTGGAAAATTGTTTTGCTAGTGGGATATTTTAGTAGGATAAATAGGAACAATTTTGTGAAGTGGCATATTTTGATAAAATAACGTGGGATAAATTTTTATAATCATAAAGTATATATTTATGCATTTTGAGGATATAAATACTATTTATGTATTTTAAACTTACTATTGTTGATTGATAATTGTTTGCCATAATGTTATTTACTATTAAATAACTTTTAGTTGGACTATAAGATATTGACAATTATTATTATAATATATGTTGTAGCTTTTTTATTTTTAATTATTATTACAGTACAAGTCTGAAAAAAGTTTTTCACATTTTCCTTCCTTTTTGCTCCCCGAGATCTCTTTTCCTCAACTCTCAATTTTAGTTTTTAATAAATTATGCATTGGTACAATCTTTACTTTTAAATTAATTATATAATTATAATATTTGATAAATAAAGAAAATATTAGAGATAACTAAGAGTAGACGAGATTTGATATAACGGCATGGTTTAATGATGGTCATGATCATAGTATGAAAGAAGTAAAGAAAAAATATAAAAAATAAAAATGATAAAATAAATAGGAGTTCTAGTTTTTTACCACATAATTCCAAGCTAAAACTTGGGATAATTTGAGAGACTGGAACTCTCATTTTTGTATAGAAGAATAAAAAAAAGGGATAATTTTGTACAATTATCCTAGTTTAAGTTTTGTTAGAGTTCTAGTTGATTAACACCGTAAATTTTTATTTTAATTTTAGTTCTAGTTGACTAACACTATAAAATTTTATCCTACACATTATCCTAATTCTAGTTTTGAGTTCTATTTGACTAACCCCCCAAGCGTATTTTTATTGCTTTTAAATCTTTACAGCATTCTCTCCCCTAACATGCTCTTCTTGTCTTCTCACAATGTCCTTATTTTCAACTTATTGCTGCTCTTCAACTATGCCATCCTCTAGCTCCTCCCTCTTCCTCCCTTTTCTATCTCTATCCTCCTCCACCTCATCTTTTCCCTCCTCCGCCTCCTCCTTCTCCTCCAACCCCACCATTACATCTTCTCTTCCTTCTCCTTTTCACCCGTTGCCCTCCTCCACCTCCACAATTGCATCCTCCTCTTAATTTCTTCTCGTTATCTTTTAAACATTATTTTGTTTCTCGTAAGGGTCTCTCTTTCACCATTTCTCATATTTTCTTAAACATCATTTCTCCTTCATCTTCCACAATCGTTGTTGCATCCCTCAAAGTCTGTTTTTTCTTTGACTAAAATGATAATTTTCTAAAGGCACACTAAGTGAACACTTAAGAATTAAAGTAAATATTTAATTTTTAAAATTAGCATTTAAAATTTAAAATTAACATAAAATGGTTATACATAAGGTTTAGCAATTAACTTTAGATATTATGTTAAAAGCTTTAAAGTTAATATTTTTGTTTACTTGGATATTTTACTTTGTTAACCTTAGTATTTTTTTTATCAATGTTGACATATTATTTGGTTAATTTTTATTTTTTTTAACTAAGACACTTTTTTTGTTAATTTTTAGTTGTTTTTCTAGACGGAGAAGGAGGGAAAGGACAGACAATGAAGAAAGAAGTAGGAGGAAAAGAGGAGAAGGGAGAGGATAGAAGGAATGAAAATGGAAGGAGGGAGGAGGTAGAATGAAAACTTTCATGTTAATCTTAAAGATTGTATATTAACTTTAAATTGTAAATGTTAAGCAGTGTTGGTTATGGTTATGAGATAGACACCTAAATAAGTGGATGGATAATATCTTATCTTAGAGATAAGATAATCATAACTTAGGAAGTGTAGGATTCTATCTCTAAGCCCTAATATATAGATATAGGGTTTTTCATGATGGGATATAAAGAAAATATACATATACATACAACAGTTGTCATCTCTTTCTCCAATCAAGTTTGTGCTTTATGTGGTAGTCGTAGGTGATATGCGGGGGCTTCTTGCCAGTTGCATGGTGTGGTCTACCTCCGGCCGTTGATCAAGAAAGGTGTGGCGAGGCTTAAAAAAAGATCTAAATCGGTAACCGTAAATCTGCTCTTTACATGTCCTAGAAAGCATGCTTCCGTTGTGCATAATATAGTTGTAGATTATCCCTATTGCATGCGTGTAGTTATCCAGATCTTACATCAGAATTAGAGCGGGATCTAGGATCGTTCGTCAGTTTTTTAATGGTTATTTTGGCCATGGAATAGAAAAAAAGGATTTTTATTATGAAAAGATTAAAATTTTCATTAAAATTTTAATTTTTGGCATTAAAACTCTAATCTTTGACATCTGAAATGTCAGATCTATGAGAAAGACTCAATTTTTATGAAATTAGTGGGCTATTTTTAATAAATTTGGGATTTATATAGTTTTGATAAATCAGGGATTTAACAAATAAACCTTTTCTTATAAATCAGGGATTTATCTAAAAAAAGATTTTTTAAATTAAAAAAACAATGGCCGAACCCTAGCTCCGACCAGTGCTTGGTTAGCCAAGGGCAGCAGGGGGTGGCATAGGAAACCTCAGTGATGGGCACCGGGGTCCACCGCTCTCCAGCGTTGGCGCAGGGCGGCAGCACCATAGCCGCATAGAGCACGAAGAAAGCGCCCTATGTGGGTCTTGGGCAACAGTGGCAGCATCGACACCATCGATGGTTCTAGGAGCCACCCCCTAAGGGGTAGCTGCAGTGGTGGGGGAAACGATGGTCAGCCACCTCCGCCACTCACTGAACTAGACCCCTATGTTTTTTCAAACACTAGGGGTAATTTTGTAAATAGTTTTTAATAAAATTTCTATTTTCTTTTTCACAGAAAATAATTTTGAAAATTAAAAAAATTCTAGGAATTTCAAATAAAAAATTTAAAAAATATTATTTTTTCAGAAATTGTTTTATATTTTTCAAAAATTGTTTTACTATTAATTTATAGAAAATTACAAAATTTACTTTGAAAATAATAAAAATTAAGGAAAATTTCAGAAAAATCATTTTTGTTATTTCAAAATTTTGAGAAGTTTTTCAAAAATTTTAGTAGTTTATGATGTGAGCCCACTAGATTTCATAATTAAGAGTTAGTGGATTTTTGATGAAAATAAATTTATTTTAAGATTTGAAAGTTTAGAAAAAATTATTTTGAATGCCAAACTTGATTTATAAAAATCCTAGTAAGTTTCGGAGACTTGTGATGGGTAGTTGTTCTAGTGGGAGCACCCGGGGCACCATACTAACCTCACCAGAAATGAAAAACCCTAATAAAATTGACTAGATTAAATAGGATAGTTAAATAAAATATTATGAAATTTCTTGTTTATTTTTATAATGTCGCATGTTCTGAATCATGCCGAAATATAAATAAATTATTTCAAGTGGGAGATTTCAGGTAGAGATGGTACTATAGTTTAACTATGCAACCTAGTCTATCTCTAAGAAATCTTATATTATGTTTTCAAAAATTGTATAGATTTTAAAAATTATATCTTTAAACACTATGGTTGGGGCCCTAGGCTTTCTTCTCTCTATTTAGAATGTAATTTTATTATTGGTATGAAAGGCTTGATGAGATGGAATGTTCTTCCAGGAAGAACACTGCTCCACGTAAATGATCTTAATGTGCCTGTAAATTGAGTGTCTTAGTCATTCTCTTATACAGGTACCAATATAATATTCCAACTTCATGTTGGGACTGATGAGTTGTAGATATTACTATTGAAAGATATATTTTCTCCTAAGAGTCAGAGATTTTGGTGAGTAGCGAGGAGGTAATTTCTAAGCAGGAATAGGGTTCAACTCGTATTCAAAGATATGAGACCAATTAGTACAAGGTCTGAAAATGGAGAGATTGATTAAGTGGCTCACTGGATGGATCGCAATGAGGAGCAATCTTATTGAGGAGTTTTAGGATAATTTAAATGCAAAAGGCTTTAGGGATGCTCTTAATGCAAATTTGAATATGTCTCTCCACTGAGAATCCAAGTTCATACTGTCAAGTTGGATTCAAACGATATGTCTACAAGCCAAAACATTGAATTTACCTTTGGATGATAAGCTTTATGGTAAAGGATTATGAGTTAGCTAGAACTGCATTCAGCTAGTAGCGACAGATCTGTGCAGTTATTAGGGCTTTACATAGCTCTTGGTAAGACGTGCTACTTTTGTTACACTCGCAGATACGACAACATCCGGGAATGTGCAAATAAAAGTGAGGTTGGAGGCTAAACACCGGGGTGTGTTCAAAGATAAGCATGTCAATTTCAGCTTGGGTAGTTGAACACTATAAGGGCGACGCTAAAAGCCTACACACAATAAGTGAACCAGAAGGCATTTAGAATTAGTTCCAAAGCAAAAGAAGCCGGTGAAAAGAGTGAAGAAACCAACAAATAAGAGAAAGGTTGATTATTTTGACTGTAGACAAGCCGATCATTTTGCACATAAGGGCGCGCAACTGAGAATACTTGGGACTCATTGACTACATCTGTAGGTAGAGACTAGTCCATAGAGTTCGAGTAGATTCTGAATAGAAGCAAACAGATCTAGATTGAGAATATGCAATGATGTTGGGCACTGATTCAAATAGATTTTCTGTGAGTTTAGGGAACAAATAGATTTTGTAATACTCCCACCATAGATGAGAAATCGTCTAGGTAGTTAGGCTTGTGGAATTTATGTTAGTTTCTCATATGTGGGTGACTTACATGGTGTAACAACCGTGATTTTTTAATACATTTTTTAATATTAAAATACTAAATGATATTTTAAATATTTAGATATTATATTTAATCATATATATTTAATGATAGAGGTTATT
>JBAKGM010000001.1:39975266-40000292 GCA_037177215.1 Asparagus racemosus
GGGGCTCAAACCACCCAAACCCCCCCCCCCCCCCAACCCCAAAAAAACACACACACACACACACAAAATTACTATAAAAAGTTCCGAAAAATATTCACTTTGATACTTAAATCAAAGTTTTTTTTTTCCAGACAAGGTGAGAAGATCTTTATTGCTCTAGCCAAACTTACAAAGATTCCTAGGCATACCCAGGCCAAAACACCTTTGTCAAATAAACATGTTACTAAGCTACAAGGAAAAACCTAGTTATAGAAATAAAACTAAAACTTTCTATTCACAAGTATACATCAAGAAACAATAACCTCAAACACCGTTGACGCCAACTTTAGACTTTGCATTAGATTATGCAGCTTTCTATCACTTGTTGAGGTGAGTGAGTTTCCAGTTTGCACAATCTTCCATTTCTTTCTTGCCAAATTCTATAAATAGTAAAAATCAATAAACTTCTTCAATAGTAGCTAACAACTGTCCTCCCCCCACCACTTTTTGGAACTTGTTAATGAACTGAAATCATTCTCTAACAGGTGTTCTACGCCTTACTACATCTTTAAGTGTATAGAGTCTCTAGAATTGATTACACGTGCTAATAGTATTGGTTGATTCAGTGGATCCTACAGTTAAATTTTTTTATATAATTTAAATAAAGAATATCATTCATGGAGTGTATGGAGTCAGGAGATGTGATTGGTAAATTGTAGAGACTCTCTACAACCAAAGATGTAGATGATATCTACCCATCGGGTAGATCGAGTATATTTATGTCCTTTTGTGATTTACGTTATTTTTGGAATTGGTTACAACCCAGCTAGACTAAAAGAAATAGAAAGGAGAGAAATGGTAAAAAAAAATAAATATAAACTAATCCAAGTCGGGTTTTAGGCTCAACCCCATCGACTGACACCTCTTGTTTAACCTATTGCCACTTGCGGTTTACACCCTTCACCCACGTGGCACGAAACGAGAGTCTCGCTTTGGCAAATCCACTATATATAGCAAGGCCAAGCCTCACGTTTTCATCGCCTCATTGTTCTCCATGGCCTCGTTTTGGTACGCAGGAATGAGTGAGAAGGAAATATCATTTTTGCAGCCAAACGTGAGAAAGGAAATGAGTTTCTCATTCTCACATTAATTTCATTCCATTCCTTAGTCCATTCCATTCTCATTCCATTCTCATTTCACTTGATTCTCACGTACAAAACGATGGGAGAATTAGGGTTCTGATCCTAATTAGCTCAAGCCATAAAACCCCAATTCTTCTTTAGTTGTGATCTCATCGCTTAGTCTCATCTTTTGAAGTCACCGGTATGTACGGATTCAATAATGCTTTCTTTCTACATTTTTCATTGAATTGATTCACACAAGGGATTTGTTTTGGTCAATAAGGTTCAGCGTAAGATGTTAGGCTTGACTTCAGTTTACACATGGCAGGTTCACAACGCGAGGAGGTCGAAAGGTTACCAAATCTGAACAGATCGTGGCGTCGAGAGCTGGCAGCGAGCAGTGTTGAGGCCAGAGTGAAGGAGAATTAGGGCTTTTAAAGGTTCACAGATTTAGAATTTGAGCCCTAATTGTCTATTTCGATACTTTTGAGGAAAGTTTGGGACAATAAGAAGATGAACTGACAGAGAACAATGAGGCGAGAAAGGCATGAGTCTTGCTTTTATAGGTTCACAGATTTATACACCCCAGATTAAACCTGATTTATTTTTAAACCCACCAACTTTAAGAATCATTATTAAACCCAAAACACCATATTGAATTATTTATAAATTCAATTACTATATTTCAGCAACTCTGTATTCTACATTAGGCAAAATTATAGTGAATCACTAACCGTGTAATACAAAACTTGGGCTTAAAAATTATTAATACGCTATCCTGGGTATAAGAATGATTCTTGAAGTTTGTGGTGAAGAAATAAATTAGGATTAGCCTTGGGTTTATAAAGCAAAAAGCTTATTTTAAACTGTAAAAGAAATGAATGCAAACCAACCGGTCGGGTTCTCGCTCAACCCGACCCGCCTTATACCCGAGATTTGCCCGCTGCAACTTGGAGGTTGCGCCTTTCTGCCACGTGGCATACTTGAAACGAGAGAGCGGCGTCGCTGAACCCGCCAAATATAAACCGAGAAGCCAAGCTCGCTCCTTTCTCGCTTCATTTTTCTCCGTCGGTGTCTCTTCTTCTCGTCTCAGGCTCTCCTCAAAAGGATCTCGAAATGGAGAATTAGGGCTCGGGTTTTGAATACGTGAGCCTTTAAAAGCCCTAATTCTCCTTCATTTTGGCCGCAGTGCTGTTCGATTTCGAACTCTGGACGCCGATCTGTTCAGATTTGGTAGATCTCTCTCGCCTGATCTCCGATCTGATCAATTAGGGTTTTGTTCCATTTCTTTTCCTTGTTGGTATGAAATTATTTCCCAAAATGAGTACTTTTTTGTTTCTATTGGTTTGGAGTTTTAGGGTTTTCACTGATTACGAGTTGCTTATTGCGTTGATGAGCAGCGAATAGGGATAAATTTTGGTACACTGTTATTTCCTTTGGAATTTTTTATATTAGAGCTTAGATTGTTTTCATGTTTGGATTTTGTTTAAGTTTTGATTCTTCTCTGACTTGTATCTGATTCATTAGGATTTAGTTCTGTATACTTTCCCTAATTGGCATGAAGTTCTTTGCTCATGATGAATGTTTTTCTGTTTTTACGGTTTCGGAGTTTTGGCTTGAAGCCGCAATGTTAATTTCCATCAGGTTAGGGATTTGACTGATTACCAGCTGTGTATTGTGTTGGCAAGCAGTAAAATGGAAATGAGATTTTGGGGCCTTGTTTTTTCCTGTGGAATTAGGTCTAATAAATTAGGAGTGCTACCTGCAATAGTGTAAAGCTTAGATCATTTGCATGTTTTGTTTTAGTTGTGATGGTTCTTTGAATTGTATCTGATCAAGTAGGATCTACTTCTGTATTCTTTTCCTTATTGGCATGAAATTCTTATTATTATTCCTTTTTAAAAAAATTTATGGTGTTCTCCTGCATCCTAAATATGAATTCGGAGTTTTGATTTGAAATTTCGCAGTCTTTTGTAAGGTTACGTTTTTATGTCAATCCGGGTCAGTGTTTTAACTGCGTACGAGCCGTGTGTTGTGTTGGCAAGCAGTAAATGGAGATAAAATTTGGTTGATTATTATTTCGTCTAAATTTTGGTTAAAATTAGGAATGTTGGATGCAGTAGACTAAAAGCTTTGATATTTTGCATGTTCAGATTTTGTTTTGACAAAAAAATTTTTTTTTTAAATCAATGAAGAAGTATCTTCAGGCACCTTTCTGTTATTTGGAATGATATATTTAATTTGGATAACAAACTTATTTAACCAATGTAAGGCATTGATCGTTGAGATAAATAATTTTAAATTTTGGTGTATATTTACTAGTTCTATCAACTTTTTAGCTGTAAATCATATGAAATAGTCATTGTGGTTCCGCTTCTGTTATTTAGCTCACCTTTACCTTTTGGTAGACATTGTTTCGTGAACGCCTTGCAGCAAAGACGTTCATTGCTCAGAATTGGTTTCAAATGAGTGCAATCATTCCTTCACTTTGGGAAAAAGCTTAAAATTTTGAGGTCAAGAACTCTGCTTTAGCTTGTTCAATATTTCACTTTATTTCTTTTGTAGCAGTTTCCTTCTTCTTTTTTTTACTTGAATATGAGTTATAGTCGGAAAATATTGACCTATCAAATATAAGAAATCATTTATCTATAATGCTTTGTAGATGATCAACTATCTCACCATTGCTATAAGTCAATGAATCAATGAAGTAAATGAATAATTCTGTTTCCTAATTTTGTATAACCATGTTGATTGATTCACCCAATAGAGATTCAATTATATTGACTTATATAACAAAAAAATGCAAAGATCAAACAATAGAAAAGTCCAATGTAAAAATTGTCTGCAGTAATCATTCAGTTGTCAACTGAGAAAAGTCCTCATACAAAGGATAAATCCCCAACTCACGTAAAAGTCCCACAACACATGAACTTCAACCTCGCAGCCCCAAGGGTGCAGTACAAAAAAAAATATATTAAAATACTTACCAAAAAGAAAACCAAATTGTTATAAGCACTTAAGCAGCTAGGCTAAGTCCTATTAGTACAAAGACATGAGTAAGACATCAATGTATAGTAATAAATTACAAGGACATAAAAAACAATACATCGAAGCAAGTTATCCAAACTGAATTTGGCCCAATGAACCTGTTAAGAATTAAGCAAGCCTAATATTGGTAGGAAAGTTGTTCTACAATTCATCCTTTCTCTACCATAACAATTATTTGTTTAGAGTATCCATCAACCTAATCAATATAAATCATACACTTTGTTGCATTGCTATGAACAAAATAACCAAGCAGTTGGTCATATTTCAACAACTTTTGTTATATTCACTTACCACTAGAGAATCCTGAAGGTAGATGCTCTGATGGCAGTAAAGAAGTCCTGTAACTGAATGTGATCCATATTTTGCACCTTCCTCATCCTCAAACATCCAGCACTTCTCTTCATTCGACTACAGGAAATTTAGAAAGACACATCAGAACAAACCTACTAAACAAAACAATACATTTTAATAATAATGAGTGAAAGAAATAAAATGGAGCAAAGAGAATGTAACACATCATTGATAAAATGGATGAAAACAGATGAAATAAATCATGTTGTTTACACTAACATATACCACTGGTAGACTAGATGTTACAATGTTGTACAGTTCCTTGTTTTCTTTCTGCCACTCAAAACTTTGACCTGCATAAAAAGCATGTGGTTGGGGCTAAATTGTCAACCTGGAATACTCTAGAAGCCTAGATTTTTGAAATATATAGTATATTAAAGAAAAGTTCTTAAAAAGAGTTCTAGTCTCGTTGATTTGTTTAATAGAAATATCACATTTCATAATATCTTGTGCTTTAGTGTGCATGGGATAACTACTATACTATGTATCCCTTTTTACTCCCAAGTAGAAAGAGTGACAACTTATTATTATTGAAATAGTGCTACTGTGTAGGACGTCGCTATATGGGTCATTGCAAGACTGAAAAACATAATACTATGAGGCTTCATTCGTAAAGAGCTGGAGCTGTTTTATCGTTGAGGGAAAGGATAGCTATACATTGAGAGTAATTACTTACTAAACATGGCCAACTGCTTAGGAGTTTTGACGATACAATAGTGTTTGCATGAGATTTCGTAGTTTCAGTTGTTGGATGTCTATGTATGAACGCATCCTAACCTTAACTGGCAATGTCTTTGTTTTCACAACCGTAGATGGCTAGATAAAAGATCTCCTTTGGGTCTTCTAGTCTAGATCAGATTTGTTTTTATTCGGTCCCTTGATCCACAGTTGGATTTTGATTCTGTGATTATCACTTTTAATCAGTTCAAGAGTGAAATTTTGATATCATGGAGAACTGACTCGACGAATCTTGCTTAAGGTATCAGAGCAAGTTGATGCGCAATTGGATTTCGATTCTGTGGTATCACTTTAGGAGTAAAACTTTAGGGATATCATGGAGAACCAACTCAACAGAACCTTCCTTAAAGGTTGCTGAGGTCCTTAATATTTGTTTAGTCTCCAATTTTAAGTATGAGAAATTTAATGTACATTTAGACGCAAAGTAATTCTCTTAAAAGTTAAAAAGCAATTTAATTTCTGTTTTCCCCCCTTCCTAACTGAATATTTTTAATATCATAACTAATGAAAACCAGAATATTAAACTAAAGTTTGATGCTATTCTGAATACAGTAGAAGAAAAGCATTAACAGGACGCCATTAAAAGATTTTCTTACTATTTAAAGTTTGATCATATACAACTGATTAATATATAACGAGTGTCCCAAAGGAGGTTGTACAAGTATATTACCTTTCTTATATTTTCATAAATAACTAAACTTAGAAGAGAGGTAATAAATGATTTATTTGTTGAAGAAATGAATCGAGCTATACCATGTGGTATTTGCTACCTAGATAGCTACTTATTAAGAAATTCTCGCTTTGCAGTATTTTTGACCTCGCATAATTTTTTTTCTTTTTTCTACGGAGAAAACATCCTGATACCTTTCTGATATCTGCTAAACTTCTATGTTTTACCCTCTGCCTCCGTTGATGGAAACTGATGAGTAGCACAAATGTAAAGTGATGCTTAACTATCCATGATGCTTAACCATACAATTTCTGAAAATCTAAACAGGCAAGAACATGTGTAGGGCTGTATAACGTGTTAAGGGGCCATTGCTAGATTATACTTCAGAAATTGGAGATCAAACTCATTTTTTCTTTCAGAACATTAGTCATAATCCATGATTCCGTGATTCCATATATCCTTTTGATGTCAGAATCTGATCTAGTTCTTTATGTCAAGTATAGATAAAATTTAGAATGCGGCCAATATCTATATTTATATCTATACATGCAAGGGAAAAAAACTAAGTACAGATATAGTAATACCTAGGTCACCCGGACACTTCATTTTGGGTGCCGTATTTGTGTCGGGCCCGTGTCAGAAACAAATTCACTGTGGGCACGCCATGGACACATGTGGTTCAAAGAAAAACCCGATATCCCCCTTACTTATAACCCTAGTCTAGTTTCTTTGGTATATCAAAACAATAGGTTTTTGAACCCGAAAACCGAATTCATTACTTAAAAATTGAAAAAAAAAAGAATACCCGATGTATCCCATGCTACTAAAACTATTGTTAAACCTAATTCTTAGTTTGATTTAAGTTGATTCTTAATTGTAATAGTAAAAGAAACATAAAAATGTTATGGGTTTTTTAATTCAATATTTGATCTAATGTGTGTGTGTGTACACACACGCGCGCGTGTTCATGTCCCTGTATCTTGCCCTTTTACAAATTTGCCGTGTCCCGTGTCCATGTCCGCACCCGCACCCGTACCCATTCAACCTAGAGTAATACCAGTATCTGTGACATCCCTCAATACTGTATTCATATCCTAAACGTCAATATCCATATTTACAGCCATAGGAAAGAATAAAACAAGTACGGATAAGGTAAAAAAAAACCCGGTTTCCAGTATTTGTTCCTATCTGTTCCCTTCGCAGCCTAGATGTGAAGACCTTCACTATCATTCACTTGGAAATCACTATCGTATCTGTTAAAACTTTCCATGTCAAGTCAACCGATGAACGAAAAGAAAAGGTCTCCGACTTCACAATATATCATCCTTACCAAATCATAAAAACTAACTATTTAGCTAAATGTATAAAATATAAAGTATAGCATTATGAAGATGATAAGCGACTATGCTCATGACTTATGCTTCGCTGAAACTTGCATAAAGAGTATGGACTATAAATTTTGCGAGCTTGAAAGGAAGAAGTCCACAGTAATTGGGAACAGAAGTCTTGATGCTTCTCATGTTTCGCATGGGCCAGCAGCACACACTACAGCTCATGAGGAGTCTTCTTTGTCAGCTTTGACTTTTGAGAACATAAATAAGTTCTCAGAAATTCTATTACCAGTCTAGAGAAAGTCCTAAGATGGCTGCGTGAAGGTTTTATTGAATGCTGCCATTTATGATCTTGTTGCTGATTACTGTGATGAATGGCTTAAGAATAAACGCTTGTCTGATGCTGCTGCTCCTCATACTGTTGTTGCGAAAGATATCATGACCATGGAAGAGGTGCAGCATGATAATGTAAAACCATAGATCATATGTTTCTTCTCCTCTAGTTGAGTTCTTTTTTCATTTAGTGTATTTTATGTCATTTTTTAAACATGTTTCTCAATATTCTATGATATACTAATCGTTTTTCAGGTAGTTACTGAACCGCTACAGCCTTCTAACTGTGACCCAGATCTTCCACCAGGGTTCACAAACATGGATGATTTGCAGGTATATGCTAATGAATCTGCAGGTTCCTAATTTTAGGTAACCTTCAGTTTCCGTTCTCCATCCCTTGTTCTTTAATACGCCTCACAACTTTTCAGGTCGTGCGTGGACCAGAGCCATCTGATTCTGACATGGAGTTTCCTCCTGGATTTGAACCTGTATTGGGAACTCCAGATATTTCTTTTTGTTCTGTGTCTATTTCACAAGTTTATAATCTGTCAGGTGTTCCTGCAAAGATCTCAAAGCATCCGTACAAGATTTCAGTTGATAAAAATTACAAGAAAAATAACCGGAGGAGACGTAAGGTCAATCCTCCAAAAGAATCAGTCCCATGCCCTAATTCAAATAGCGGTGCTCGGATTTCCATTAGCGGTTGGGACTGGCGTAGCTGGTCTCGAAATGCAGATCCATCTGATAGGGCTCATGTGAGAGGAACTCGTTCCAGTCATCTTCAAATCAAGTCTTCAAAGGACAATGCTGAATTCCTCAATATAAAGGGTTCATCTGCAAGAGCTAATAGGGTTAAGCTACGCAACCTTGTAGCTGCTGCAGAGAGTTTTGAAATTCCAAAAGTCAGTCAGTTGCAGGTAGCTTACCAATTTAATATTGGCACTTGTAGAATTTTTCTAGCATTTTTTTCCTGTGATGTTCACCACATTTCTGTTTCAGGCAAGCAAAAAACGGTTATGCTTCCAGAGGAGCAAAATACATGATTGGGGTCTAGTCACCCTTGAACCAATTGAGGCAGAAGATTTTGTTATTGAATATGTGGGCGAGTTAGTTCGTCGTCAAGTAAGTTTCATTTTCCTTTTCCTTTTCTCTTTCCTGTCCACCTGATCTAGCATGTTAGATTATTTTGGGAAGACTTAGAAAAGTGAACTTGCAGGTGTCAGATATACGGGAACGTCAATATGAAAAGATGTGAATTGGTAGCAGTTACCTTTTCAGATTGGACGATGGTTATGTGGTTGGTAGATAGAACTTGTGAACTTCTTGATGCTTTTCATAGTATTATTATTTCTTTACTCATTTTTACACATATTGATATTTGTACTGTAATTTATTCTTTTTAAGCATGTAAAACTGTCCGACTGCATTGAATATTTTAGAGTATGCATTGGTTAGATATGTGGGCTATGGATACTCCTGGTCTGGTTTCAATTTTAATACCAGTCTCATACTTGACCTTCAAACATAGTATAGGAAGTATTTTTGAAGTGCCTGCAATTCCGGTGGATGAAGCCCAGCTCTGTTTCAAACTAACTTTGCAGTTATTTTCATCCTACCTCAGCTAACTTTGATACTCAACTGGATTCAGTTGCAACACTTTATATTGCTGGTTACCTGGTTGTATTTGTCAGGAGTTTGATTTGACGGAGCCTTTAAATTGTCAACTTTTAAATTGTTCACTTCCTGTAAAAGACTTTTTTTCCATGAAAACCACTTTCAAATAGGTCAAAAATTGATAGAAATCACCTTCAAAGTTTTTTTTAAAAAAAAAAAATACAAAAATCACCTTATAAGTAGGTTTAGCTTTCAATCAACCACTTCAGCGTAATTTCCGTTAAATTTTAATACCAATCTCATACTTAAGCTTCAAACATAGTATAGGAAGTATTTTTGAAGTGCCTGCAATTCCAGTGGATGAAGCCCAGATCTGTTTCAAACTAACTTTCCAGTTATTTTCATCCTACCTAAGCTAACTTTGATACTCAACAGGATTCAGTACCAACACTTTATATTGCTGGTTACCTGATTATATTTGTCAGGAGTTTGATTTGACGGAGCCTTTAAATTGTTCACTTTTTGTAATAGTTTTTTTATTTATGAAAACCACTTTTAAAATAGGTCAATAATCGATAGAAATCACCTTCAAAGTTTTTTTTAATGCAAAAATCACCTTATAAGTAGGGTTAGCTTTTAATCAACCACTGCAGCACAATTTCTGTTAAATTTTTATCCAAACTATCTGAACATACCCCCTCTCTTCTCCCTTCTCGCTCCTCATCCACCCCAACTCCCCCACTCCGGTCCCTTCTCCTCATTGGCCCAACCTCCGCAATCGCCCTCCTCCGTGCAACCCATGGTTGTGGTGGGGGAGGAGGGTGAGGTGGGAGGGAAGAGAAAGGAAAAAGGATGCAGGAATTAGAGGGAAGAAGAGGGAGGAGATGCGGCGGAGGAGAGGAGGATAGATGGAGGAGGAAGGAGCATGGGTGGAGGAAGAAGAAGGTGGGAGTGGAATGGAGGAGAAGGTGGAGGTGGGGTGGATTAGGAGGGAGAAGAAAGGAAGCTGGAGATGGGTTAGGGGCATTTTGGTTAAGTCGGGTAAAAAGTACACAGAATTTATTCTAAAGTAGTTGATTGAAAATTAAACCTGCTTATAAGGTGGTTTCTGTATAAAAAAATTTGAAGGTGGTTCTTATTGGTTTGGCCTATTTTAAAGTGTTTTTCATGAAAAAACCAATTTACAAGAGGATTTTTTCATCAAAACCACCTTTAAAATAGGGCAAATTGATAGGAATCACCTTCAACAGTTTTCTTTATGCAGAAACCACTTTACAAATGGGTTTTGCTTTTAATCAACCAGGGTAATTTCTGTTCAATTTTTATCCTACCAAAAATATCCTCCTCCCTTCTCCCTACACACCTACCCCAACCCACCTCCACGCTCCTTCCTTCTGCCTCCTCATCCACCTCACCTCCGCCCTCGTACTCCGTGCAAACCACAGTTGAGATGGTGGTGAAGGAGGGAGGAGGGTGAGATGGGATGAAAGCAGAAGGAAGGAGGATGGGTGGGGGAGGAGGAAGGTGGAAATGGAATAGGAGAGGGAGAAGGGAGAAGATGTGGCGAAGGAGGAGAGAGGAGGGTAGATGGAGAAGGAAGGAGCATGGATGGAGAAGGAGGCCGAAGATGGGACGGAGGCGGAGGGTAGAGGTGGGGAAGATGAGGAAGGTGGAGTTGGAGTGGGGATATTTTGGATAGTTCGGGTAAGAATTGAATGGAAACTGCCTTAAAATGGTTGATTGAAAGCTAGACCCTAATAAGGTGGTTCTGTATAAAAAAAACTTTGAAGGCGGTTCCTATCAATTTGTACTATTTTAAAGGTGGTTTCATATAATTCCAGGTTTCTGGATTTTGCACCACTTAACTGCTATGAAAATTGATTTTCAGATTGATGCTACCAAGCGAGGTGGGATAGCACGATTCATAAATCATTCTTGTGAAGTAAGTCATTAAAAATGAATCAAGCATTTCATTATCGACTCATGTGTACCTATTGTACTTCCCTATTATGTTTTTCTCAGCCTAACTGCTATGCGAAGGTGGTAACTGTTGAGGGTCAAAAGAAGATCTTTATTTATGCTAAAAGGTATATACATGCTGGTCAAGAACTGACCTACAATTACAAATTCCCGTTGGAAGAACAAAAAATTCCATGCAACTGTGGTTCTAAAAGGTATTTGTCTTAACATATCAGTTAACTTTATATACTCTCTCCATCTAATTATTCATAGGTTGCAACTGTGGTTCTAAAAGGTATTTGTCTTAACATATCAGTTAACTTTATATAGTCTCTCCATCTAATTATTCATAGGTAAATGCAGCTTCGGCATATTCCATATTGCTAAATATTAATGTATACAATAATATAATGTTTTGTTTTTCAGGTGCCGTGGATCAATGAACTAGAAGTGATGTATCCTCAGGTCTGTATGATATGCCTGCTTTATGTGTTTTTTTTAAATTAAAGAATCTTGTTTTTCTTTCTCTGCAAACTTACATCTCTTTTGAATCCCCCCCCCCCCCCCCTCCTTCTGTTTAGGCCATTGGATGTGCTGCTGTAGCACATGCTGAAGTACAGATTGGCTGACTCAAAGGTATGAAATGTTTAGATACCAAGTGTTTCTCCAACCATTCCTATTGGTTGGTGATGTAAATCTCATATGCAATTGGACGACTATCTGGTCTGTTACTTGTTGGCTCAAACTTAATTAATGTCATTAATTTGACTCCAAATGAGTATCACCTACTTTGTCTGTCCAGCTTTGTCACAAGTTTCCTGATCTCCTGCTAGCACTTAATTTTTCTATTAGTTTTGCTTTAAGCCTTATGGTTTACCTGTTAATAGTTATATTATGATTAGTTAATGTGCAGAATTTGTTGTGCTTCGAATGCTGATAAGTAGCTAATCAAATATATTATGGAATAACTTCATTTATGCATTCAAATAGAAAACTCTCGTTGTATGACTTTCATTGAAGATCCATCTTGTATAGTTTTTTTGTATTCGTCATTGTTGTTGCTTGTGTGACCATGGGAATCAGGCTAGGTTACCTGGGTACTTCTAGTCTGAAACCGTACCCATACCTGACACGTACCCGTACCCATACCCAAGCTCCCTAGACACTCCTTGCATATATGCATGCATTTATTTGGGCATGTACTCAATTATACAATACAGGTTTTAATTTAAAACACTTGTCATTCACTTTTTGGACATGTATCCGACACTTCACATCCACTTTTTGAAATTCTAGATCAGATTCCGAATTATGATTTTGAAGGATCGTTTTGGATGTCTTGTTCAAAAACTAGTGATTTCCCAGTTTATAATAAGAAACATAAAATTGTTATAGGAATTTAAATTCTCATCCTTGTTCTCATATAAATTATTAGTTCCAATATATAATACATGTATGTTTATGTATATGTGTGTGTATTATATTATATATTATATATAGATGTGTCCCCGTACCCTACCTTTTACAAATTTGCCGTGCCCCGTACCCGTACCCATGCAACATAGAAATCAGGCTTATTGAAACAGAAACAAGGTTGTGTATCACAAAAGCACATTCATGTTAGGTCCAATATTCTGCTTATTTCTATCTTTAGGCTGTCGTAAGACAGGCATATAAACTCGTTTGCTTGAATTTTTGGCCACTTCAGCATTCCAGCAAATGCTTTCGCAATCATGATTAAATCCTCTCCATGTTCCTTTCTATTGGAGATCATCTTGAATGAGTGTGAACCCTTTGATGATTGTTGTCTATACTTCCCCATAAAAAAACATGCCACCGGAAGGATATGGACACGGGTTTTTCATCCCACAATGACCTTGCTGGCCCATATTTACTTTGATATTACCACCTTCATACATAAATATTTCAAAACCATTCTCCCTTAGTGCAAGGATAGTATTATTTGTAAAGGAAGAATAAGAACTTTAACGGTCATAGAGACACATCTTTGATTTGTTGAAATAAATTTAGTTCGTTTGAAATGTATTGGGCATGTGTATGCCCTGGTTGTCTTCTAAATTCTACATAGATAATGTCATGTGTATATGTGAAATTCAAACATGGATATATTCATTATTCTGTTTTGTTTCAATTGTACTAGCTTGCGAGTTAATATGTAAGAAATGTAGTTTGGTGGGTTTTGTCAAAGATATATCCCTCTACAATGTGACAGAAAACATGATATAGATGAGATGGTCCAAAAAAGCTAAATGGAGTGACGATTGACGTTATGAATAATGTAGCATTTTTCTATAGTTGGGCTTGGCATTCTATCAAATTTTTGTAATCACCGTAGCACCTGTTACCGTAAATATTAACTATCATGCAACAAAAGAGATCAAAGAAGAAAGCATGTTTGTTGTGTTTTGTTTTGTTTCCTTTTTTGTTTTTTGTTTTGTTTTGCTTTTGTTTTTGTTTTTGTTTTTGTTTTTGTTTTGTTTTGTTTTGTTTTGTTTTGTTTTTTTTTTTGGTTTTTTTTTGAGAACATGTATCTGTTAAAAGGACTGTATGAGGTGTTAGTGAGTAGTAGTCATTTGCCTGAAAGGGATCATTATGAGCTTGAGTAGAGTTGTCTGACAACTTAGAGCATTTCATCATCAACATATGATATTTACAAGGATTCACAGAAATTTTGGAGGGATTATTTCCGAGGTGAAATGTAAGTGTGTGACATCTTGAACCTGCATCCGAATGCTATGATGACTACAAGGATATACAAATAAATTTAGAAGACTTTGAATACAATTTAATCATCACATAATCACGATCTGATTATACAGCACATGTCCTGTATATCTATTCTATTATAAATATCATGCTTCTCAGGAACACCAAAGAAAATGAGGAGGTTGATTACATGAGCTTCAGAAGGGTGACCAAGTGTTCATGATATTCTTAATACTAAAACATTCATATGCTGCTGAAGTAGTTACATTATGATGCAAGCACTCTAGTGGGACTTCGATATAAAGCATATAATTATAAGAATAGATAAAATCCCACGTGCATTCAGCTTATCCATTGTAAACAAACAAGGATTTGCAGTTGTAGGGAGAAAATTGGTACACTTAACTTTCAAATTTATACGTTGGCGTATAATAGGCATGACTCAAATTTATAGGTTAGCGCATACCAGAGAATAACAATTTTACGGTGGCATACCTGTTTATGTAATAACAATACTTTGTGAGCATACATAAGCTTACAAAGTTCAACGTCCTAGTTGGATGTGTATGTAGACTTCCATGGAAAGTTGGAAACGTACAATAATACAAAGTATACTTAATGGGAATATATATGGAAAGTTAGAAAAGTGTGTGCATGGGTTTAATCTAAAGAGAAACTTGCTAACCTATTTTTGTAACCAATGTCAAATGAGGCAGTGGCTGAATGAATCAAGTTAGCAAATATCAAATTTTACATATCTTGTAAGTAGCATTTTATTGGCTAGACATGTATTAGAACGCTAGAACAATAATATTTTTCTTTAGTTTTGTTGTCAACATACTGTAATTTCCACAAGTTAATATGTCTCTTTAACTTCAAGGGAACTGGTCCATGATCCCATAGTTGGACAATGCTGACATCTTGTTTGTGTAAGTATACTTTATGTGTACTTTATGCTTTATACCTTATACACTTTATTTGTTGTACGAAGAATTTCAAGATAAAATTATTTACTCTCTTACATTAATGCATTCACTTTCCAATCTAAAACTCTAGAAAATTTTCAAGATCTGCAATACCCCGTGATATTTTGGATGGTAGAACTTAACCCATGTTAGAACCAAATTCATGGATGAGCATGGGATTATTGATAAATAATATTTCCTTTGAAATAAACAAATTATAAATCTATTATGATAATGCAAACTCATTTCTCAAGGACTAATGTCCGTGCCTACGATAGTGTACTCTCTTCATTGATTCTGGTTATCCATTTACCAACATTACATAGAATTCAAACTACAGTAACTTAAACTTTAATTTATGTTCACATCTGTGTAATAGCCTCCATTAAATCCAGCCTACTCCAAATCTTGTCTTTTTTGCATGTACTTTTTCAATACTCAGTGAATAGGTTGATACTCTGTATTTTGCATAAAATTGACAAGTGTGTCCACTGATTGGATTACGTCTGCTTAACTAGGGTGCCATGCCATGTGTGTGTGTGTGTGTGTGTGTGTGTGTGTGTATGTTTGTGTACACACACACACACACACACCCACCCACCCCTAGTCTGCATGCTTCCTTGCCAAAGCCACTGCCTGTGTATGGTTTAGAACAATGTGATAATGTACTCATCACATAAGAATCTTAATAAGATTTTAGCTTATATGAAAATGTATAGACATCTAACGGTAATTTCACCATATAAATCTATGATCCTCTGCCAGCGACGTGTAGAGGAATCATTGAAGGAATAAAAAGGTTCTTTAAATGGATGTAGAATATAAATGGTACCAAGGTCATTAGTGAAGTGTCCTACTTCGTGAGATGTACTCTAAGCACACTGACAGATTGAAATTTCTATTAATTAATTATTAGGCTAATCAAATTGAAAAACCAGTTCATTCACGTTGATCTAGAGTCCGGACTCCAGATTACTTGAGAGTGCCTAAAAGTCAATTAGATTTTGTTGTCCGAGCATAGAAAATGTTGACGTGAAACTTGTGACCGTAGTCTACGGATCACACATGCACAAAGAACACAAACATATGTATATATGGTGAGAGGGACACGTACATATAGAGAGAGAGGTACATACATAGATACATATGGACTTATATGTGTAGACATATAACATATACATAGCTACATACATACAATCAAGTTGATCTAGATTACTTAGGAGTGCATAAAAGTCAAGATATTTTGGATAGCTGAACATAACCCATATTAGAACCAAATTTGACCTAAATGGATGAGCATGGGGTTATTGATAAATAATATGTCCATTGATTTGAACAAATGAGAAATCTATTTATGGTATGCAAACTCATTTCTCATGGGCTAGTCCATGCATATACTATAGTACTCTCTCCACATTAGTTCTGGTCATCCATATGCCAACATCACTTAGAATTCATAGTTTAATAACTTTAATTTAGATCCAGCTGTTTATATCTCTACGTCTGTAATAGCCTCCACTAAATCCAACCTTCTCTAAATTTTGTCTTTTTTGCATGTACCTTTATTTCCACACGCAGTGGATAGGTAGCTCCTTTCTCTTTTGCATAAACATGTGCCCTGTTGACAAGTGTGTCACTGATAGGATTACACCTGCTTAGTTAGGGTGCCATGCCATGCATATACGTACTCTCTTTGCTTCCTTGCCAAAACCACTGCCTGCGTATGGTTTAGGACAATGTGATAATGTACTCACCACATAAGAATTTTAATGAGATTTAAGCTTATATGATAATGTCTAGACATCTAATGGTAATCTCACCATATAAATCTATGATCCACTGCCAGTGACGTGGAGAGGAATAATTGAACAGGTTCTTTTAATTTGATGTAGAATACAAATATATGGCATGGATCATTATTGAAGTGTCTTAGTTTTGTGAAATGTACTCCTAAATACTGACAGATTGCAAAATCTTCTAATGAATTAATTAATTTGCTAATCAAATTGAAAATACAGTTCATTGGCTATTCAAGAGTGCTTAAAAGTCGACTGAATTTTATTGCCCCCCCCCCTCCCCCCAAAACCAAAAGAAAAAAAGGCATAGAAGATGCTGTGATCATACTCTCAAGGATCGCACACACATATACATACAAATGTAGAGAGATACATACACTCATATAGAGACATACATATATGCATGCATGTATATATACGTGTGCAACTGTCTATCCCTGTATGTGTGTGTGTGTGTATACATATATGTTCATATGTGTGGCATGGTTGCATGCATACATATATATATGCATGCCTATATATCCTATATATGATTGTATGTGTAGACATGCATACACACACACAATGTATGTGTGTGTAAACATGCATGCATGCACACATTGCATGTATGTATGCATGTGTATACACATGCACCCTCATATATATTAATATGCCTGTATATATGTATGTGTATCCATGCAAGCATCCTTGCATGCACATATGCACAAGCACGCGCATGTATGTGTGCGCGCATGCATGCGCGCGTACACATGTGCATGCATGAATGCATACATACACATGCATACAGACACATAAACATATATGCATGTATGTATGTGCATGTTTGCATGCATACACACATGCATACATACTAGTTATATGTACTGCACTAAGTGGTGGGAGTGATCAAGTTATTTTATCTAGGTTAAAATGTTTGTTATAAGAAGAGAAATATCACAACCCCACTTTGGGCATCCATTTGGATAGCCAGCAATCGAGACAGTGGCCTGTTTTATTTCACTGGATGTACTGGATGTAGGGATTAAGGTGGAACCTTCGACGCCCAACTTTCAGCCACCAAGTGTGTTTGAAGCAGTACTCTTATCACAAAATCATTTGGTACTAAGCTTTTAAGTTATCCACATTTCCAGTAAAATGCATATATTCTTTTTTGTTATGCTTTTTTTAATAATGCGCTAATTTAAATCAGGAAACCTATATATCTGTTTAACTTATATTATTTAGGAATGTGATACCATCTTCAATCTAAATCATGTTTAGAAACAAATAAAGTCAGCGCACATGATTTTAGCACTGCAAGCCCTATTATGGATTTCTAGGTGCTGTCACACATGATTTTAGAACCGCAAATCGTACTATGGATTTATAGGTGCTGTCAAGCGTAACTAAAAGTTACATAAGAATCAAAACCAGAACCAACACATGCGTTTTTCAAAGAAGAAAATGATAGATATTTGACGAATGAAATTAGAGTGCACCGTGTTAAGATTAAATACTTAAAAATAATGGATAGTGTTGATAGAAAAAAAATTAAAATGATCTTATTTATAATATCCCTTATAACTTAATGTAGCTTAGGGAACACATTTGTTTAACTTTGAAGGAATTATAGTTGGTGACAATATCTTATATCTATTTCAACTGGGATTAGATCATACTAGTATATTGAATTAATATAATTAGTATCCTGTTGCATGTGATGCATGCATGACACAGAACACAGAGGAGCTCTGCTGTCTAATTGTCAAGGGATTTTTTAAATAGATTTTTCCAAGTTTGAGGGCATTTCTGTAGTTTTTTTTCCAAGTAGGAGGGCATTTCACCGCTTCGGACATTTCTGTAAGTTTTTCTAAAGTGTGAGGCATCTCAGGTATTCTGAAAATGTAACGCACAAACCCTAGACCAAATAATATAGATTATAAATATAAATTATAGATTACAAATGTTTGCCTGAGAGACTTTTGATAGTGGACACGTAGCTGGCTTTTTTTTCTTCCATAGCATGTTGCATCCCAGACCGAACGATATGACATCATAGAGCACGTTTTTTGCACGTCTGACGTGCGTCTGGTGCTCTCACTCCCCTGGTTTATTTACCTTTGCTTTGTTATTTGTTGTATATTTTGTTCAAACACCTAGCAGTTCCACAGTAGTTAATTCAAACCTTTCAGTGTTGATGATATATTTCATTTTGGTTCTTTTGCATGCCAATCTCTCAAATCATATATTTATTGGGACATCTCCCTTGTGCAGGTACTGCCAATGGAATGATTATCTTGATTTCCTGTTGAGCCAACTAATGTGCTTCGGTATGTTTTATTTCTTAACCAACACTTTTTGACCTTTTCAAATTTAAATATTAAGTTCTGAAGCAACCTTAAAAATTAATAGAGGAGCGCTCACTGAAGTATACACTGCATGAGAATATTGGGCATTCCATTGGAAAGAATAGCTGAAAACTGGACTCTCTTTTTGGCTAGACTGTAGGCTCTTTCGAAGAGCATCACAAGTAATGTGGTACATTGACGAAGAAGCAAAGACCTGTATTTTTCAGCATGAGCATCTGTAGTGGTACAATAGCCTTTACATTCGAACAACCTATCGAACACGGGCTACATGATTTATCTGTTAATGGCTTTTACATTGCTGGGTCAAGCCTTTAGTCATTCACAACTCTAGGTTTCCTAGGTTGAGTAGAACATCAAAATTATGAGTGCAAAATTGGGGCAACATTTATCTGAATAAGAGGAAATAAAAAAGAAAACAAATTTGAGGGATTTGGTATTTTTAGCTTCACTTTCATTTAACTTAAGCCCACAATAAAAAGTTTTAACTCAAAACTAAGGGTGTATACATATAAGTATTGGGTGATCTTCTCATTGTGGTTGTCATGTCACAATTTGTAGTTGCTTATTAGAGTGAATTTGCATTTAGAAGTTCTACACGAGATCGATGTTCTGTAGAATAATGATATGTGTGCGTGCGGGAGCACGCATCTGTGCGTGCATGCGTCCGTGCGTGCGCGTGTCTGCCCTTTAGTGGGTTTGCTTTCAATTTTTCACGGCCTGTGGACAGCATCATAGCATACTCCATTTGAATTTTGAAACATAAACCATTACCGACCTTAGCTCAGATGGAAGAGCAAGGAGAACGTGTAGGGTTTTAAACACCCAATGCCTCCTTTGGTCGCTGGTTCAATTCCAGCAGGTCGGAGCATGTTTCAGCAACAGATAGTTTGAGAATACCATTTGTTCAGTACATTTACTAACACTTCCCAATACATGCTCGCTGTAAGATGCTATTTACCAATTGTCAGTTGTATAAATAATCTAATTCCCACCTTTACTCTTTCATATGCTTACATGGCATACAAGATAGTGTTGGATAGTTGTATATTTTACCTTTGCATCAACTTGCATTGGTGAGTTGGTGTTACAAGAAAAAGACGCCCACAGCTAACTTCTGATCAAATTTACTTGCAATACATAGATAAATATGCTTGAGTTGTAACTTAAACTGTGTATTACTATGAAATCATAGTTGATTTGGTTGTAGTTCAAATTCATTCTGGCCAAATTTAACATTTGAATTACCGTTTACTGTATGCATCATAATTTCAAGTATCCATAGACGTAGTAAGATAAGAAAACTTTGGGGAGGCAAGAAAGTGAACCCTCGATCCTGAAAAGATGCAAGAAAATGAACCTAGTTCTAAAAAAAAGTAGAAGCCAATAGAAAAGGAGCGAGCTACTTAGTTAACCTGTAAAATAATGCTAATAGTTTCAGATCACTCTCACTTATTTGATAAAACTTAGTTTTAAGCTATAATATGAATTCCGTGATCTAAAATACAGCTCGAATCAGTCATGTTTAGGGATACATTTCCCAAATCATCATGTTTATATAAACCTCGAATCACGAAGAATCTTAGAAATTTGTCCCTTTCCTTTGATTTTGAACTGTATATATATATAAAGGTTGTTTGTCTAAAATATCAAAGACTTGAGGGGTATATTATCTACAAAACTCTATAAAATATTATGCTAATTGCTATCAGAAAAGAATATTTTCCTTTTATGCTTAAACAGTAACAGACACGGCAAAAGTTATAAGTAAACGGGCATATGTAGTGACATTGCAGGGAGTGTTGCAGACATGGTGACGGTTCATTCGTATCCTCCTAGATAGTTAATAGGAAGGAATAATGAAAAGTATGTTACATTAGAAACTCTGTAGGATTGCTAAATACAATACATTTGATGGGAACATAACTGAAAACCTGGAAAGAAAAAATAATCGAAGGAAAAAGAAAAGCTAAAGTTGCAACTATTACAGCTTTAACTGAAATTGTAATGCAGTCAACCGAAAAAATGGTCAATAACCCAAATCCTGTAACTAAAAGTCTTATGCTTTCCAATTACAAGGAACCAGAATAGGACTCCAACCTGGCTGTAGATTAAGATTTCAGATAATTTGAGTTAATAATTACAGTGTTGCTATTTACCAGAATTTAGCTTGAAAGTAAGATGGAAAAAAAAAAAGTTTTCTTGTTGCATTTGTTATCCGTGACTCGTTAACCGGCTCCTTGATTTTGTTTTTTTCAAAATAATTTATGGAGGAAATATCCACAACTGTTGTTGCTGGGCAGCTGGGTTCTTTTTTATGATCACATTGGCGCTCATATTCACTCAGCTAATGCTTGCGATGATTCTGAGGGATGAAGATTTAGGTATGTAACTCAATTAATTTCATTCATGTCTAATATTCCAATTGTTTTCATGTCTGAAGTTTTAGGCATTTAGCAATTTCTTGATGTTTTGGCTTTTCTAGTCTGATACAGTTGCGGATGGTAGTTTGAAGATGAACTTGTCATGTTTATTTATTTATTTATTTATTTTGTTGAAATATGGTATACATGGAACTTTAGCTTCTTGGAATATGGACTGCATGCCTTATGGATAACATTCAGATCTATAGCAAATTTATTTAAAATTTCATACTAAAATGAAAATTTATTTAAACCACGCAACTAGAGGTCAACACACACTTTAAACAGTGGCAAAGACAGAGAAGAAGGAAACCAATTTTGCATCCCCAAACTTCATGCATTATTCCAACGCACAAAGAAAAGTAACCTTCATGCATGCAGACGTGTATGGATAATACTTGCATATTCCACATTGAATCTGGTTTATATTCGATAAATGAATAACATTTCCTTAAAACAGACATTTTGATCATAGCATTAACACAACGCATTACACAAATAGCTACAGAGATTGAGCTTTCCCTGGGTCCATGGTAATGTTAGCAACAAGTTATGCAGCTTAAAGTTTCAGTCTACACAATTTCCATGGCTTTGAAGGGAGATTTCAAGGCTTCTTTAATTACTGCTGCATATGGCCTTAGGCTCCAACTGTACATTTGTACACCCAAGGCGTCACAAAACTTTGATTTTTGACCTGTTATCTAAATGGCAATTGAAAATAAACATTAAATTATAGAAAACCTTATGGTTTTCTTTGAGTAATGATGCAGCATAGACATGCTTTTTTGCTTTTAAGTGATGCGCCGCTAGGCCCATCACTTCTTTTTTTAATAACTTAGTCCGGATTCAAACCCAAGACCGTGAGAGATATATTGAAACTCCCTAATCATCTAGATCAGCGGACATTGTTCTTTTGTAATCCAACTATTTGGTGAAGAATTTGTATCCTAGTGTTCGTAGTGAAGCTCGCAGTTCTATTACTATGTTAGTGAAAGTTGTGTTTGCATGTATCAAAAGTCTCTCTCTCTAATTGTTTACCCATAGATGAAGAACATTTTCTGCACTTTTCTTCATCACTCTTAACATCACCACACTCCCAAAAGCCCATAGCTGATTCATGCTTGTGGCATAGGCACTGAGTGAAAATTTTACGAAGAAAAGCTCAGATTTTTTTTTTCCAAAATTGTTTATGAAGGATACCTAATTGCAAGTTTAAAAAATTTTAGGATATTTACAAGTGCATGTTTTTTAAAACTTAAGGTCAGCTTGACAAATTGCACAAAATTTGGCTAGGACCAGTCCTGACCCAGTTTTGTGCTAAACTGGTTTTCATTTGGACAAGCACCTCCTTTGTCTAAATAAAAACCAGTTTAGTGGTACTATTTGAGCTTAAAAAATATGGTCAGCTCTGAACTCAAAACTTTGACAAACATGAAACATTATAAAATTGGGCCAGGTTCAGTCCTGACCTAATTTTACAAAATAGCCAAACACACCCTTAGGGTACATACCTAAGTACAAGTTTTGAAAACATTAATATATATATATTTAAGTGCTCAAAAGTGAGGGTATCCAAGTGCAAAGTGGGAGAAACTATAGGGTATTTAAGTGCAATTGTGAGCCCCTGTGAAATGAGTCTTGATTTGTCCTCGACAAGTCACAACAAGCACCATGACCCGATGACCTCAGATTTGAGTTAAGTTTGTCATATGACAAGACCCGATTAGCCCAAGCAAACCCTTCACAATCAATACGTAGAAAAACTCAAAAAGCCCAGCCCAACCACTCTCCTCTTCTCTCTGACTTCCAACAGTTGAATTGCGACCTGCTCGTCAAAGGACGCGAACAAAGAAGAGAGAGAGATATATGTGAGGGGCATTAAAAGCTCCACACAGTCCACGTGATGAGGTTTCAGTCTCAATGGCACAGGCAGTAAATACTTCAAAAACCTGGGGTGCGTTCTAGGATGCTACTCTCGAGGAATGGTTGAAGACTTGAGCGAGAAGAAATAAGTAACAGAGGAAAGCGCAGGGGCATTTTGGGGATCGCAGACGTTTTGTTTCGTACTCCGTGGGCTCCATAGGAGCCCGACCCGAACCTGGAGACGCTCGTTTCATTGTCCGAACTTGCGTCCTGGACTGAACCGCCTTCATGATGTTTTGCATATACGCCCTCCTTAATTTGGTTTTAGGTATTTCATCCCTACAAAATTATTGGTTTGCTCGTCATATTTTTTTTCAGACTATTTTAACAAGCAACGCTTACGTTATGCAAATAGCAGCTCATGCTTTGTCTGACGATTTAGATTAACATTATTATATTGGTCTACGCTTCAATTTGAATTTGATTCTCAGCAAAGCCTAGAGTTTGTTAGACTATTAAAAACTCTATAATTGGAATAAATAATAATGAAATTTATTTAATAATTCTTAAATTTACTTTCTTTCTAAGTGGATTTATAGTGAAGTCTGAAGAAAAGGAAAAAATTCCTTACAAAAAAAATCACACACAGATTAAAAATGTTACAAATAGACACGAAGTGTGCAAATAACGAAGTTGGGAGGGTACAATGTTTGATCCACTTAACCTTAAAAAAATTAATTATAGGACTCGAAAATTATATTTACACTTCTTATTTTATTGATTATTGAAAATTTATTTGATATCTAGTTTTTAAGAACTTAGTAGTCACTAAAGATTTAGACGTATATAATTTTGCCTAATATATTTTAAATCATAAAAGTTTGAAGTTGTGAGAACCTACATTTGAACCCGACTTATTTCTTAAATTGTATAGTCAGATATCTTTATTCATTTTTTCATAATTAGGGATATAACTGGAGGGTTGAATTCGCAAATTAAATAGATCTAAATATATGCTTATCTCACGAGATTTTAGGTTAATTTCACTTTTGACTCGCACTCAGCTAATCTGACTTAGGGCGTGTCACACTCCTAGTCGTTGGAGTATTTTTTGATAGCACATAATATTTTTTTGTGATCGAAAAATTCATGATAACTTTCTATAATAAAATTAGTTGATGGTACTTTTCAATTCTTAGCAATTTTATGGGAGTTTCTTGTGAAAGTTACCCTCGTTATTGACATTTTGTGCAATAAACTTGGAAAGGTACGAAATCCGGGAAATTTGACTTCTCAGGGACATTTGCGCAATAGATTTTAGAGAGAACGGGTGAATTGAGAAGAGAAAAAAGACACGGCATCTTTTCACCAACAAGAGAGAGTTCAGAGAGAGAGAGAGAGAGTTGGGGGGCACCGATGCGAGTTTCGTGGCCCTCAGCGTGATGAAGAGACATTATATATATGTTTATATTGGTTAATTTTAGCAAACCCCCTAGCTCTGAGGGATGTCTCAGACAACCCTGCACAACAATTTTAATTTGTGGAAGCCCTATCGGTTGTAGATAATCCTTGCCAAGCTACGCTGTATCTTACAGAAAATGTTCGTGATCTTTAGACTTTTCTTAGAAAACCCTCTTTATATTGCTATTTTAGAATATAAAATGATCTAAATATCTTTTTGGGAAAGTGTTATGGTCATAACCACTAATAAGTGATTAAAAAGGGAAATAGAGCATTAGCTTGGATGAACACGTTCCCTCGCC